>JAUYWG010000041.1:10948024-10974485 GCA_034779775.1 Enteromius afrohamiltoni
ATACTATGTAAAGAAAAACTTTTATTTTGGATGCGATTAATCGCGATTAATCATTTGACAGCACTAATATATATATAGAGAGAGAGAGATAGAGATATATATATATATATATATATATATATTAAGCATGACTATCAATAATAATAATAATAATCTGAAATGTTTATTGAGCACAGATATTATCAGCATATTAGAATGATTTTTGAAGGATCATGTGAGTGCTGAAGACTGGAGTAATGACTGCTGAAAATTCAGCTTCGCATCACAGGACTACACTATATTTTAAAATATATTACACTAGGAAGCGGTTATTTTAATACTATTTCACATTATTACTGATTTGAAGTTTTAAGTGCACAAATTTCGCCTCAGTGTTTAAAAACCTTTAAAAATCGTAACATTTTCCAAACTTTTTTGACAAGTATTGAACGATCTTTGCACACAGCCAGTTTTGGCCACTGAATCAATCAGCTTGAGCTATTAATGCCATGAGAGTACTCGATCTAGAGCTGCATGACTTTGTGTTATTATTATGCTCTGACCGCACACATTCTCTTACTGATCTGTTATGTCTAAGGTAGAAGACAAAGAAAAATGTCTAGTCCTTTATTTGACATTGCTTTTGAATGTTTGTTAATGGAGAACGATCGTTTTTAGTCATGTTGTGTATTCAAGACGAATACAGAAATTAGTTTTACATGCACCAAATTGTTTAAAATATATTGCATATATACTGTATATGACCTATATTTCTTTATGGTTCCCACAGAGTGGATGACTTTGGCCTGGGCCTGCTCCTTCAGACCAAACAGATCAAGCGTATGATCTCATCATATGTGGGGGAGAATGTGGAGTTTGAGAGGCAGTATCTCAGCGGTGAGCTGGAGGTGGAATTGACCCCACAGGTGAGACCATCCTTTACCCAAACATTCAGAGTAAACAATTTTCCTCTGTTCTCAATGGCAAGTTTATCGCTGAGTATATGTAAGCTAAAGATTTTATAGTACCATTCTTCCAGAAAGATCCAATCAGGTGGATTTTGTTCACTTATTGTTCTGTGTTGATGGCAGGGCACGCTGGCAGAGCGGATCAGGGCCGGAGGCGCAGGTGTGCCTGCCTTCTTCACTGCCACAGGCTATGGCACACTCATTCAAGAGGGAGGCTCACCTATTAAATACAACAAGGACGGCAGCATTGCCATCGCGAGTGAACCCAGAGAGGTCAGAGCTGCTGCTTTCAGTAATGCAATAACACAGCTGATGTCTGTACAGATGAAGTTTGATCTTAAAAAAAAAATAGGTATAAGAGTTGTGTTTCTATATGTATTTCTGTAACATGTTTTAGGTGCGAGAATTTAATGGCCGGCACTTTATCATGGAAAAATCCATCACGGGTGACTTTGCCCTGATCAAAGCCTGGAAAGCGGACAAAGCTGGGAATATCATCTTCAGGTACAGATGTCTTTTTTTCCCTCCGGTTGTTCAGCACTACTTCTTCAAATGGACTAGAAGTTCTTTTCCTGAACTGTACAGTGTCACATGTTCACTGGTGTCGTTGGTGTTTTGCCCAAACCTGAAAATAGCTACTTTCTCTCACCTTTCTGTTTTTTATTTAGCACAATCCCACAGACCGTTTCACTGAAGGGAAGGCCGCATGAGACACTTTGTAAAAAGGAGACATTATTTTAAATTAAATTTTAAACACAGCTGACAAGGAAAACTTTTACAATTACTTTAATTTCAAACCCAGTCATTTTATTCATTATGCAACCCACAGAGAATAATGTTCCAAAATTAGAACTGAAAAAAAAAAAAATAATATATATATATATATATATATATGTGTGTGTGTGTGTGTGTGTATAATAGTGATGTTTTAAAATATTATTTTTAAATGCTGCATTTATTTACTCAAAAAATACAGTAAAAACTAATATTTTAAAATATTATTACAGTGTAAAAATATTTTTTTAAATTCTAATATATTGTGAAATATCATTTATTCCTTATGGTAAGGCTGAGTCTACAGCATCTTTAATCCAGTCTTCAGTGTCACATGGCCGTTCAGAAATCATTCTAATATGCTGATTTGGAGCTCAGTAAACATTTATTTGACTTTATTATATTTATTATCCTTGCTGCTTCATATGTTTTTGGAAATCATTATTAATTTTTTATGATTCTTAATGAATAGAAAGTTCAAAAGAACAGCATTTATTCAAACTTTTTTTTTTTCCATTTTAAAAAATCTTTTGAATGGTAGCACATGTATAAAATGCGTTAACAGATGTTATAGAATGTTAAAATAAAAACACCAAAAGCATGTTGTCATATTATACTGACTGAATTAGGGTTATAAAAATAGCTGTGTCAGTTATACTGCACTTGAATTATTATTACATTCACATTTCCATTGTTACATAATTGTGTACAGTGTTTTGTTTCACCACAAGGGTGCACTGTTTCCTTTTCCATTAAAAATGAATGTACTCTTGTTCTGCTTTGGTTAAAACATTTTTTAGCATGGCACCACTGTGGATGATGACTTGATGATAGGTGTTTTTGACAATAGTCAAACTGTTTTTTATAGCTTGTCATTCTGGCTTATTTCAGTAGATTTCATCATCAGTGCCTCATAAATAAAGGAAAGAGCATTCCATTCTTCATATATAAAATTTCACCTCAGCTCTGGAGATTTTAAATCAGTTTTACATACTTTAATGTTGAGCATGTACTTTTTTTTTTATATCAGGAAAACAGCACGGAACTTCAACCAGCCCATGTGCAAGGCAGCCAAGATCACAATTGTGGAGGTAGGTGGATATCACATGACCACATAACACATGTGCTTCTTTTAGACTCTGCTTGGTGCAAGCTATTGCAAGCTTAAAAGCCTGTACATATATCATATTATCCATCCTAACAATTCAATTGCCCGGAACATATATCTTTTCGCATGCGATTCATTTCGTCATTGTTTTTCCCATAAACAAAATAAATTGTCGGTTTCATCTAGATCTTTGAAGTTTTTTCCCCCCTATTCACTCCTTTTTCATTTCCTTTCTACCGAGAGCGCATTTCAAACACTTGTCTGCATATCAAATATGCTTTTATCTAAGCCTTTGTTCAAAACACGCAGCTACGAACAAAAGACTTATCAAAAGGCATTTCAGTCGCCATGAACGAACTCCATTAATTAATATGGTTCCAGCATCCCGTTCTTTCTCTTGCACCCCTGGTTGAAAATGTTTTACAGTGCGACTGAATCCAAAACGTTTGAGTAGATATTTCTGTAACTAGTCTGCTAATCAGTCCATTACTAGTAGTGTCATCAGGAAGGAAGACGTTTATCTCATTCATATGGTTTAATTGTCTTTTGCAGCAATCGTGTCGGATGCTATCAGCGCATTAGAGCTTTTATATTTCTGCTTTTCAATCTTTATTGTGGCTATGCAGCAATATGAGCAGTTATTAGTGGCCAGTGTCATCTGACAATACGGTTATTGCAGTCCCACTAAAGATAAGCTTATCAGTTCACTGAACGCACAGTAACGGTTAAAGGCCTTTTTCAGTGTTTGCGCATCTGGTGATGAAAGCCATCCTGCGAGGAGAATAAATCAGTGGGCTGAGTGCTGAGCAACAGTGTGTATCTTGCGTTCTGCCTCTGTTTGAGTGGTTAAGAAGTTGTTTGTGGCAGCGACCCTTCAGCTTTGGCAGCAGGGACTCAGAATAAAGATTGACTCATGCCATGCGCTGCCATCACGTTTGTCTGGGGATGAGAAAAGTACACAGTCATCTGGTTTGCTACCGGTGTCTGTCTCAAATGTTTTCAAATATTAACTTCAGGATTCTATACTTATCCGTTGCGCTTATACATTGCCGTTCATTTAGGGGGCAGAAGAACTGTAAGGATGCATTTAATTGAAATGTCACAGTCATTTTTTAAATAGGTTCTGTTGTAAATACATGTTGTGCGCTTGTATATTCATCACAGTTTCTCGGATATACTAAGCGGCACTATTTTACAACATTTATTAATAATATTGAGTAGCAAATTGGCATATTGGTATGCTTTCTGAAGGATCAGGTAACACTGAAAGTAAGAGAGTAATGGCTGCTGAAAATTCAGATTTTTATCACAGAAATGAATAAAACATTTAAGTGTTAGTTCACCCAAAAATGAAAATTCTATCATTAATTACTCCAAACCCATGAGATTTTCATTCATCTTTGGAACACAAATTAAGATATTTCTGATTATCTCAGAGAGCCATCCGACCCTCCATAGACAGCAATACAACTGAAATTATCCCAGATTCAGAAACATAGCAAAACATAGGTTAAAACAGTCCATGTGACATCAGTGGCTCAGCTACAGTTTTTGTGCAAATGTGCGTCTTCTGCTATGATCAACGTGCCGCATACCCAAGCTTTACTACCCAAGGAGAAAGTACTGTGGTCAGATGAGACCAAATTAGAACTTTTTGGTCTTAACTCCATTTGCCGTGTTTGGAGGAAGAAGAATGATGAGCATCATCCCAATAATACCACACCTACAGTGAAGCATGGGGCTGGAAGAATGTTTTTCTGCACAGGGGACAGGATGACTGCACTGCATTAAGGAGAGGATGAACAGTGCCATGTATTGTGACATATTGGGAAGAAACCTCCTTCCCTCAGTCAGAGCATGATGGGTCGTGGCTGGGTTTTCCAACATGACAATGACCCAATGCACACAGCCAGGAAAACCAAGAAGTGGCTCCGTTAGAAGCATATCAAGGTTCTGGAGTGGCCTATTCCATTACTGTGGCTTATTTGACACCGTAATCGTACAATGTGATTTCTGGATTTTTCTTTTTAGATTCTGTCTCTCACAGTGGAAATGCACCCATGATGAAAATTGTGAACCCCTCCATGATTTCTAAACTTGCAAAATCACAGGGTGATCAAATACTTATTGACCTCACTGTAAATTTGGATAATATTTACATTTATATTATTATGTTTTATATATATATATATATATATATAATATATAATATATAAACATATTTTTTCTAATAAATACCTGCATGTGTTTATGTATATATAGTAAATATACACAGTACACACTGTGTAATATGTGGTGAGACTTCTTTCAAAAACCTAAAAATCATTATGCTAGTGTATTTCAGAACAGAACAGGAATGGTATCAAATTGCAGAGGGATGGTGTACATAATTTTCAATAATCAAACATCACAAATTTGGGAGTATCTCCTATACCCATGTTTGAGCAAAAGTTTTATAAATGTACGATATGCAGATGTATCTTCATTTGCATTGATTGCACTTTGTTCACACCACTATGAAGCAAGCTGCAATCAATGAAAAGTAGTTCACTTAGTTAATAGCATTTAGTTGGTATGGAGTTAATTAACAGATCCTCTAATTGATTGACAGGCCTAGTTAAAACTTAAAATCGACAGTGGAGATTTCGCGCAAATGCGTTTTGAGCGTACAGTGCTTGTGACCCACTTTCGTGGATATGCAAGTACATCTCTTTTCCCAGACAGAACCATCCTGTTATGTGAAGATGATGATGTGAATGGTCCTTACAGTCCTTGTTCAGGTTATTATGGTCTCTTGTGCTTGATTAGGAACAGTGTAAGCTCTGTCCCATGCTTTACTTCAAGGCACTGTCATTTCCTTCAGCCTTTCACCTGCCGTGTTTGCCTATATTATCTGGCCGAGGAGTACGTTAGATTTTGAAGCTTCAGCATTTCCTTCAGCCTTTCAGCCGTGTTCAGAATTTATTTTTCACTCTAAAATAGCTTAGGCCATATTTAACTGCGTGGAAGGGAGACAGTGTTTTATGATCATCCAGTTATAATCTGCCAAAAGCAGCAGCCATGTTGAATTATTTCCTCTCAATTAGCTGGCTGATGAGGCTTGCCAATGGCTCAGTACTTCGAGAGAAGCGTTCCTGTTGCCTGTCAGAGCCAGGCGCTGGAAAAACTGATGCCACTGGAGGAAACTGCCACCTTATTTCCTCTCGTTATGAAACAGACAGCACGTCACAGCGTCCTAATTAACAGGATATCTGATAGCTGTGCATCCATAAAGCTGCTTTTTGCTAATGAATTAAAAGGAAATGATCATTAACATTAACCAAAGGAAATGCAGATTGCCAAAAAAACAATAATAAAGCAGACAAAATCAATTCGGGCAGTCGGTTGCCAGGCGACAGAAGCCTGCGCGGCGGATTCTTGCAATATTCCAGTTATCCTGTTATCGCAGGTACAATGAGACGCAGAGCTTTGTGGGATGCAAGGGCAGTTGGTTCAAACAAGGCCATATTTGCTAGTCACATCGGTTATAAAGGAACCAATCTGTTTTGTTTTTTTTGTTTTTTCATTTTTGTTGAAACGACAGGTTGCATGAAGTGGGTTTTCCAGGATGAGGCTAATTGGTTATTGATGAAATTCGTCCTCAAAGGTATTATCTCTCCTCCTCCCTCTGTCCAATTTCAAAACGCTGATTATCCTTTTGGTTTGTTGCACATAAATTATCAGCACGACAGCTGGGGCGTTCTGAGCGAGATCAGGAATATTGCAAAATGTGAAGCCAGTAGATCGTAGTGTCCTGTTTCAATCTAATAACCTCCTATTTGTGTTTCTTTACGGGAAGATTTCTTTATTATTCAGCTAGTTCTTAGTTTTTACTCCTGTCACGTCTTAATTATTTGAATCCATTTCTGTTAACATTAATATTTGTGTGTCCTACGATTGTTTCAGAATTATTCTATCTTTATGGATACATGATATATTAACTAACTTCCTATATTATGAAGTTACAGTTTGTTTTCATGTTAGATTTAAAGGTAAAATAAAGGGCACAAAGGCACCAAAGTATTATACAGTCCTGTATAAATGTATAAAAGTACATAAAAATACTTATTGTTATCTTTAAAAGTGCATTATTAGTGCCTAAAGTGTACATATTAGTACTTAGAAGAAAAAATTTGTACCTTCTGAAAAGATACCATCACAGTGATAACTTTTGTATCCTTTTTTCTGAGAGTTTAAAAGTAAACAAACAGACCTCGGCCTGTTCCATAAAACAAGTTTACCAAATAAGCCAGGCTTATTTCAGTTAGTCTGACTTATTTTGTAAAATATCTACTGACAAAAAGCCAGACTAACCAAAATAAGCCTGGCTTATACTCTAATCTTGTTTTATGGAACAACCCCCAGTTTGTTCTTTTAATTTGAATCTTTTCAATGCATAAACAGTTCTGGTTCACAAAATAATGAATTCACAAATCTGAGATTCTGTTCAGTTGCTCAGCTCAGAGATACACTAACACAGTGATCTGGATCAGATGATGATTGTCTCTCTGTAAAATGTCTTTGCTTCTCAAAATAATACTATAAATACATTTTTTTTTGCTGCTTTAATGTTGCCTTATGGTGCCTTTTTGAATTAATGTAAAAAACAAAAAAAAACAAACTGTGAAATTACTGGTCAAAAACTGGCAGCATTTGTAGTGTTAAATTAATGAAATCTGACACTAGAGATTTTACTGTATAATTTTTGTAGTCTTACATTAAAATTCATATAATTTTAATAGTAAAGCATCAGTCATTGTTCGCTATAGTGTATAATAGAATGATTAAGCACATAATCAGATTTTCTCTCTGTATTTAAACATTATTTACATTTTCTCTTTTCATAATATCATAAGAGGCTAAATAAATTTTTTGGGGACAAATAATATATATATATATATTTACATACAGCATGTGCAGATCCTATATGATAATAAGCCCTTTTTGTTATAGATTGCCTTGTTAGGCCTTGGCGTAGATTCATTTTATGAAAATGTGCTATATGTCGATAAAAACCTTTTTTAAATCTTACCTGTTTCTTTAGAGGTCCCCTCTCTTCGGTTGCTGCATATTCCCCTCAAGGGCCACTTGAGTGAAGTGGTAATTGTATTTTGCCTCAGGTTGACGGCCCCTCAAGGTGCATGCTGCTGATAGGCCAGGATTCTTCTAACATACTCATACTAGTAAAACCCACTTCAAAAACATCTGGAAACCTGCTTCAGAAACATCTGGAGAGGAGCAAGAAGAGAAAAAGTAGATGCGTTTTTTTTGTTGGTTATTTAAAAATAGAGAACACTGTACAAAACACTACTATACAAAATCTGTCCTCAGTGTTTTTAAACATACCTGGTTGCGTGTATCGGAAAATGTTAGCTTAGTGCTTTTCATGCCTCCATTGGATTTCTGGATTTGTCTCATGCTCAGTGCCATATTGCCATAACTATTTTCGAAGATTACGGTTTATTTGTGCACCGTCTGTTGCCTGTGCTTGGCATTAGTACGAAGTGAGACATTCAAAAATAAACACGCAATCATATTTAGCTACCTGCCTGATTCCAAGCGTTATGTGGAGTATATCCACTGCATGTTTTTGATCGAGACACAAACCGTTTCATAACAACATGTGTCAATCAGGTTCTGTAGATTTAACCAGCTCTGACAAGGATTTCAGTCCAAAAAAAGAACAAACCTTTGAAAAAAAAGGTTTCTCTGTATCCCTCAGGGATTTTGTATCCCTGTTTTCCTTCTTTCTAGATGACATCAAGGTTATTGTCATTTTGATTGAAGACCAAGCACCACTTCAGAGGAAGATATGTCAATGTTTATTCCTGGGGGGTGCATGTGTAAACATATAAATAATATGGGACGTATAGTATCACGTGATGTGTGTATTTGATTTCTAATTTATAGCTCAGAAAACCTGTCAAAAGCATTTCACTTATTCTATAGTATATTTTTATAAAATAAAATATCATCTCATATTATAACACGTTAGCTAAGTGATCATGCGTAATGTTTAATGTAATTAAAAAAATTAATTAAATTTAAATTAAAAGTTAAAAAGTTAAATATCTTGTAAAGCTAGTACACACACCACTTTTTCATATAATAAATAATAACACAACACAAATTCAGCTGTATATTGTAATTTACTGCAGTGATTTTCTATATATGTACACTATCATAAAAATAAACAATTATAAATGTTGTATCTGAAATCATACTATACACACTATTAATAATCACATTAAGTATTAAAAATGCTTTATTTAAAATATAAATGCTTCAATGTGAAGCAGTACACTATATATATACTTCTTACATTTCACATTTAAAAATTACTTTATATAATATACACACAATATATAGTCCCCTACTGCAGTTATTTACTACAGTATCTAATAGTATCTAATAATGTATAATATAATAATATATAATAACAACTTTAAAGGAGTAGTTCACCCAACAAAAAAACAATCTTAATTTATTACGTTTTTTTTGTGTGTGTGTGTGTGTAATAATAGCATATAGATTTGGCCTGACAGGAGGTTGACTATTTTCATTTTGGGTGTACTGTTCCTTTAACCAGCATACTATCTGTTTGTATCTTAGCATATATGGTAAATGCGTGCATGAGGGGTTAATGAGGCAGAAACTCTGCAAAGAGAGTGTTTCTAACTCCTACAGATTTCATTTTATACTCTGCATTAAACCCTTAGGCCGTCTGGAAGCCTGAGCCCTTCAATCACTCACAGCCCGTCTAATGATAAAAAGCCAAACGCCACCAGCGGTAACCATGACAACAACAACACCACTCAATCTAGGCTCATCTTTTTGCCCTCTCTACTGGTGCCGTGTGCAGAGGACATATTTATAATATGCACCGATTTCAGGAACCATACCTTTATGCACAATGCAAAAGTGTGCAGAATCTGACAAGTAAATTCAGACTGGTGAGGTCTGTAGGATCCTTAGGAAGCCTGGCCTTTGTTCTCTGTTTGTGCACATCTGCAGGGCTTAAACATGCTTTGGGCGCATCGATTTGCTTCTCGGCGAAGTGCGTTTTCTCCTCCGAGCCTTTATCTGAGCTTCAGATTTTTGTTCAGTATTTTAAGAGCTTATTTTTGGTCCTTAAAGGAGTGCTAAGCCGCTCTGTGAGCTCTCAGCGGTGCTGTCTGTGAAACCGCGTGTGCAGCTTTGTGCTGTTATCACACACACCAACAGAACAGGTACAGCATCAACATTCATCACGGGGGGATGCGGATGAAAACACGTTTCTGCAACATGAGACATGCTCGACAAAATGTGCATCAAATGAGTTTACACTGTATAATTACTGATCGTAAAGTTCATCCAAAAATGTAAATGGCTTTTAAATCCTGTATCATTTTCTCTGTTCCATAAAACATACACAGAGTTTTTCAGCAGGATATTTCACACTCTACTTATTGTTGTGTGACTTGTAACTGGTAACGATTTGCAAATATTAAAGCTGCACAAATGAAATATTAATTATCAATTTTGGAGTGTTACTAAAAAAGTTGTTAGGATTATTGTTAAGAGTCAATACATACGCCAATACATCTCTGTAAAAACAGACTTTTATGGAAACTGTCAGTTTAGCGAGGAATTTGAGATCTAGATTTAGAATTAGATTTAGAAAGTTGAGTTCAAGATCATTGGTTATGGAAAGTTTGTGATTTGTGACTTGAGTAGCTGTCAGCACTTCATTCCCTGCCTCTCACATCCTCTAGTCTCCAAAGAGAGATGGGTTAACATTTTCCCATTTGCAGGGCAAAGTCTCCTCAGTCAGGCTGCTTATATGTGGCGGGTTTATTGTTCCCTGTAGGCTCCTCAAAGCTGCCCATATAAATGGTGTGTGAAGTCTCCGTAAAGGTACAATCAACATCTCTGAATTCAGAATAAAAGCTTTTTCTTACATCTTACAAAGTGTAAGGCATCTCCGCCGTTTTCAGGGGCAGCTTGACCTACAGAGTGTGGTACGTTTTTCAGATGTAATGGATTGCAGACAGAGGGCTGATGATAGATGATGATACAGGGCACTGAAGAATTATCTGACACTGAACTGTCATCTAGTCCGGCATCCATTTTAAATTGCAGGTTTGCAACCCCATCCAAAAGTCGCAATACTTAAAAAAGAGGGCTTATGGGATAAATGAAAGAGAGAGTTCAGTCATTAATGACTCGCAAGAACACAAATTAAGATTATTTTGGACTATTTTGACATGGGCTATTTAACCAATGTCCTTCCTATGTTTCTGAGCCTGGGACCATTTCAGTTGTGTTGCTGTCTATGCAGAGTCTGAGAGCTCTTGGATTTCAGCATAAATATATTAATTTGTGTTCTGAAGATATACGAAGATGTTGCCGGTTTGGAACGACACACGCAATTGATTATTGACAGAATTATCATTTTTGAGCGAACTGTCCCTTTAAGGAAAGTGTGTGGGTGTATACATTTATGGCCTATATGTATGTAATAAATTCCAAGAAGGCAGAAACTAGCAAATGTCATTTCAATAACAACATAATGAAAGTAAGAGGCAGCTGCCTCATGGCAGACTGTAATTTATTCCTGTATTGGGAAAGATTAATTTTCAGCATCATTACTCCCTTATTGAAAAAAAAATCTTACTGACCATAAACTCTTGTGGGGATTTATACAATAATATAATGATATTCAACAGATAAATAGGCTAAATATACACAAAAAAACCTCATGGATTATGCAAAATAACCAACATGTTATTTATTACAGGTGATCTGAAGTTTGTGTGCTTTAGAAGGGATGAATGTAGAGAAGCGACTTATCTGACAGTTTGCCATGCTGACAGTACTGATAGACTCTTGGCGCGCTAAGTGCTAAATACTGTCAACATCCTAAAACTGTCTCTGAGAGGTTACGGCACCCACTTTAACCACTACAGACAACATTTAAAGCTAATCAACAAACACTCTGTATTTCTTTCAGAGAAACATAAGATCTTAATCTCATTGTCATCCTCAGCTGGTCTGTGTTCTGTCTTCAGGTGGAGGAGATTGTAGACGTGGGCACGTTTGCAGCAGAAGACATCCACATCCCCAGCATCTACGTCCAAAGGATTGTCAATGGAGATAGCTATGAGAAGCGGATCGAGGTGAGGTGGCTTGACTCGTCTGGCTCGTTTCTATCAGTTTTCCTTTATCCATCTATCCTCTGTCATCTTTTTTTTCTTCTTATTGCCGCCCCTCTGTCTGACCTTTTGCAGAGGCGTACAGTAAAGAAAGGCCAGACTGAAAATCCCAAACCCAAGAAAGACTCGGATATTGTGAGAGAGAGGATTATTCGCAGAGCTGCGCTGGAGTTTGAGGACGGGATGTATGGTATGTGCAGTGTTTCAGACCATGTTACTTGCATTCTATCGATTTTAATTTCACACTCAACACTGAAAATGAAAATCCTGTCATCATTTATTCACCCTCATGTCGTTCCAAGCCCGTATGCTGGTTTTGCGAACATGAAAAGGGGAATTTCGAAGAATCTGTCTTTGCCATGCAATTACAGTGAATGGGAACTGAAGCTTTCTGAAAATAATAGAAGTGAATCACACAACTAGTGTGCTGTATTTGAAGTATATGAAAGCTATATTGAAATTTGGTGACGTTTTATTATAAGCAACAATGGTTTTAATGTTTGCTAGGAATGTCATTTCCTGTGTGTCTCTCATGATATTCTGTTAATGTGGTTTGATAACCTTTTTAGCTAACCTGGGCATCGGAATCCCCATGCTGGCCAGTAATTTCATTAAACCAGATATTACCGTCCACCTGCAGAGTGAAAATGGCATTCTGGGGCTGGTATGCTATCTTTTTACAGATTTGTATTGAATTAGCTGAATACAGTTATAAATTTGGTTATACAAGCATTTCAAAATCCTTTATGTTATGATTTTATTATTCTTGCATTCTTGTTTGTTTTAATGAGACAGAAAAACATTCTACATAAGTGTAGTTTATAAAGCTTTTGAAATGGTGATGGGCATAACTTATTTAAGAACTACACAACCATTCAGAAGTGTTTTGAATACTTTTGTTCATCAAAGACACACTAGTGATAGTAAAAAAAAATTGTAATGTTACAAAGACTTAAATTCTAATCTTTAAGAACATTTTTTTTAAATGTTCTTTCAACAAAACTATTAAACAGCACAGATGTTTTTTTTTACATTTATGGTAATGGGAAATATCTCTTGAGCTGCACTAAAAACTGGTGTAAAGGCTGCTAAGAGATGCTTTGCTAGGAATAAATTACAATATTTATTTCTTATTTATTAATATATTTCAAAATATATTCAAATTAAAATAAAATCAAACAGAAATCATATTTGAAATAGTAATGTATATAGTAGTTTTTACTGTGTTTTTGATCAGATAAATAATTTGTAATTGTATAGTTGTTTATTGTCAAATATTACCACTAGTAGATATACAGCAGGTATCATGCATGTAAGGAACTGTAATGAATGTAGATACAAAAGCAATATTCTTCATCTACATGAAGCAAAGTTGAATTATTTCTTTTTTTGACGTAATAGGAGTGATTTTTGAGCTCATAAAAGCATTCATAAGTACTGTTTTTTGAATAATCCAGGGCCCTTATCCAACAGAGAAGGAAGTTGATCCAGATCTCATCAATGCTGGTAATAATTATCCCTGATTTTCATACTAGTAGACAGTTATACAGCATTAGCATTGCATAAATTGCCTTTTAATAACCTAATTTGTCCATTCAGAGCACTTAATGGAATCTCGTTCCATTTCACCCTCACCCTTTCAGGTAAAGAAACTGTCACTGTTCTTCCTGGAGCCGCTTATTTCTCTAGCGATGATTCCTTTGCGATGATCAGAGGGTAAGGACGAATCACATTTAAGTCTAATGTTAACCTTATTCAATCATATATAAGAAAGTTTATATATATGTTCAGTGTGTTATAACCATTCCCACAAAACATTTGTCACAAGTTGGCTTTCAGTATATTGTTCGTCAGACAGGCTAAGTACTTTGACCCAAATGATGACACTTTTTAAAGAGACCAACTGTGGGTGGAAGAGCTCACTTCCAGTAATAAATGGAACTTTTCGTGTCGAATGAAGCTGCTTGGCTGTATTGTGGCGTAAGGGCTTGATTTGCAGCGGGTAACGGGTTGTTTGCTGGGTGTTAATGGTTGAAAGTGAGGGATGGAGCGGAGGCAGAATATGCAATGAGTCGGCCGTGATGCTGCCTGCGCCTCAGGCCACGTTGGCTGACATTATCAGCTCTGTCAAAACAGGTGTCTACTTTAATTGGATGCTTCTTGTACTGCTCAGTAGGGTGAGACGAACGGAACGGAGGTTCTTTGTCTCTGCCGGGACCGTTCTGGCCTTCACAGAGAGATTGTGCAGTGCTGTCGATAAAGCAATTGACTCTTGCTGGTCTTAAGTTTGTGAGTGTGTAATTGCGCATCCTTTGTGTGTGAATATCAATGTCCTGATGACACCATTTTAAGTGGCGTTTTTCCCAGTTTACTTCATGAGGCCTCAAAAGCTAAAACCACTTGGGGAAAATATGTGTGTGTGTGTGTGTGTGTATATATATATATATATATATATATATAATTTATTTCTTTTTGTATATGCATAGAAACACATATTTCTTGTATACACTTGTTATTTCAACTCCTTTCAGTTATGTTTTATTGCAGTCATAAATCTACATTTGCCTATAATAATTCTGTTATTTGCATAGCTGTATGTTAGGCATTAGTACCATGTCGTTTAGAAAACTCCCCGTTGATGTTTTATGAGCCCTATCGATTTTTCCACAGGCAGCTGACGCCTTCTTCCCACAAGCTTCGCCGTTATTTCTGTTTTCTCCGTCTGCGAATCCTGCAGCGGTCATATATTTAGGCCTTAATTGTCTGGTGCAATAGGGAGCACAGTGAATGGTCATGGGGTCTTTGCTGTACCCGGCAGAAGGGGAGTCTTGACAGCACATACATTAAGAATAGAGCCCTTCCACCCACTTGCAGTCTGTCTGTAGATTCATGAATAAGACCATCTGACAATCCAGTGGTTCAGCGGTGCTCTATTTCAAACCAATAGGCTCAACTTTTTGGCACACAGGACCTTACTGCTCAAATGATTTAGTCTAGTCTGTTAAGGAAGTGTTGATGTTTTTTGAATGGCCTTTTAGAATTGACAGATTTGCTTAAATCAAGAGGTCTTGAACATGGACATATAAAGCAAGTACTGTAGTTAATCCTAACATAAACTGGTTAACTTTTTAACATTACATTAAAGGGTTAGTTCAGCCCAAAATTTAAAATAGCCCATGTTTTACTCACCCTCAAGGCATGCTAGGTGTATATGATTTTCTTTAAGATCAAACCAAATGGAGATATATAAAAAAAAATATCCTTGCTCTTCTAAGCTTTATGGTAGTGGGCAGGTGTGGTTCAGGAACGGTTCTCTTTGCATAACTATTCTATTCCGTGCCGATCCAAGCCTGCTGGTACGGTTATGGTTTGGTTTTTAAATTGGGGGCTGATAACGGATTTCTTTGGAATGCTTTTTAAATGCATCAGTCATTGCCGAGGTAACACAGATGTTTACATATGATGTGTTATGGGTGAAAATAAGCACTGTGTTATGGAGGATGATCCGAAATGTCTTTACATTTTATTACTAATTTGTGTTTTTATATTGCTCAAAAAAGTCCGCTTTGCAAGCTACAGAGAAACTAGCAGCCAGGTAACAGACGTGACAGGTCCTGATTGGCGACGTCATCTAAACACAGCACGGTGCAGCACAGATGTTTTTTACTACCGCAGGGATAAAATCCCAATAACCACCACTTCTGCAACACTGGCAGTTGTTGGTGATTTCCCACCGCGGTAGAAAGGAAGTAAAGACATTATTAAAATAGTCCATGTGACATCAGTGGTTCAACGTTTATTTTTTTTCTGAAAGTACGAGAATACTTTTTGTGTGCAAAGAAAACAAAAAGAATGACTTTAGTCAACAATTTCTTCTCGTCAGTGTCCGCCCCGCATTCTTGAGAGAATTACAATTGTGGGTGGTGCTTCGTAAACGTTTCTGAAGATTTTGACAGAGAGCATGACTCTCTGTGTATTTTCTTTTTTTGCCCAGCCTTGCTTATTTGAAGCAGAATATACAGACAATAAATTAAGAGATACTATGTCAGAAAAACTACCACACACATGCTATGATACGTTTGTGAACACACATCAAAAACTGCGTGTATCACTGTTTGAATGTGTACTGTTATCATTCCTTAAACATATCTATGTTTAAAAAAATAGATGAATGGAAAAATATATCTTACCGGTGCGTATGCAACTTATTTCCACTTTATTCTGCGATCACTTGGCTGCTTACATGCACATCCAGTGGAGAAAATGACAGAGATTATATAATCTCCATTCCAGACTAAAAAAAATAATAGGATATAATAATGGGAATACTGCAAATGCAAGGTTGTCCTTGAGGACAGATCTAATTTGTGGCTTTAAAAACAGGTAATACATCCAACGTGAATTTACAGAATAAGTAGGATGTCACGTAAAACAATCTGATGGATGGATAAATCAAAAGATGTTATGTGTCTGTGAATATTAAAGCAAAAAGAGACTGCTATTTAAATAATCAGAAAAATTCTGGCGCTGTTTTAGCTACTACACACTGAAATTACCCATGACACTAGTGGTCTTTTCAGCATCTGCATAAACATGAACATCAGCAGAGCTGCTCTGAGAGACAACCTAAATATTTCCTAGTTTCATTTGAGAAAAACCATTGTCAAATACACACTGAAACTCAAAGCTACAACCCATCAAAATAAAGTCAGATTTAACTTATTGTATCATTTACTTCAAAGTTATAAAAACAGTAATAATATTCTTTATAATAGCTCATTTATTTCAACATTATTTTTAAGAAATGTCATGTTTGCAATTTTGATTTATTTGCTTTGTTTCCTCTAGGGGTCATATCAACCTAACCATGTTAGGAGCCATGCAGGTATCCAAGTATGGAGATCTGGCCAACTGGATGATTCCGGCAAGTTTCATTCCCCTTTTAATACATACGCCGCAATGACTGACTTTAAACAGTAAGAGTAAAGCTGAAACAAGATTCGTGTAAAAATGTACTGCTTCAATCCAGCCATTTGCGTCTCGCACACAAAACATTTAGTTGTTTTGCAGATACCGTATGTTTGTGTCCTTAAGACACGTGTACAATATAAAAACCTACCCATAGCTTGATAATGCACACATTCAGTGCTGAAGCAAACTGAACTTCTAGACCATCGTAGCCCAACTCCAGTTCTTTCCATCTGCATCTATTCTTCAGTCTCCCGCCGAAATTAACTCTCGAGCTTTGCTTTTGTTTTCTGGAAATCACTGAGCAGCTAATGACAGAACTCTCAGCGTGAAATCAGAAATGATTTATGTAGAAGATGATGTTCTCTAAGGAGCACAAATACAAATGTATGGTCTCATTTTACGCTTGTTACCATCTCCTTTCAAGCAGAAAAAAGAAGCTGTCGCTCAGGTAGTGCTTGTACAAACCCATGAAGAGTGGAATTCATAATATAATGGGGTAGTGCAAACGTGCAAAGCAATTCAGGTCTGCATATTAGCTAAATCAAAGATAATCCAGATTTTCAGGATCCAAATTTGACAGCACACAAGTCTAATCTGTATTTTCGTGGGTCACAACATATGAGTTGAGAGCTACTACAGTTAAGAACCACAATGCAAAACTGAACAGTTGCAATACAATAGCCAGTGAGCTAACGTGGTCTCCAGTTAATCAGACCCACTTCGTTCACATCGTTCAGTTCAAGTCCTTCTTACAGTAATCCAAGTATTGTCTGTGCATCAGTCAGCCTGCTATTGTCCTAAATCCAAAGTCATCACTTCCCTTTAGGTTCACAAAAGGGTTTCTGAGGCTTAATGAGAGTCAAAGTTGGCTGTGGGTTTTTTGGAGCCGTTTTTCTGCTGGCTGTCGCCTGTGGCGCCTGGTCCTGCTGTCAGTTGAGGGACTGTCGATACACAGCTGCCCTGCATGCAGACACCTCTGCAGAGTTATTTATAGCTCTCCAGGGCCCTCGCCCTGTCACTGACTGATGCCTCCCAGCCTCCTGGCCCTCTGCGCGTCTCGCTTATCGAGTTTGGTTGAAGGTTATTTCTTGCAAACTGGCACACATGGACAATGAGATGCACTCTACTTTTAGTTCTTTTTTCCCCCCTCCTCGCCTCTTTTTGTGTTCTCCAAACCCCCCACCCCCCTCAAGTCTCCTCGCTTGCACTTTAGAAGGGCAAAGTGTGAAGCATACACTGAAATGCAGAGATTACGCTCATGAAATATGTGCTACTTAATGTGTCTGAGATGGCAAAGATAAGGATTGGTGAGCTGATGAAATTGCATTTGTCAGAGACTATTATCCAAAGCGACAGCAACATAGCATTCAGAGTATACTTTATGACTTTCTGTGCTCCCTGAGAATCAAACACATGACATTGGTGTTGCTAGTGATTTACTTTATTATTTGAGTGTCCTGCTTTACCATTTTTACCATCTTCTACCATACATTTTTTATGTGTTCCAATCTATGATGGAATTATATTATTTACTGATAATTAGTGATAAATTATTTATACATTTTTAATTTAATTTTTTTTTTTTAATTTATTTATTTTTTTGTTCAAGGCTTTGAAATGCATGTTGCTATATGGTGTGCCAAAAGATACAACTATTTTATTTACTAATATAATTTATCTTTTTATTTATTTTAATAAGACTGTTGTGATTTATTTTATTTTTAATTATTGGAAATTTCAGAAATTCTCATTTTTATCCACACACTACAAAAAGAAAACAGCCTGTATTACACATAATGTACAAAAGTGTTCAAAATAAGGATGTATTTGTACACAATAGTTATACAGTATTTGTAAATAGCCTAAATAGCCATTACCAAAAAATCCATTTATAATTTTATACATTTGTCTGACTCTTTTCAGTGACAAACATAAAGCATTCCTGTAACTTAAACTTAAATTTCTAGGTGTGCAACGTAAATGTGGTGCAAATGTAACCTAAATACGACAGATCTGCACCGACCTGTAGGTCAGTAGCTGTCCGTGAGGATGTCAGAGTACATCATCAAACATAAATAGGTTTGCATGCAGCACTACATTGTGCTGTTCTAAGCTGTCTTTAGCCTTTAAACTCTTAATGAATCAGACTAGCCTGGCAGACTAATTACAATAATCCCCCCAATTACTGTGAGCTCCCCGGCCACCTCTCAACACTAAAGGGACAACAGACTGTAATGTAGCCAGAGGGCCTGGAGCTGGAAGACTCATGCCATCAAGAAAGGCACAGGGACGTTACAAGACCCCTCCTTTTCCATCTGCTCATCGCCTGATAGCTGCTCTCCCTCTCAACAGCATCCCAAATGATGATGAAGACATGCTACATCAAATAGTCATAGCATCTTCCACAGGGGGCCAGTAACAATAAAAACGAAAGAGTCGTGTCAGGGTGTGCCAGATTACAGTATGAACTATTATTTATGGGAAAATTGAGTGCAAAGCTGTTTATTTATCTTCACTTTTTGGACCATTAGTCAACAAATCCCCTGTAAACATCACAGGTGTTACGATGGAGACAAGTATGAAGGTTAATATTTAATTTAACCGAGCAACAGGTTGCTAAAACCCAGCACCCTGATAAATCATCATCTAAGGTCATTTCAGTTCAGAATTGGCTAAACTTGTTTACTTCCTGAAGACTTCTTTGTAATTAGTCCGTTTTCACCAGTTTGACTCATTCATTTGGTTTTGCGGACCAGTTGTGAACAAAATAGATTTGGTTTTGGTTTTGTGAGTAATTTCTCACACAGATATTTTAGTCTCTGTTACAGCAGTGGCGATCCATCTGTCACTCAAGTTGCCACGCCCTTAGTTATGCAGAATGTTAAGGCTTAATATAATTTAAACGTATGAGTTATAAAAAATAATACATTTAACCACCACACTGCCCTAATGGACTGACCCCTTTGCAGCCAGCCTCTAGCGGCCAGGCTAAAATTTCGAATGACTTTGCGCTCAAGTTAAAAAAAAAAAGGACCTTACACTTTTTCCACTGCCCACATCTAATTTTTCAATGTGAAAACGTGCTGTGTGAATGGCCTCACTGACATTTAATATTTAATTTTATTTTTGTACTGTTCTCATCCAAATTGTTCTTGCGTCTTCTGAGAAAATGCCCCTAAAGCATCGGTAACGGGGATTTTGAATTAGCATTCGTAATGTTCCAGAACAGCTTAATCCAAAAACAAATGTACATCAGCCTTGAGCTCTCAAAAGAGCTGGTTGGCGTTCATTGGTAAAGGAACACTTTTGGTTGTTGTTGTTTTTTTTATGGTGGAGTGGTGTTATCTCTAGGCTGTCTTTTTTATGGAAAAGAAAAAATAAAATAGAGCCATTCCTTGCTTTATAGTCATGCGGTGTCTTTAATTATAATGCTAAAAATGAGGGTCGAACATGTTCTGAACTAGATGAAATGAAATAGTCCCGCTTGCTTCCACATCCTAACACCCACACACCCTCTTGTTAAAAAGATGTGATTCATGTGCACAAACCTGAGTTGGGACTCTAACTGACCCTCACTCAGAAATGGCTCTAATACAGCCTTTCAGCAAGCCCAGACACAAAATTATAGTCCACTTCATTGCCTGACAGAACTTAAGGACACAGAAGTTACTCAGTTTCTGCTCACTATTCTGCATGAAGCTTGTTCTCCACTATTCTGCATGAAGCTTGTGATATGTTCTAGGGCTTTCATGTTAATTATAAAAACACCAGTTATGCTTGCATATGTACATATGCACTAGTCAACATTTGAAGTGGATCAAAAACGTTTGTCAAAATTGTCTTAAAACCAAAATGTGTTTCTTTTACAATTTATGCAATTTATAACATATAAGTCTGTTATTACTCAGTGTTGTCATTAATGAAATGTCATCCTTAATGGCTTTTAATGGTCTCCTGAGAACACCGCAGATGGAAATTGAATCAGTGGGGTACAGTGCTTTTTACAGATGAGTCCTGGTTCTTCCTAGACAGACGTAGAAGGGTCTGGCGTCGTCCTGGGGAGAGATATTTGCCGCAAAATTTTGTACAGCATTGTACGTATTGTACGCATTTTGTACATATTGGCGGATCATCAGTCATGATGATGGGAGGCATCTCCATGGGTGCAAGGACAGAGTTTGTCATCATTGAAAATGGCAGCCTGACAGGCAAAAGGTGTAGGGATGAAATCCTGAGACCAATTGTGCGGCCGTATGCTGGTGCAATTTGGCCAGATTTCGTGCTAATGGAGGACAACGCCGGCCCACATCAAGCAAGACTGGTGACAGAATTCTTGGAGGCGGAGGGCATCTCAAGAATGGAGTGGCCAGCCCGGTCACCCGACCAGAACCCTATTGATAACATTTGGGAGCAACTACAGTCAAGAGTGCAAGCATGCCAGGTCCTTCAAGGAACCCGTGTGGAGTTCGAACAGCATTGCTAGATGAATGGCAAGCCATCCCTTAACAGAATATCCAAAACTTCATCTCAGGCATGCATAGGCGACGTAAGGCTGTGATGTGTGTCAGAGGTGGTAACAATGACTACTGACTGGTTCTCTCAGCACGTTACATTTGTCGTTTCTTGTTCTTGACTTGTTTTTTACATTCGTTAAACCATTCAGTTTAACATCTTGTTTTTTTAACTGAAAAAGCTTTCTTTCCTGTTTTGCATCCTACTTCAATCTCTGACACTCCACACAGAGTGACTACAGTACAGTAACAGTACAGTATCCAGCGCATCACCATTATGACCATTGTGCTGCCTCCTTAAGGCCCTCCAAAGGCACTTCACTGGAGGAAAAAATGTTTAAGAGGCATTTTTTTGATGCACTGTTGTCATCATGAGTGTGTGACAAGGCACTTCACGCCTTGTGACAAATAATCATGTCTGGGCACCATTAAAAGTGATGAGGCATGAAATTCCATTGATGACAACATTGATTAATAACAGACTTGCATGTTAAACATGAATTTTGAACAATACCCCTTCTTGTTTCAGAACAACTTTGATTAACGTTTTTGATCTACTTCAAATGTTGACTAGTGTACACTTTTTTTTAAAAAGTAAGATTTTTTAAAAAAGTTTTATTCAATTTTTTTAAGGACGTCTACTCTGCTCACCAAGCCTGCATTTATTTAATCCAAAGTACAGCAAAAACAGTAACATTTTATTTAAAATAACTGTTTTCTATTTAAATGTTTTTTAAATGAATTTATTTCAAAGCGGAATTTTTAGCATCATTACTCCAGCATCATTACTTCAGAAATCATTATAAAATTCTGATTTGCCACTAAAAAAATAGTAGCCAAGTACAATTACTCTGAATAGAAATGAAAAATTTACTCGACAGTTTTAAAGATTGATAAGAATAAGAATAATAAAAATGTTTTTGAACAGCAGATCAGTGTATTAGAGTGAAAAATATTTCACAATATGCTGAGTTTTGGATCAAATGAATGCAGGCTTGGTGAGCAGAAGAGAATTCTTTAAAAAAACTCGTACTGTTCAAAAGATTTTGACTGGTATTGTTTGTAAAAAGGAATATTTCTATCATCAAGGCTGAAGTACACCAAAGCTCACTTAGATCTGTTCCAAAACTATTTTGAACACATTTTAATAAAATTAATTTTAGTTGAATTATTTTCAGGGAGCCACACAATTAAAGAAATGATTTATGATATTTTAAAGGAGGACCAAGAACCAAGTTTGTTCTTCGAGGTTCCCTGAAAGCAGGTCCTTAATATTAATTAGGAAGTGTCAGCGGCTAACACGCTGTAAAGAGAAAAGCCACCTTGCCAAAAGGTTATGTTTCTGGTTAATTATTATGAAAAAAAAAGAAACATTCAATGTAATACCCTAAAGTTCACGGACTTCGTAAGATGTGATAAAGAATCATACAATTGTCTGCAGTTGTTCAGCGCTGTTAAACTACACGCAGCCTTTTGTCACACTGTCACAGGCACTTCAATTGTTGTCTAGGAAACGGCATTAACGCTAGTCACCGTTGAATTGCCATGCATTTAAATGTCCAGCCGGTTTGTGTAGGAGAGAATGAATTTAGAGAAGCGGATAAGGATGCAAACTGACAAAAGGAAATCGCCTGAAGTGAAGGGCATAATTTCTCGTCTTCATCAGCAGGCATGAAAAGCAAGGATGGTGTGATTTACAGGGGAAATATTTGATAAGTTGTCATGGAAACTCTCAGTCTGCTGTCCACTAAAGTTGCATTTTTTTCCCTGTGAAATATCCCCTTAACACTTATATATACACACACACACACACGCACCCACACAGCACTTCCATGTGGCACTTCCCCAAAGTGTAAACAGCTCTGCTTCCAGAATGTGTCTCCTTCAAAGCCTGCATAAATGAAGAAGAAAAAAGCCCAGGTGTCTGCACTTGGACCCTTTCTTTCCACTTCGCTCCCTCTTATTTTTTTTGCGTGCTTGTCAAGCTCTGTGTGTTAAGAGCCCTTTGCAGCGATGATGAGAGCTTGATGGTTGATTGATTGATTTGCTCTTTGTGGTTTTGAGATAGACTCTTGGAGCATTTTCAGTCGGTTAATGCATTATTATTCTTCATCTGACAAATGACAGTTCGAGTTTCGTATCCACATACGTCATTTGATGTGATTTAGGAACTGAAACTCAATGAAAGCTTACATCACCCTTTGGCAATACTTATTTAGTATTGTTATTAAGTTATAGGAAAGCCATATGTTGGGTGGGGAACAGCAACTACCTTGAGATACATTTCTGCGAATAATGTACTGTGTCAGAAGTTCTTATTACTGCTTAAAACTCATTTGGAAATAAAATGTGTAATTCTTAATGTTTCTAATTGCTTTAGTAAAAAGACAAATGTAACTAAGTGAGCCAATGAAAGAAATATTGATTTTTTTCCCCATATACATACAATATAGAAATATACACATTCAATTTGACATAATAAAACAAGAAACAAATCAACAAAATCAAATTTTAAAAAAATCTAACCGAAACATGATGTCAAAATGAGCAACTACTAATCAGAATTATATTTAACTTAAGTTCTGTTAAATGTTACTGTTTAAAGTGTCTGTTTCTTTAACATATTTTCCCTTTCCCACTATAACTGAATGTTAAAAATTACATTGAGCTGGTGGCATAATCCTCACACATGTGAAGATTATTGAAGGACCATCTACTGGCAAACATGAAACTAAAAAGGCTTTAAATGTGTCAAAAAAAAAAGTAAAAATGTTTATTTCATCAACATGTTACACACACTTATGTAAGTGATTTATCAAGTCATGAAACTCTTGAAATCAGTGTTCTTTTAGTATTATTTAGTAATTATTCAATCATTTTTTTCTTTAATTTTAATGTTTGGTTGTTGTTTTGTTACACATGGTTCTCTTTTTTAATCATTAATAGTTCTATTTTTAGTACCTCAACTTATTTCGGTAAATTGTCAAGGCAGAAAAATAATGTTTTTATCTAATTGTAATATTTTATTAGAATTTATCTTTATTTCAGTTTTTGTTTTCATTAGTTTTAGTTAACAATAACACTACTGGTTGAAATTCCTATCATAAGTAGTTTCTCATTGGAGACATTTTACTACTAACTGTAAGTCGTGGTGTGTCTCATCTGACATCTATTAAGGTGTATTTTAATGCAAAATGGACCAAATATCCAACTGGGTGTGATATCTTGTGATATCTTCATTTCAGGTGCCATTAAGATAAATAGACCTTGAAAAATAATATTGTTCATAATAATTATTTGTTACAAGATCTTCCTCTGTACACAGTGCAGATACCTGTAGTAGACAAAACCCATCAAGACTTTTTCCTGGCGATCAGGTTTAGCTCCAACTCTAAACAAACACACCTGCCTTTAATTTTCAAGCAATCCTAAAAAAAGATAATTATTTGCTTCAAGTGTGTTTGATTAGAGTTGGAGCTACCTACTTTGCAGGACAGTCGATCGCCAGGAGCAGGGTTGGGCACCCCTGCTTTAGGTATTCCATTCATATTCACTTCGTTTTATTGAGAATCTACTCAAGCGTTTCAAGTGCTACTGCCTCTGTTGGAGACTGAAGGAGATCATGCTGGTTGAGCTCGAGCCCAATACTTTGAGACACAGCTGAAGACATTTTCTTAAATGAATTCCCACTGCCCATAAAATAGATTTTGGAAATTCCTGTAAAATGGCACGACGGGGGAACAGGAAGCATGAATGGTCAAGGCCGTTTCCATTTTTCATAGCGGAACTAACTTATGGCAAAATATCCAGGCATTTACTTAATGTGTTGCTTCAGGCGTGGCAGGAAATGCTGTGTTGATGCATTCGAGAGCGAAACGAAATCTGTACGGCACACACAATCCTCACGGATTTCTTATCCTCCGTGTGCCCAGTTTGTTTGTGCATGTGTCCGTATTCAAGCATGTTTGAAAAAACCCCAAAAAAACAATAAAATCAAAATCGTCACTGAAAAGGCCCTTTTGTTAAGTGACTCCAGCCAGAGGTAATCTGGTTTATGGTTTCCTAGCAACAATGCCCTTTCAGATCCCCTCCAAACAAACCTGACCGAGCTCTCCTGTGCTCTTCGAATTGAACTAAAACGCACAGACCACTGTAGGATTTGATTTTAATTGCTTAATTAGTTCTCAATTGTTTCCTACATCCTGAAATATTATGTGTTTGGAATGTAAAAGTGCATTTTGATTTACATGTATGTGTTGCTCATGTCTTGCAACATCTTTTTGCATGTTTTCCTTCAGGGTAAGATGGTGAAGGGCATGGGAGGGGCTATGGATCTAGTGGCCAGTGCTGGAACTAAAGTGGTTGTTACAATGGAGCACTCTGCTAAGGTAGGTGTAATCATATGAGATATACTGGCTTGTTAGCAGCTCCTCAATAAACAGAATTTTATGTAGGGTAATTTGCATTTCAGACACAACACGGCCATTTGTTTGTTTATGCTCTGCTGATGAAAATAATTCCAAAAGAAGTCAAAATATCAGGTTTTGCAGATCACAGATAGTTCTGGAACGAAGACAAGCCGAGTGACAGATGGTAAAGTGTTCTGGTGCTGGGGTTGGATTGAGCCAGAGTGACCCAGAATGATGTGTAATGATTAATGAAAGAAAAGAAATTCCATTCCGTTTTGATCAAGTATACACATTTTTTTTTTTCGTAGCACTTTATTTTAAGGTGTCGTTGTTACACATGTTGCATGCAGTTACTTTTTTGATAACAATAAATGATGCATAATTACATGCAAGTAAGTACATGTAGCTTATTAATATTACTCATTAATATGTAGGGATGTTTTAACATAGTTTCGGGAAGAGCTCGCTGAGTGTCAGCACAGCCGGTACCCATCATCGCTCATTAGTA
>JAUYWG010000041.1:10980024-10998696 GCA_034779775.1 Enteromius afrohamiltoni
TTTTTTATTAATTGAATTATTAAAAGAACAGCATGTGTTTTTTAATGGCACTTTATTTAATTTGATGTGTCCCGGCTGAATTCATTTTTTTTTATTTTGTCCACAAACTTTTGAATGATAATGTATATTTTTCTGCACTGTGATATCATATCTGTTTATAATATGTTTTAGTTATGATAGAATGACTCGAAATACTAAAAATGTTTTAATATATGTAGAAATGACCTTTAATTAAAAAAAAAAAAAAAATGCTGTAAAAGTGTTTCACTGTTAGTTTGCGCTTTAGGTGATAATGAATTGAAACTTACCCAAGTTTCAGTAACATCTTTCCACATATTTTAATAAGCTAACATAAGCATTTAAAAAATGTGCAGAACAAATTAGATTAATTTTGAAATTGCTAGTATTATTTTGATGCACCGCACATCAGTGAGACTAAACATACACAGTGACTCAAAAAACACAAGGTTTAAGCTGCTTTTACGGACCTTTCACAAAAATATGATAAGAAAGAGCAAATGTTCAGAGCCAGAGAATCCAAATTAACGTATGTGGTTCGTATGTTAGTTCATGGACTTATTTTTATGAGAAGATGCTTTCATTATGACGTGTTGTCGTAGAAATAGAACCAATACAGGGCAAACATCCTTGATTCCTAGAATGCATATGATTCCAAGAATGACTTTCTGAGCCAATTTGCCACTTGTCATCTCAGCAGCACGCATATCTCCAGCGATGGAAGTTTTTATATAAATATTGCTGGCAAGCTGTGATGTGATTACGCCATCCATCTTGCCGTGTTTGACTGTTCAATTCGCTTTCCCCTGATTGTTAAAAAAGAAAATAAACAAGCATGCAGTATAATATCTCTGAGGAGGGAAACATTTTTTGGACTGTCAGAGTTCGATTAATCTTATCGCCTACATTGTTACACATCCAAGCAAATCCTCCTGCAATTAGAGGCTCTCGTTCAGGTGGAAGAGAGGATGCAGAGACAGCAGGCCAAAGGCAAAGCGACAGCAAGCGTGCTGCCCATGGCAGGTTGTTCTCCGCAGGTATTGGGTGAAATGACACTATGGCAACATTAGATCTGGGTCACATTGAACATTAAAGGGATAGTTCACCCAAAAATGAAAACCTTATGTCATTCTAAACCTGTAAGCCCTTCATTCATCTTCAAAACACAAATTAAGATATTTTTGAATCTCTAACCCTCCCATAGACAGCAATATAATTAACACAATCAAAGTCCAGAAACTTTCATTTTACGAAGCAATGAGGTAAATTTTTGTGCACAAAGAAAAAAAAGGCTTAATTCAACAATCCATCTCCATTATGTCATGAGATTTTGAATAGTATTACGTAAGTGTTATTTACATTGCTGTCTATGTGATTGTCTGAGAGCACTCAGAGTTCATCAAAAATGTCTTCATTTGTTTTCTTTAGATGTAAGAAGGTCTTATGCGTTTGGAATGACACGAGGGTGAGTAATGGCAGAATTTTAGTTTTTGGGTGAACTATCCCTTTAATAGGCTGCTGGTTTCATGCAAACATACATGCATTGGTTCAGTAATGGCCTTTAGCATGCACAGTGCATGCACTCGACCTCTTGCAAGTCATTGTGGACCAAATCACATACGTGTCTTGACTAACAAATGTGTTTTTATGTCTCTCTAAACACTGCTGTGTATTACGTATTGTATTATTATTACAATCATAGAATAAAAAGTTATATTAATAATGTGCTCATCTGTTTTGAGCACATTTAATCACTGCAAGCTGAATGAACACAAGAAAACAAATGCCAAGAACTGCCCTAATCATTTGCAGGTTCATGCTCCTATTTTTCCAGTGTGGTCTCAGACTTTTAGATACAATGTTTTCATTTTATCACATCACAAAGTGCCTTTTTCTGTGCTTTTTTTCACCGCATTGCCTTTCTCTACCCCATCTGACCACATTCTCAAGGTCAGAAGAGTTCACTTACACATGGCTGCACATTTGATGGCACTTCTGTCATGGTCACATTGTTTTCCTTTCTCCTCCAGGCGGTATTCGACGTGGACAAGGACAAAGGTTTAACCCTGATTGAGGTTTGGGAGGGTCTGACACCAGATGACATTAAGAAGTGCACAGGAACCGACTTTAAGGTGAATGACATAATCAATAAATTGCAGAAACATGTAATAATATTGAACACTTTGCACCATACTGCATGTATTATAGCCCATTATGACATTTCAAAACACATAAAAGCCTTTAATACTTGCTTGAATGAAAATAACAGCGTTAGACAAAATGCAAGGTCATAATTTTGACTTCTGCTTATTTTCCTGTTGTTGTTTTTTCCTAACAGGTCTCTCCTAACTTGAAACCAATGCAGCAAATTTAACGGTTTTAGAAAAAATGCTCAAGGCTGTTTAGACAGCTGATGGAAACCACACACTTGTTAAATCCCCCACGCAAATCCTTTTAGGGCTTCAACTGAAGATTTGTGAGGAAATTTCACTGAAGCATGTTCAAAACAACAAATATCCTATAAGGTCATCAAACCATCACAATATCTTCATCTGTTTCAATGATTTCCATGTGCAATAGCCTGAATGGTTGTTTTAGCTTATCAATATCGGTTTATTCAAATGGATTTTTACAGTGTCATTAGATATTGAATAGAAAATATTGTCAATAGGTTAAACAGGAATTATTGTGTTTATTTATGAACAGTATGTCATCATTTCATATTTAAAATTCCCATCTGCCCATCTAATTTAACTTTACAGGTCGGATGCCTTAAATGTGTGTACATATTATTTGTACAAAGCAATAAATGTGTATCAAGACCTAAACGTCTTTATAAATTCTTAAATGTGACCCGGTACCATAAACCCAGTTATAACGGTCAGTTTTTTAAAATTATTATTATTATTATTATTATTGAGATTTGTACATAATCTGAAAGCTGAATGTACGTTTCCATTGATGTATGGTTTGTTTGAATAGGACAGTATTTGTCCGAGATATGACTATTTTAACATTTGCAATCTGAGGGTGCGAAAAAGAAATTTTACAAAATATCTTCATGCAATGTTTTTGGCCGAAGAGAAAAATAGAGTAAAATTTTGACCCGTATAATTGTTGGCTATTACTACCAATATACCCGTGATACTTGATTTTGTGGTCCAGGGTCACATATTATTCAAGTTATATGACTGCATTTTCTCACAAACGATGATGTTAAGCAGAATGTTTAGAGACTTACTGTCACTATTTACTTTCACTGTATCTTTTTTTCGTGCAGCCTATGGTTTCACAGTGACAGTCATTCTGACTAAAATACCCTTCTAAATGGATATCTGTACAGTGTTTTCTAATTCTTTGATAACGTTTATGAAAGCTGTTAATTTAAGCCTGTTATTTTGTCATTTGTGTTGCATCCGTTTACACTTGTTGCACAACCGTTTGTTCTTAACGCCAAATACACGGCGACCGTTTTCATATCCAGCGTGAAAGGTTAAATGTGGATGATGTACGGATCAAGGATTTGTGCGCCCTGTTCCTCTGCACAACGGTAATTGTTCTATAACATCAAATGAATTAATTAAATCCGCGCATGCTTAAGTCTATACTTGCGCCCACGCCAGCACACGCATGGGAGGGAATAATTTAGACATCTTCCGTGCAACGAGCTTCTATATGTTTGTAAAGAGGCTGTTAAAATCCTGGGGAAATTTTGATGTAGGAGAGGCGCGCGCCGTCTCGGGGGTGTGGTGATGCTCGCGCTGTGAACTCACGCGAGCGCGGGCGCTGAATACTAGAACACTCAGAGCGAAGCACGGACACCGAGCATCACATATCCGACAGCATGGCTTCGTCTCAGGGGAAAAGCGAACTCCGTTATGCGGACTGGATGTCAAGTTTACCGGCCACCTTGCACAGTATCCCTCTTACCAATCTTGCCATACCGGGTAAGTCTTATTTTGCCCTTTAATGCGCGTATTGGAAGAATACAAAGTGGACTGTGATAAACTGCTGCAGATGATATATAAATGATTGTAGTCGGGGTTTTTAAACGACTTAACTGGCTGTTTCAAAAAAGTTTTTAGTAATATTTTAATAAACTCTTGTTCAAAACGCACATAGCGCTGAGAGGTCATCCAAACGTAGCCTAGATATACGGGTTCTGCTTGTGACATAAGCTATTGTGTGACTAACAGGTTGTCGACATAGTTCATAATAATGTTAAGACGTGTGATTGAAATTAAATAGGACACTTGTTGCTCGGGGCTCGAAATCCGTCTCTGCGATGGATTAAGAGACACATTATTATTACACGTGTGCCACAACCTTGACCAGATATAATATTACGACATAACACAGATTATATATGGAACCGCAAAGTAATTGAATGCGCAGTAAAAGAAGAGTTTTCATATTAACCTTATACCCAACATCTCAATAACAGGCAAATTTAATAATAATAAAAAAACCTAAACACCTTATTAACAAGGGATAGGCTAATTTAAAAAAGCTTTTTAACCTTTCAGACTGGTTATTGCCACACATGTTTCTTTGAAGAACCTTTAACATATAATGAGCTTTTCCATTGGAAAGTGTTCTTTACAAGAACTAGGTTGTCGAGGAACCCAGAATACGGCTTTGCAAAAACCCACTGTAGAAACATTTATTTTTAAGAATGTAAAACATCTTACTCGGTGCCAGTTACCCCAAAACACCTTTCTCGTAGGGAGCACTCCCCATAAACATGCTTCAGCTGCACTTGCTGACTTGTATGCAATCATTAAAAGAACCGTGTTTGTCTCTGCACTGTCCTGAAGTGGAGCAATAAAAATACATAGGAAGACATGTTGGAATCATGTATTTGCATACAGCCGTTGCATGTTCACAGTGCGCAACCAAGATCACATCGCTTGTTGAGAGTTGTAGGAATCTGTTTAAAATATTAGTTCACCCCAAAATAAACTAAAAATCTTAAAATGTACAATAATGTGGATGAATTTGTTTCTTCGTCTGAATAGATTTGGAGAAATCTAGCATCTTCTGCAGGGAATGAGAGTCAAACTGGCTGATAAAAGCATCACAAAATCCACAAACTTTAGTTAATTTTCTACATTTTCCATTTTTGTGTGAACCGCTCCTTTAAATTTTTAGGCAGGTTGCACACTATGTGTAACCCTGGCTACACCTAAGGTTAAGCAACGTTTCAGGGGGTAGCAGCTTTTATAAGATACACATAAATAAATACACATTAATTACTCACAGTAAAGTGTGATCAAACAAAAAAAGACATGAAAAAGATGACCCAGGAATACGTTATTATTAATTAAGATTACATAAAAACAGTTTTCATCTACTGCTTTTAAATGTTTTTTTTATGTCTTACATAGTTCAGAATGGTTCTTTATAGTGGAGTTTGGGTAGTTGAACTTAACCAAAGGCTGGAGCAATCAGCCCAGACAGCTCTGATTAAAACCCCTGATTAACGTCTATGTGGCTGATTTTGACACTTTGCCACTGGGACCAATTAACTGGCCTACCACCTCCAAATCATCCTGTTAATCATCAATTATAGATTCTGATTTCTTGATCATACTCTACAGTAAGTGCTAAAACTTCAGTGGCGTTGCGGCGGGGGGGGGGCTTAAGCCCCTGATCTTCTGGAATATGTTGCACATAATATGTGTGTGGGGGGTACTTCTTAAGGGCCCCTTTTTCTCTTCTGACCCTAGCAACGCCCCACAGTATAAATAAAGTGGAAAAGATCATGCTACTGAGACTGGTTTGTGCTGGATTCATCATTCCAGCAGTATTACCGAAGCAGTAGCCTACTTAAGGACAACTTGACCCACTGCCATCATCACTCTTTTTTAAAACTTTTGTAAAACAGTCTTGTCGGCGAGGCTGTGGGTGGAAAGTTGTAGTGTAGCAGCTGTTTATCAAAAAGCTTTAAACGAATTAAGTCTTTGGTGAGAATTCTGGACACGTATCACTCCCACACAGATATCTTGCAAATCTTTTACGCTTTTGAGTTGGTCTTACAAAGCGCGCTTAACATTAGCTCTTAAAGACAAGCAAAAATGATCCTTTAAAATGTAAGCATCCTGCCCAGGGGCTTGTGTATAACTCACACTGTAGGGAAAAGTATTTATCTGTGTATCCATCTGTCTTCCCATCCATCCATCCATCCATTCAGTTATTGTAGAAATGCATTTATCATCTGCAACAGTCCATTCATTCATCCATGTTAGTCAAGTCTGATTTTCTTAAGCTACTTGTAATACAGAATATTTTTCAGTTTAGCTGTACACAGATATAATTAGAGAAAGCAATAGTCATTTTAGCTCTTCAAGATCAATTCCAAAAACATAATCATTGATCTTTCGCCTTTGTCTCATGCATATTTCAGTAGTGCTTTATTTCAGCCAAAGACACTTTTGCTCTCATGCTGTCATATTGTCAGGCTGCTGGAGGTTTCAGTGATTCTCCAAAAAAATAATATTTTTGTTTTTTTAAAACGTGCATAATGCACTTTGTTTTATTTGGTCTATATTGAGGACACAAGGAAACCAGAATCAACCTATTTACTTAATGCATGTTCCTTGTTTTCTGTGTTGCTGTGCATGTTATTCCCATGAAAAATAAAATAAAAAATAATAAACCAAACCAACCAGCTACACAGTAAATCGCAAGACTTGTGATTTTAACTTTCAGAACTAATGCACTCTATAACTCGCTTATGATCTGCCTCCATACAATGTTCACTTTTCACATACCAATTTTTTAAGGTAAAATCAAATCTCACTCTACATTTTCTTGGTAAGTCTTAAACTTTCTAATAGCAATCCCTTCCTATACAATTATTTAAGAAAGCCATCGGCAGTCAGTATGTGGGCATATTATAGGCCCTGATATTTTTAAGCACTGCCACTCAAAAACTGGCTCTGCCACCTCCTGCTGCGTGAAGGTCACTGTTTGTCCTACGATAATCTAGTGTGTCTTTTATTTCCTCTATCGGAACTCTTTTTATAGTCATTCCAAATTAAGAGGCTCAAGTAATTATTGTTGCCTCTCAAACCTCTCTCTAAGATTAAAGATTTGACTGATCCTCCTGTTGCAGCTAAACATTGTTTCCTTGCAGCATCAGTATTGGCAGTATTTTGGAGGTTGGCTAGTCGTCCTCCTCATACACACTTGCAAAACATGAATCATTCTCCTATTGGCAAACAAGTCCCCGGGGGGCAGACATAAAGCATACCATTACTAAACTGAATAGATATTATATGTTCTGCACTCGTTATTGTATGTGTCGGGGATCTTTGTCACTAAGAGATATTTGTTGTGGACATTGAACAGTGTTTATGTACATAATAAACCTGCATGCCTCTGCTTAGCGTCTTCGAAAAATGCCTTTTTTTTTTTTGCAGAGGAGGGCTTTTGTGTGACTCTTATACTACTGTGCTCTGCTGGATGGCTGGCTTGATGAGGTCATCACCCCGTTACAGTCACCATTGTAACTTGCACAGGCGGCAGGACCGGGGCAGAGGAATTGTGTCAGTGCTCAGGGTGCTTGTGCTGAAGTGACAAGCCCACAGAATAAGCAGGACACCGCTGCTTTATCAGCCACCTGTGCCTTGAAAGTACGCAGGGTCTCACAGTTCAGAGACAGACATGAAACCAGGGCTTATTAGGTTTATGGAGAGCCATAATTGATATTCATGCTATGGCTCTCATAAGGGAATGTGTCTCTGCCCCTTAATCATATTTAGCATGTAATCAGCTTTTGAGTGGCAGCCAATGACAGAAGCTGTAAAAACAGGAAAGATCTGTGGGTCAGAAATCGTTCTAATATGTGCTGACTTGCTGCTTAAGAAATATTTTGCATTATAATCAGTGTTCAAAACAGTTGTGCTGCTCACTTTTTGTAGAAGTGGTAATGCTATTTTCAAGATTATTTCAAAAGTTCAAAAAAAGTTCAAAATAATAGCTTTTAATTAAAAAATAAAGATTTTGTGGCATTGCAAATAAATTTACTGTAACGTTCACCTAGTTGTGTGCATACAAAATAAAAATATAATTAATGATGGTATAGACAAAGCATTTACCATGAATTAACAACTGCATAGTTCACAGTAGGTTTGTCTTTAAGAGCTAAGTTATTGTTAAATTAATTATAGTAAACGAAAAATAAAGAAAATTGTAAGTAAAAATGTAAAATAAAAAAAATCCGACAGGCCTCAATCTTTTGAACTGTACTTTTATCTAGATTTGATCATGAATGATAGTGTTAAAAGCATTAGTAAAAGCAAGTTACTAGTCAGCAATGTTTTGCATAACGTGTCATCATTTTTTTTGTAAAATGATGACATATGTCAAAGCTTTTATGGATTTATCTTTGTAAAATTGAATTTACAAATAATGTATTTCATAATATATTGCTAAAAAATAAAGCGTTGAAAACAATTTGTTGTTGTATGAACAGTAAAGAGGCACAGCTGAAGTTATCTTGACCTATTTTTCATAAATTTTAGCGTATGTAATCCCACCTATTCACTAATGAAGTGGGATAACACCACTAACCAGAGCTTTTTGTTGACGATCCCGGACGATCCCCCAATTGTCACGACCCGCCCAGTCTAGGGTTGGCAAGGGAGTGAATGAAAATGTAAAGTTTAGCCCCTCTTCTGTTCCAGCTCAAATAAACACAAAATAATTTTTTATTATTTACATTAAGTAGGCTAGAAGCATATCTTCTGAAGGGGATCCAGACCTTGAGGCATCAGGAGAGCGAAAATAGAAACTCATCAAACTCATCGTTTGGCAAAATACTTTTCCTCTCCATGAACAGCATCCATGGGCAGTTATTGGCTAAAGATTTGGACTGATTGTGCATGCTCGGTTGAAGAACAAAAAAATCATCCAACTCGAGGCACATCTTTGTAGCAGATAATTGTTCTCTGAAAATTATTTTAATTACCCATTTTTCTTTTCTCCTATCATTTCTCTTCATAGTAGAGCATTGCTTTGATGTCAAAAATGCCTACCCAAAAAGTTTCCTGCGGTGAAGTGTAGGAATTATTTATTTATTTCTTGACAGATCACACATCCAAAATGATTTCAATTACTTAAAGTTGCACTAGAGGCATGAAAAATCGTAATGGATTCAAACGTCGAAGGCACCGTTTGCTCTTGTCTGATTCATCTTTAAATCTGTCCATCCATCCAATTGTTCATCCATTAATCCTGCACTTTAGACCCAAAAGAGAGGATTTTTAGCCTGCCATGTCTCAATAAACAAGATAAGTGGAGAAGATTAAGTGACCAGACAAGAAATTGCAGTCACCATGGGAAAAAGAGTCACTTTTTCCTGTAATGATTACTTTTTTCTCTGCTGAACTGAGAGGCCATCCCCTGTGGTTGACGGTGACATGCTAATATTTTTTGATAAGTAGTTGCATCAACACACAGCAGCCTAAGGGTTCACTTAAGGGTTTTGAAAGATCATATTGCAAAATAATTCAGGCTGACCCTTATTCACCATATCCACGTAAACAACAACACATTCAATCAAAAGATAAGAACACTAGCACTTTCTCGAACAGGTGTTTTGTGTCATACGTATACATATATTTTTGTTTGTGCTATAATTAGCTTTTTATTTATTTCGGTGGAGACAGGTCTGTGACGACTTTGCAACACAATTTATTGTTTCAATAATCATCTCTGGATTGCATGTTTTAAAAACAAAAATGAGTCTTTAATCCACTCTAATGTGCCTCCTCTCAGAGGTTCAGAGGTGAAACATGAGCCCAGTCAGTTGCTTTCATTTTGTTAAACGGTCCATTTTCCCAGAAATAATTTTCCTCAAACCTTCCTAATATCAGCTCAGTGCATCTCAAAGCAGGGATCTCATAACAAGATACTCCTTTGCATTTAGCTGAGGAGCTATTAGACCTCCAAATAAACACACTGGCTCTTAACGGAGCTGTATAGTTGTTCAGTCCTTTTGAATTTCACATGGTTTTCTTCTGGTAAACATAATACGGATTAAGTTTTGCACAACACCTTAAGGAGAAAAGACAAGTTGCTATCAATTATTTTGGTTTGTTTGTTTAATTTAATAAAAGAGGATGAGAATATATGAGAAAATACATTTAATAGTAGTCTGTTTTTTTTTTTATAAAAAAACTGATTAACGGTTACACTTACAGCTTATCTCCCTTTACAGTCTCTTTTAATGAGACGTACATGGAAATTGTGTTAGCGGAGGCTTCCCTCCGTTTCCACGTAGCAGAAGGCATTGCCTATGTTAAGGAGGGAAATGAGACATATACTGTTACTCATTAATCTGAATTTGACACAGGAGGTAACAGCAACAAAATCTGTATATTTCCAGGCTGATCTGTTTAATGAACATCCATTAGATATACGACACACGTTACTGTCATAATCGAGACAGATTGTCATTGAACTGGGAAAACTGTATCAAATCTCTGAGGTTTGTGGTTCTCGTTCTTTCTTTCTTCCTCGCTGTCTCTCTTTCTCCTTGGCTTATTAAAAGCAACATCTAATGTCGAAGCCATTTGGACTGGTTTTGTTGTTGTGGTGATTGCTGAGATGTCGTTGGCGAGCAGACAGCTGTTTGCCTAATGGCTCTTTCCCATGGTGGATGTTGATGCTGCCTTCTGATGCAGAGCTGCATTGTTTATTCATCAAAAATAATATTCGGAGAGTCTCTCTCACATGCACAGGTTTGTAGACTGCTTAATGCTTTAATTTAATCACATTAGCAATGCATCTATTTAAATAGTTGTTTTGATTTTTGAAGATCAAACATAGCACCTGGCTTTGCTCTGTATTTACATTGAAAGCGTGCTTGTGAACTCACGTTATTATCCTGTAGGCCCTGGCAACGCTTTTCCTCCTGCTGCTGTCTGGATGCAAGTGTTGGCTATTGCGTTACTCCATTATTCCATTTAACCGTTACTGCCATTATATGTATTCTTAGGTTTGCAGATTGTCAGGCCGTATTAGATTTGAGTCTTTTTCAGAGCAAGTCACCTTAAAATCATTGTTCTCATTATTTTTAGCGCAGATGGCCCTGTCCCAAATGGCACATTTGATGTGCACTCACAGTCTTGTGCATGTCTGTGAAGACCACAAGACCTTAAAATAGGAATTTTCAGTAATCAATTCAATAACCAGCCAGAATATTCTGTCAGTGAAAAGCTGGTCTCTACCATGTTTATGCTATATGATTTGTTTTTTCACTATATCAAACATCAGTATTTTAATTTCTAATGTGAATTTCTTTTTGTTAAATTTAAACTAAATTACTGCATTGATCCAAGTTTGTGTCTTATGGTCTTAGGTCTTATTGATACAGTACAACCAGTAATATTGTGATTTTTGTTTTATTTATTTATTTATTTTTTACAACATATTACAGATAGACAACATTTTCTATTTTACTATATTTTTAAAATGTAATGTATTCTTTTGACACAAACTTACATTTTCAGCAGCCATTACTCCATTACTACACTGGAGTGTTACATGATTCTTCATATATCATTTTAATATGCTGACCTGTTGCAATTTTAGGAAAAAGAAACCATTTTAGCAATGTTTAAACCATTATTCTTTTTATCAGGATCCTTTTGACGAATGGAAATTTCAGAAGAGCAGCATTTATTTGAAATAGGATCATTTGTACTAATTTAAATGTCTTCACTGTCACCTTTAATTTAATGCATCCTTGCTAAATAGATCTATGAATTTCTCAGCGTTTGAATGCAGGTATATTGTATATTATATTTTTTATGTGGTTCTTCTAAAGCAAGCTGAACATCTCCTTTATCGTTCTACAAATACTGGTTATTTTAGTATTTCACATGAGATAACAAGTTCCCTTTGGAATGTTTTATATGAACCAGATAATTGCATTTGTTCTCTCAGTTGTCATAATCATTTTTATGTTCTCACTTAATGAATATCACTAACTCAGAAATCTTCTCATCCAGGTTCCCACGACTCCTTTAGTTTCTACATCGACGAAGCCTCACCGGTTGGGCCGGAGCAGCCTGAGACCGTGCAGAACTTTGTCTCTGTGTTTGGCACAGTGGCCAAGAAGCTGATGAGGAAGTGGTTGGCCACACAGACCATGAACTTCACCAGCCAGCTGGAGGGGGGCATCCGCTTCTTTGACCTTCGCATCTCCACCAAACCCAGAGACCCCGACAACGAGCTCTACTTTGCACACGGCCTGTTCAGCGCCACCGTACGCGAAGGCCTGGAGCAGATCAGCACCTTCCTGGCCTCCCATGCTCGCGAGGTTGTGTTCTTGGACTTCAACCACTTCTACGGCGTGCAGAACCTCCATCACGAGAAGCTGGTCCAGATGCTGCGCACCATCTTTGGCGACCGACTCTGTCCAGTAGTGTTTGCTCAAGAGGTAAGCCTGAAGTACCTCTGGGAGAAAGAGTATCAGGTGCTGGTCTTCTATCACAATCCCATGGCTCTGGAGGTTCCTTTCCTGTGGCCTGGTCAGATGATGCCTGCTCCTTGGGCCAATACCACAGATCCAGAGAAGCTCATTCAGTTCCTTCAAGCCTCAGTAAAGGATCGGAGACGTAAGGGCACCTTTTTTGTGTCCCAAGTGGTTCTCACTCCCAAAGCAAGCACCGTCATGAAGGGTGTCACCAGCGGTCTGAGGGAGACCATCACAGAGAGGTAGGCTCTAGTGCAAAATCCGTTCTGCAAAATTTGTGGCATCAAAGAATGTGTTAACTCATTACATCTCTGTTATCTTCAAATCAGTGCCAGGCGAATATTTTACAGTCCCAAGTTAATCTCATTATTGTTATTAGCCATTGCTTGGAGTCTCTTGGGCTTCACTGATCAGGGTTTGTCAGGCTCGGTTTGAAACATGAAACTCTTGGCAGAAAGCAGATTTCGAAATGGCTCTGGACGACAGAACAACATATTCAGTGCATTAGTTCTAGAGTGCACCAATATTCTGCTCATTCAGATGACTGAGAGGGGGTCTTTCCGCTTCCCACATGGAATTCATTGGCATCTGCGGCTGTCAAAGGATGATCTTCTGTTATTCTTCCTCGCCTGTCAGCAAGCATGATGTATAGTGTGCCACTGGGCATGCAGCTAAGCACAGCCATAACAACTAGGCATTGGAATTGTAGAGAAATGTAATAATTAGATTTCTCTCAGCAATTCTGTTTTTTTTAAAAGAATGATTCTTTTAGTATTTCTGAGGAAGAAATCTATTATCTGATTAGATAATAAATATTTGTAAAACAAAGATGTTTTTACTCCTATTGTAGAAGCAGTACGTAAAATTGGCGTTAAATTTGCAATGCTAAATATTTAAAAAAGCTTTATAATTTTTATAGAGTTTATTTAGTTTTTAAAATACCACCCACACACAAAGCACACAGTAATGCTTATGTTTAACTACACATAGTCATATGAACAAGCAGTCAGTGAAGTCTCACGATACATAAATATAATTACAGTTTATAATCCAGTTTAATTCACTGAAAAGAAACAGCTCATTTGTTTGGGAATAATTGGGACTACATTAGCCATGCTGTATGGAATGATTTATTAAAAGTACCAGCTAAAAGTGTTTATTTAGTAACTATACTATGCCTGTATTATGTTTTCCACTGCACGCTACTAAGAGTTTGGCATCACTATGATCTCTTAATGTTTTTCACCAAAGCTGCATTTATTATTATACAGAAAAAAACAGCAATGTTCTGATGTATTCCCTAAAAATGAATATACTAAAATGTATTTGAAATCAAATCATTTCATGCTAAGTATACTAAAAATACACTTACATATTACATATTACCCTGCAATTTAATTGTGCAAAACTAAACTAAAGATATAATGAATAATATTTAATTTTCAAAAAAATCTAAGTTTTTTTTATTATGGTGTCGTGTTTTTATTGTGTTTGTTAGTCTTTTAGTTAGTTTTTAACATAGTCAAAAACCCAGCTGCATTTTGATTGAGATTAAGTGGAATGCACAAAAAAAATGCATTTTATCACACAATTTATCTGTTTTTGCAAATAAACGGTTTATATACCGAAAGACATGTTGAAGCATATTTGCTAAAGTGGAATTATTGTTTAAGTATACTTCAAATATCATGCAATTAAAAACCTGTATTATCTTTATACCGGCCACACAATCCGCAGTAACATTTTAGGTTTAATATTAAGTATAAGCATTGTGCACAAGTAGTATTTTAAATGAAGTTTCATTATAATTATTATGTAATAATAATAAGAGTACTATGTTATATGTAATGTGAAATGTATTTTAAATATACATTTAAATATACATATTACAATTTAAAATGATTGTTTTCTGTTTTAATTAAATGTAATTTCTTCCACTGATACTGATGACAGAGTTGAATTTATAACAGCCGTTGCTCCAGTATTTAGTGTCATGATATCTTCAGAAAGACTTCTTATTATCAGTAATGATTTATCTGTGCTGCTTAATATGATACATGCTTTTCAGGATTCTTTGATGAAAAGAAAATTCAAAACAATGACATAAAAAAAAAATATATATATATATCTGTAATCACACCTTACATGCGATCCTCATACGTAGCTGCTTCCCCCAGGGTATTTGGTGAGGAGCTGCATATTATTTCTGCTTAGTGTAACTGGAACATTAGCTAAAGGGCAGAGCTGACACCAGCGTTAGTCACCCTGGTTACTCAGCATGTAGCAACATATCAAGCATTCTAGGGAAAATGCACACTTTTTCATATATGTTTAAGTTAATTTTATCCAGGCCAAAGCCAGTGTGATATTTTGGCTGAAAGTGTCGTTATTTTTTTGCATCGACTGTGCTGATGGCAAATTAATTATAGATGAGGGGAGAGGTGGGGCACAGAGAGTAAAATGATACAGCCTCTGCCAGCACTCTGCAATCTGACAAGCATGGCGTCTTATTAGCTGATAAAGCCTTCTAGCCCTTGCATCATCTGGAAGTGAGCAGCAGAGCATGAGATAACTCCTGAGTCATAGTCCTCGCAAGAATGACTCTGTGTCTGCCGATGTGACCCCACTTCAGGTGCATCACCACCTGCAGACCATTTATAGATAGACCCAGCAAACAATGCGTATTAGATTTGTTCCAAAACCTGGTGAGCTGCTGGCCTAGTCACACAACTTAATCATGCTTCTTATTAAGATTTCAGCCACATAAGAAAGAAAAATATTGCTTTCATAAATAGTGACATGAAAATGATAATTATCGCATAAAAGCAATTCTAAAAACTTTTTTTTATTTTAATTTATTTTATGCTTTTGACTTGTCGTTTAAACTTTTATCTCTAAAAATTGAGATAATTTGAACTTTGGACTTTTTAAATAATTGAAAAAATAATGTTGATGTGACAAATATAAACTTATTAAAAAAGCTTAATCTACGAAACAAAAATGATGACAAATCATAATTATGACAAATGAGTTATAATTATAGAATAGCTAAGATTATGATTATGACTTTGTGAAAGAAAAATTGTTTACTTTCAGAATTTTGACTTATGATGTCATAATTTAAACTTTTATCCATAATAAAATGGATGGATGGATATTATAGAGCAATATTTGGACGTGACTTTAATATCTAACAGAGGTGGAGAAATATGGTCCTGCAGCCCTGCAGAGGTTAGCTCCAACCCTAATTAAAACACATCTGCATGTACAATATTTTTCTTAGTAACCCTTCAGAAGAACTGAAAATATTGAGAAGATCGCCCCTTAAAGTTGTCCAAATGACGTCTTTAGCGATGCATGTTGACAATCAAAAATAATTTACAATGAAATACTTTATTATTTCATTTATACATTCCACGTTGGTCACTTACATTTTAGTCAGAATGCTGCATTAAAAGGCAGCAGACAGCAATGCAACTCCCTATATTTGAAACTGAGCTATTTTGTGTTGTGCTTGAGAACAAATCCCCTTAGATTGAAATGGACTGTATATATGTGTTTTCTCAGGGCTCTTCCTGGCATGATGCAGTGGATCCGCTCACAGCGACCCGGGGAAAGTGGAGTAAACATCATCACGGCCGATTTTGTGGAGCTGGGGGAATTTATCAGCGCTGTTATCACCCTCAACTACTACCTGGATGATGAGGAAGAGAACGCCACCTGAACACCTGAAAATTCCCCACATCGCTTGTGGTATCAATTACTTGCTCCCTCTCTCTTTGCCATATTTTGATGTTTTATTGATTTTTATTTATTTTTGGATCATAGAGGCTGTGTTTGTCTGACATTTGTAGGGCTAATGGAAACCATGAGAATGATAGTAGAGACCAGACACGGTCAGGTGGAAAAATGTCAGGTTTTGTAAGAGGATGAACAGGGACCAGATGCTGATTTCATTTCTTTCTGGGCAAAAAAGGTGACTGGCCTTTTCCCATGTTTCTCTGCTTCCGATCTGTTGGACTACTAGTTACTGATCCACACGCTCGAAACCTTGATAAGTTCTGCCCAAATTCTGCTTCTGACAAAGTAACTGTAACATTAAGTCACTTCATGGGAATAAATATCGTTTGTACAGTGAATGTGATGCTGAATCTATAGTAGGTTTATTTCTAGTGGTCATATTAACTTGTCGAGTTGTAAATACTTGTAAACCTGTTGAATTGTAACTTTGCTCACTATTTGTCATGCTTGAACATACGTCAAAAGCTGAGGTTCCCTTTGGGGCCTCGGCCTGGTCTTACAGTGTTGAAGAAGTAAACTATTAGATGTTTGTATTCACAACCAAAAATTGCAATTGTACTTAACAGCATTTTTGCCTTTCTGCCGTTATCAACACTAATAAGTGAGGCTTTGTCTCTACATTTTTGTAGTCGTCTTTAACTTTATCCAACAGATTCTTTTATATATTTGTGAACAACATAAATATTCTTTGCATTTGCACTGCTGTGACTGTGGACTGTTAAAGAGTGGCCACTGAAGTTACAGGAAAAAACGAAACCCGTACAATCCACCAACGAGCAATGCACAATTTGGCATTCAGTTGTAAACATGCATACATAAACACGCAAGAGACTCACTTAACGGGTGTGAACAGGCTTATTATAACACCATTTTCTAATTAGCGAGACTAATTGGGTAAATAGCCATGCTAGTGTTTTAATCACACAGAAGTAATTGAATTTGTTCAAAATATGACGTCATGAAACAATGTCCCATACTGCTGCCTTCTCTCTTTTACGGTCAGGAGGCACTGGGAAAACCTACTGGAACGTTTGCAGCATTGTTTGTTTATTGAAGTGTTTAAATCATTTTTTATTAACGTGACAATCCCATGGCCGATCTGGAGCATGGACTTGTGTGAATGCATTAATCATGCCTTTGTACAGTATAAAATTGCATGTAGTTGTCTAGGTCGATAAATTGTATGTAAACTTTCTATGGGTATGTGTCCTAATCGAACATTTCTGACAAATCTGGTGTATAATAAATGTAAATACTGCATATATACCACATAGTGTGTGTGATTCTACAAATTCTATAAATACAGCAAAAAAAAATTATATGTTCTGTTACCTGAATACAACTTTTCTACGACCATCAGAAAATTGCATAAAATAGGAAGTCTCTCAGATTCAGTTAAACTGTTTTTTTATGACATTTATATTTTAGGCCAGGTTGATTTAGGTTAAAAAATGGCATGTGGTGTGACTCCTCAACAACTGCATCATATTTATGAATGCATAATTCAAATGTAGGATCTCATTGATATGTATCATTAATTATTGTCACAAGAAAGGACAATAATTACTGGTAACCAGAGGTGTCAAGTAAAAAAGCACAAATACTTTGTTATCTTACTTAAGTAGAAATTTTGGGTATCTATGCTTTACTGGAGTAATTATGTCTCAGCCGACTTTTCACTTCTACTTCTTACATTTTCACGGAATTATCAGTACTTTCTACTCCTTAAATTTAAAAACAGCCTCGTTACTGTATTTCATTTTGGCTTGTTTTCATTCCGGCTTGTCATTGTTCAAAACAAACAAATATCCAGATAAATCACGCCGTTCTGATAAAGTGAATTTGATTGTGGTTGGATGAGAAACGTGTATCATTCCAACACTCTACACAATCCATACTGTATAAAACATAACACAGATCCCATCACACGCTCCAGCACGGACAATATAAGCAGCGTCCTGGGTCCAGGGTTCCTGGTGTTGATCAGCGTAAAGGCACCGTTTCTATATAGCTCAAAAGCGCATAAAATCACATTTGTATCTAAAACTGCATATGGAAAGAGTAAAAGATGAGTTACCTCTCAAACATACATATCTTAATTTGCTGTTGCTTTAATACTTTGAACGTTTAAATTTATTCGGACTAATTTTGTTCTGAAGATGAAAATTTGTGCCGTTAAAAACTGAAAATCGTTAATGCTACTAGATGCAGTTTTTTCTTTCGTTTTGTTAATTTATTATTTGGTTGGCATATGGGCATATTGTTTTATATATAGCTTTGTTCGCACAATATGTGATATGAATCGTTCTGCTGCTTTTTACTTGTATAAAATAAATACCTGGAAACAAACACAGCTACGTAAAAAC
>JAUYWG010000041.1:10998796-11019226 GCA_034779775.1 Enteromius afrohamiltoni
TATGTGATATGAATCGTTCTGCTGCTTTTTACTTGTATAAAATAAATACCTGGAAACAAACACAGCTACGTAAAAACACATTACACTGTCGGTTAACAATGGCTTAACGTATTAAACATTTTGAAAAATATTTTTATGTAGGCCTATACAATTTAATAATGTTTTCTTTTTTGTTTGTTTGTTTGTTTCAGCTGATGAAGAACAGGCTGCTATTGTGCATATAATTTGCGCAGTAGGTAAAATTACATATGAAAACTTCTTAAGGCCAAAAATTTTTTTGCCATTAACCAAAATTGAGATGTCATGATGCACACCGTTTTATCAGTAAATGGCCAGTTGGATGGGTCCAGGCTGGAGACAGCAAATTTCACCTTTTCTTTGCACAAATTCTTGTCAATAACATAACAGCGTAAAAACTGGATGGAAACTAGGCTAATGTGATAATTAGGCTATGCTAACTTTGTAACCCTTTGTAAGCTTTTGTGCTTAATGGCATTTTTTCGCTTACAATGCTTTTACTTTTATACTTTAAGTAGTTTTGAAACCAGTATTTTTACACTTTTACTCGAGTAAAAAACTGGAGATGATACTTCAACTTCTACAGAAGTCGTAGAATCGTATGTCTACTTGAGTAATGAATGTGAATACTTTTGACACCAGTGCTGATAAAGCACCAAATTAGAATCCACTTCATTTTAAAGAGCCTGAGCATTTTAAATGGTCAAGAGCACAAAATTGCAGCACATGCTTAGAATAAACTAAATATTAGCGTGCATTGGTGTGAAAGCTAATGTTGTAGTTATCATTTTTGCTGTCATCATTTACCCTCAACTTGTTTCTGTGTAGAGCACAAAAGAAGACAGCCAAACATTTGGATGGACTTTTATAGTATGGAAAAATATCAACTTCTTGACAACATTCTTTAAAATATCTTCTTTTGTGTTTGCAGAAGAAAGAGTCATACAGTTTGGAACAACGTGAGGGTGAGAAAATTACTACATTTAAATTTGTGTGTGAACTATCCCTTTAAGGCAGGGGTGGGCAACTTCGGTCCTGGACTATGTCCTGCATAGTTTAGCTCCAACCCCAATCGAACACACCTGCCTGTAACTTTCTAGTGATCTTGAAAACATTAATTAGCTCCTTCAGGTGTGTTTGATTAGGGTCGGAGCTAAACTTGTTGCCCAGCCATGCTTTAAGGGTTAGGTTTAGAGGTGCCCACCAAAGTCTTACTTTAACTCAGATCATACAAACACCACAAATCTTCTAAAATACTGCAGCTTTCATGAGATCGAGTTGTAATGTAATCTATACTGATGAATGTACAATCATAACTGATAATGTTTGTTAAATACAGTTAAATTGCATGTGCTGAAATTCTTGCTCCAGGTCTCCTCTGATTTTCTCCACCAAAATAGCCATGAATGTTGAAATCTATTGAAATGCAGATAAGAAGCTAATTTTAATAAATAACGATAGAAAAAGTAACATTAGCAGTGATGTGCCGTTTGCCAATTCTCTCTCTGCGATGCCGAGAGCAGAGTCCATGGCCTCATTACATGCTTTCTCAATTACAGCTATTCATTGCTGGCAGAGGTCCGCTCAGCTTGTTTTGACAATGGCACTATGCAGCTGTGAAAAACCTCTCTTTCACTTATTCTGAGCACTGTGTGCTCTCTTTTCTGATTGTGAGATTATTAGTAGAAGCTGTTAGTCTGCTGATTGTATTTTTCAAACTGCAACGAAGAAGTGTTGCTGTAACTGGGATTCTCTAAATTAGTGCACAGCAGATAAACAATCCCTGCAGTTCAACGGTATGTGACTCACCTTTTGAAAATCACATTTGGAGATGTTATACAGTATTTATCGTGTGAGTGATTTTAGCCAGTAGCTATACTTAATTTCAACTACACAATCTTTATCCAAAAGCACCCTTTAATGTCAGCCAAACAGAATATTCAAAATGCTAGCTTTCTAAGGGGATCTCCTGATTATCTTTATTGCAGAGCCTATACTTAGCCTTTAGCTGTGACACAAAGATGTTTGATTTGACAGGACGCAGTAGTAGTATTTTTTGAATGTATTCTGAAACAAAATCCCTTTGAGCTACTTTAATGTAGCTAAAATTAATGTTAGTTGCTAAAAGTTTAGAATGTTTCTGTTGTAATAATATTTGTGAAAATTTGTTAAGAAGATGAAAATAGGGCTATCTTTAGTCATCAACCTCTTTAATTTCTGTGGACAGGAGCCTTCTTTGTCTTTACCAGGATATGATGTCTCACTCAGAGGCAATAATACTAAACACTTGATTTGTGACTGCAAATTAGCAGTAAATGAGCAGGTTAACTGTAATATCCTTGAGCTTTTACAATTGTGTATGTCAATAGTGACAAGCCTCATCCAACCTAGAAATACATTTTCATGGTTTTTCATCTGGGTAGTTCTTATTTCCCATTATAAAAACTTGTACTCAATAAATGACAATATTAGCATAAAGGCAGCGATTTGTAAATCACACTAAACCAGTGAGCTATGACTTTTTAGTGGGGGGGGAATCAACTAATAACTAAATAAATAAATATATACAGTATATACTAATAATGGCAACTATTATTGTTATTATTATAATTAACATTTTAGAATTTATGATAACCTTAGATTGCAACTACTGCTACTAATACGCACACACACACACACACACATATATACATAAATAATATATTATTAAGTTAATACAGAAAATATTAAAGCTGTGGTTTTCTAATGGACCGAGGTGAAAGCTTTGACAGTAATTCAACTACTTAATCAGCAATAATTCCTGATTCCCAGTTTTAGATGTATGTCATTCTAGAGAAATGTTTCTCTTGGGAATAAATAAAAATCATGTTGTGGGAGGCAATTATGATATAATCATTAGTCAGTTTCCATTTCTGATTAAGAGTGGACATTGTCTGACTGTCTCTTTTTCCTGCCAACTCCATCTATTCGTGTTTGACAGTTGCCTGCAGCGATATTAAAAAACGCAATTCAGATTGCCAAATAAGGATGGGCATAAACCTCACATTCAGTCCACAGTGTAATTACAAGCAGCATGGCACCATTTTGAAAGCAGCACTGGCGTAAGATAAGAGTCTCCCTAATGCCAGCACGCTTTCAGACAGGCAGTTGACAATATTAGCTAGTTAGAACATCCTTTCACAAAATCCATTTACGACTCATATTGAGTCAAATCACACCAAAGTAACTGTATAAATAACTTTTTTTTCACATTTTAGTAATGTTAATTCAAATAAAATCTGAATATAGCTTTATTTATCACAATTCAAAGCAGATTACTTGAACTTGCTAGCGATCTACTGTTTCTTCCGACTGTCTTGATATACTCTCTATATAGCCTAAGCTGGATTCTTAAGTCTTGTGTCATCAGAATCAAAACTGAATGCTCCTTTTCAGTCCCATTACATAGCTCTTGAGGAAATACCATTTAAAATGGATTGAATTGTCCACTATGTATATATGCATAAATAAATGTGTGTTTGAAAAGAGTTTATTATTTTTGGAAACCATGATACAACAATAATTTTTATTTTCTTAAGGACATAAACTTGTATTCTAAATGTATTCCATATAGCAATTGGATTTCACAAATCTTGGACCCCATTGTAAATGGGACTCAAAATCAACTGGAAAGTGTTATTTAATAAATAAATAAATACTGATAATAAATTAGGTCGCTACAGTTACGGGGCTCTTTGTACAGATGGCCAGATGATCTTCCATTGATGTTTCAGGATCATGTCAAATCTTTCTGGTGATTTGATGGTGGTTATCTTCAGGTTTTAAACAAACTTATGGAGCTCACTCATCAAATCAAATAAAAGATACATTTTAAGTCAAACTCTCAATTCAATGCCTTTTAATGAGTCTAATGAATGATTTGAAGAATGCTGTATAAATGGTGTGAGTTAAAAGCCTAATTAGATCAGAAATATTCCTTTTTTCAGCAAGTTTCTATAGTGCATTATTAATATTTAAATTATTTGAAACATTATTTGAAACAAGAAACATACCAGCTGTAGATTTCCTTCTCTGTGCAATTCAGTGTTAAGAGATATTGTATACATATATTTCTGTTTATGTGAACACATGCAGGAAAGGAGTGTGTGACCGTACGACTCTGACATGATTTTATGATGCATTACCTGCACGCTGAACATGTTGCTAATAACAGCTTGCTGATGAGGGGCTCACTGAGAAACTCAATTACCTTTTAATTATGCAAATGAGATCCTCAGAGGAACTGTGGATCCTGGGGTCTAAGGAGCGGAAAAGCATGCCGATTAACCCCTGACCCAGAGACAATTCCAGGCATTATTATTCACAAAGGCATATATATGCTGGGAAAGTGCTGTCATTCTCTTAGGAGATAAATCAGGAGATTTGACTTTTTTATACAGTGACCTTTGCGGTAAACATGATATCTTAAATCTAAAAGAGGCTATTTTAAATACTCCACATTTGCAGCTTCTTAAAGGAATAGTTCACCCAAAAATTAAACTTTTCTGGAAATTTACTTACCCTCAGATTTGGAGAAATGTAGCATTAATGGATCCTCTGCAGTGAATGGGTGCCGTCAGAAGGAGGGTCTAAACAGCTGATAAAAAATTTTGTAATTCACAAGTAAGAAAAGCTTTGTGGTTGTAAGAAACAAATATATTAAAAATGGTTAGTTCACCCAACAATGAAAATTTTGTAATTAATTACTCATCCTTGTGTTGTCCAAACCCATAAGACCTTTGTTCATCTTCGGAACACAAATTAAGATATATTTTTGATGATATCAGAGAGCCATCCGACCCTCCATAGACAGCAATACAAGTGAAATGATCCCAAGTCCAGAAACATACTAAAAACATCAGTAAAACAGTCTATGTGACATCAGTGGATAAACATACATTTTGCGACGTTAGGAGAATACATTTTTGCGCAATAAAAACAAAATGTTGAGTGATCCTTGTCTTTTTCTGCTTCCGAGATCTGTTTAAATAAATGTTATTTATTTTTTTTTTATTTTTGACTCCCCACCTCTCTCAGTTTTCTTCACAAACACGTTACGTGTGACGTTTGCATAGGTATTTGCTTACCTAACGGCACGTCATCCCTCACGGAAAGAAATGTTGTCTGATGTTTATATACATATACAGCAACGTGCCATTCCATCACAAATGCAAATTAAATCCTAAATAGAGCAACGCTATTGGCTGTTGTGGAGTCTGAAGCAAAACACAAACATATACTTCGTATTTCCGCATACAAACTTTGCATGTTAATGCGTCCATATTTCACGCATTTCATATAATAGGTATTGTCCCCAACGGCATTCCATAAACAACTGTGTGTGCTTTCCCCCGGATCTAAAGAAGGCCGATTACATCAAATACATTAAAGCTTGCGTATGCCTTGCGTTACAGACTTTTTAAAGTAGCGGAAGACGTAAGTCACTGGAAAAGAATAGTAGTTAAATAATGTTAAATAATGTAATAAATTATTATTAAATAATAATATTCTTTGCGCAAAAAAGTGTTCTTGTAGCGGCAAAATTGAAATTGATCCACTGATGTCACATGTTTTACCGGTGTTTTTACTACGTTTCTGGGTCTGGGATCATTTCAATTGGATTGCTGTCTATGGCTCTTTGATATGATCAAAAATATCTTAACTTGTGTCCCGAAAATGAACGAAGGTCTTATGGGTTTGTAACGTCATCACACAACATGAGTTTTCGTGGGCCTAATGTTAACCCTTTAGGGAATTTCTAACTTCAAAGCGAACTTGCTTGTACCTGTGGTACAATGCGTAAATGCATTTTATCAAATATAAAGTACTGTAAAAAGTACTCTTATACACATTAGTCTTGCGTAGCCAGACCTTCAAAATGACGGCTGGAATTCATTGCAGCTTACTTTGGCCAAGGCCCGCCCATAAGGCTGTTTGACCGACATGTCAAACAACCAGTCACAGTTTGTTTCGTTCAGCGTCACGTTTCGGGGCGTGGAAATGTCCACACAACAACAGACTGGGGTGCAACAAGTCAGTTAGCATAGAAAATCCAGATGAGACGTTCGCGGTAAACATCTGTTTGAAGCATATCACTCCCACAAGCAATTCTGGAGAACCGAACACAATACTGAATCAGCCAGCTGCGATGTCAGCGTCTGTTGTTTCATGTTTGCCAGCAAACGTGGCTGATATCCCCTTCTCAGTTAGGTACTTCACTTGATCTTCCATAATAGATAGGAGGGGACACACAACTAGTAAAATTGGATCTGCTGGGAATCCTTCTAAATGCTGACAAAGGGTCGGCCAGAAAAAATACTCTTCCCAATTCCTGTTGGTAAACAGGCTAAAATATCTCCTTTTGTCTCCACTAAGTGCCTCAAGCTAAACATCTGGACATCTCTTAAAGAGTCTATGCCGTAAACCTCACATACGATAAAATCTGATAAAATTAAACCAAACTTCGACATTCCTGAAGTGTTTCCAGTTAAGTGTACTATATGCATTAGACATTTAGCCAACGTTCCGTGGGCGTGACGTCTGAGGCAGAGACTATATACACATCTGGTAGCCTGGGGGTACGTAATTTTCATTTTGGGGTATACTGTTCCTTTATCGGTGCAGAATTAGATGTGAAAGTGTTTATTGTGTATACTTGACATTGAGAATCCAATGTAGATGTCTAATTCTCATTAGGTGCATGGCAGTTACCTAAGTGAACATGATTTAATCTGCCTATTCACTCAAACGGACATCCGTAATAACTGACCATTTAATTCTCAGCATGCACGACAAATCCTCTTGACTAGAGTCATTAGAGAGATTTATGTGCTCTTGCCATCTCCTGAGTCTCACTCACATTCCAGTCAAATGAGGATTGTGTTGTTACAGGCATTTTTGGCAACGAAATGACCACTTCCCGCTCATGGCTTGTTTTCGTGAGATAGACAGGGGAGAAGGGAGTTATTTGAGTTATTTGAGTTGCCTGCACACAGCAAAGACAAAAGGTTTGGAGAGAAATGTGCATACTGCTTTAGGTTACTACAATGAAGGTAAGCACACTTTTTAACATGTATCTAAACTCCAGTATTATTGTCAAGATTAATGCAATATTATTCAAATGCATTTTTCCTTAGAAGAAAACTGATTTGTTTAACTTTGTTCTCAGTGTGTGTTCCTGCAGGAAGTCTTTTTTGTCACACTGTTGTCTTCAGCAGCCGTTACAAAGTAAGTAACTAAAATCGTTGCCGCTGTAACATGCTTTATTTCAAAACCACTTTTTAAGCAACTAGATTTTGAGTCTGTCTTTATCTGTATAGCTTTAAAAACAAAATGTATAATTTAATGCTTTCGATAGATCCATCAAATAAGAATTATGCATGTATGTATGTTTTATTTATTTATTTATTTTTAAATGAAAGGAACCGTATGTAAGAAATGACCAAAACTGGTACTGCAATCACTTTTTAAAATACTTTCAAAATACAGTGCTGTTGAGTGGTGTCTCCCCTCCCCGTTGACTAGAGGTTGCCAGATAAGCTCCAGGATTGACTGTAGGGAATATTTGAAATGCCCATTTATAAGTAAAATATGAATCTTACCTGTCCAGGACAAAATTTGCAACATTGGCATCTGTTTTCAAGTTCTTCTCCGCTTTTATCCGTCTCCATCGTTCAAACGCTTCTCCAATGCAAGCCATTGTCTTATTTCTCACTATGAGTACTTGAAATTAACACGATTTCTTAATGCCTGTTGAATATAAAAAGGCCATTTTATGATTATTTAGGCAGTGGCCAAAAAAGAAATTGACACTGAGGTCACACTTTTAAAGAAACTTTAAACTTAAAAAAAAAAAAAAGGCCATAGATGTATATGTGATAGACCTATCGTTTGTTTTTTTATTATTATTGGAATGCTTTGTGGCATATTCATATCGTAGTAAAGGCAGTGAAATCAGTTTTAATAAAAGCTCCAGTGTCATTTGTTTGCAGATGCCACTTGATTTTATGTTATGTATTGTAAAAAGTCCAAATATTATTAGTGGTCATAGTACATATCTAGCATAATTTATACTTCTGATGACATACTTTTATTGAGCTTGCTTGTGAATCAGTGCAGTGTCAGTGAGGTCCATCAGGTCTGTGTCTGACCCTGTGCACTGCCAGTGGGGGCCCTGGTCCCCCGACGGCTGGTCCGCTTGTGATGGATGCTCCAAAACACAGGTGGGACTAGTGCTTTGTTTCTGACCTTCTCTTACACATGCATCATTGTAAAAGTGAACGTTTATATCACACTAAATAATTGCATGCCGTCTAGTACCCTGAATACATCTGCGCAAATGCAATTGCGGTATCTGTACGTCACAGACGCAGAGCCGATCCATTACAGTCTACCCTCAGTTTGGTGGTCAGCCTTGCACTGGGAGCTCAACCCGTACTCAGTCATGTATACCGGCTCAGGTCTGTCCTCTAGAGGAGGGTTGTGGAGAACGTTTTCGCTGCCAGTCTGGTATACTGAATTTGATACATTTAAACTTTTTCCAATTTGAAAGTCTTTAAAAGGTAAAACGTTTAAAGGGGTGTTGAAAAATTTCTCTCTTTCTTTTTCTCTTAAGGGAAATGTATCAGCCAGTCTCTGATCTGCAATGGAGATCATGACTGTGAAGATGGCTCAGATGAGTGGAAATGTGACAGTAAAGAGCTCTGCAACCTGCAAAAACCTCCACCAAATGTTGAGCTCACTGGTCAAGGGTAATTCAACGATATCTGCTTGTTTCCGCATTCATTCGCACAGACACGATCACTTAAGCCACTATGATGGTGAATGTTTGCACTGTAGGTTTGATGAAGTAAGAGGAGAGGCAAGAGGAACAGTTATCAACACCAAAAGCTTTGGAGGTCTGTGTAAAAAGACCTTCAGTGGAGACCACAGGGACCTATATAGACTTCCTCAAAGCGTCCTCAGATACACCTTCCAGGCAATTGAAATTTCAAAATTTACTAGAAAAATAAGTCTTATGAGATAATAAAAAGAAGATCATGTTACCAATGCAAGAGCAGAACATGAGGACTTTTAAGGCTTTTTGTCTCAGTTTCTGCGTTTGTTTTTGCCAGGTCACAGCAAAAAATGATTTCACTGATGAATCTTATGACAGCACTTGGCACTACCTTAATCACATTGAGTATCATTCAAAAACTACAGGCACAAGTTATGGGCATGAAGATTATGTCTTCCATGATGAGCTTTTTCAGTCACAGGTATGTTTGGACATTGACAATAACTCTTGTTATTACTCTAATTATTTGAACATATGTTGGGAATTTGGAAATGCTGGGTTAGTAATTCCTCCTGGCCTGTCAGGTTCTGTACATTTAACATTTTTGTTTTTGGTTAATCACATTGTTTAAAAGGATAAGCATGTGACCTGTGATTGTGTACACTGTGGCACAAGTTTTACAAATATAAAGCTGTCTCATCACTCATCACTGTTTTGAACATTTTCTCCTCAGACTGACTGAGCCTAAAACTAAAAAGAGCATGCAAACTACTACTTTTTTTAACAGTTCACGATTAAAAACAAACAGTATTGAGGCAAATCCTTATGCCATTGAAGCACTGTGTGGCTTACATGTCTTTGGCACTGAAGTTATATTATAGATTTTAGTATTAATCATTTTTATTTTATTTTAATTTATTTTAACCTCGTAATCTCTACATCTATTTCTCAGTGTGACACGATGCTAACACAAATATTCAAATATGAAACTTTGTTCTCCTTTCAGTCCAAAAATCTGCTGATCATGAAGAGTGATATGGATGTGGCCCAGTTCCAAAACCAGGGCCCAGAATATCTGCCACTTTCAGAAGAGTTCTGGAAAGCATTGCGGTCCTTGCCTGTGGCATATGATTATGCTGCCTATCACAATGTGCTGGAGAAATTTGGGACCCATTATATTTCAGAGGGCACTCTTGGGGGCCAGTTTAGATTATTTATGGCAGCCAGTCAAGAAGACTTAAAAAAAATGAGTAAGTGGTCTGTATGTCACATGTTTGTTTGACTATTATGAGAAGTCCTTGATGTTGTTGATAATGTCATTTAAGATGATTCGTCTCTTTTTAAACAGAACGTGTGCAAAGAGACTATAAACATTGTGTCAAAGAGTCCCATTCTATCCTGTTTATTATCAGGTGGACCACAGAAACATGTAGCGTACAAACTTTCAACAACTTTCAATCTGATTGTAAGTCATTTAGAAAAAAAAAAGTGAAATCAAACCACAAATGCTGAAGTTTTCTTTTTTGGGAGGTAATGTAACATATAATAATATTCTCTTTTGCATTCAATATGTCTCTCAAACAGATAAAACCATACCAAAAAATTATATGACCACAAATATCATTGGTGGACATCCTGGATATATAGCAAAATTGTCTGTTTTTAACAAAAACACACCAGTGGAGAATGGCAGGACTTTCTCACAGTGGTCAGATTCAGTGAAGGAGTTTCCAAAAGTCATCAAACCAAAGGTTGAATTGGAAAACCAATGTTACTATATGATTATTGTATGCAAACAAGCGTGCTATGCTAATCATACAAAATAATTGAACTTTGAGAGGTTGTTACCATAAATGGACTCCTAAGTATGCAGTGAAACACATTCATTCTTATAAGAGAAACTATGTGTGAATTTCTGATTTGTGCAGCTCAGACCTCTCCATGAGCTGGTGAAAGAGGTCTCGTGTGCAGGGGTGAAAAAGCATCACTTAAAGCACGCGATTGAGACTTACCTCAGTGAGAAACACCCATGTCACTGCAGAGAATGCCAAAACAACGGGCTTCGTGTGCTGGACAATGGCGTCTGTAAGTGTGTGTGTAAACCAGGCACCGAAGGCCAGGCATGTGAGCATGGGACACCACAAGATGAACAACCAGGTACAGATTATTCCTTTAAATTAATATAACATAGGCGAGGGGTTTTTACATTTTGCCACAGACCCCAACTGATGATGGTCCTAACTGAATCTGTAATTCAATCTGTAAGAAAATGTAACCATTTTATGAGTAGGCAATTTTAAATGATTCAGTTAGGATTATATAATTGATTCAAGCCAAAAGCTGCTGAACAAAAACTGCTGAATGAATTCCCTCTGCTGTAAAAAATTTAAAATTGAATATTTGTAAAATCAGTATTATTTGTTTTTCCTGTATAAAGACTCAATAATAATGTAATAAAATATATATACATTATATTTAGCTTTTTTCTCACTTTTAGTGTATGATTTTACTTCATGATATGATATTGAAATTGTGCTGTGATATATAAACAAGTTAACATTTAGTATATATGTATGTATATACTTATTTTCAGTTAATGTATTTATGCCTTAGGAGTGATTCATGGAGACTGGGCCTGTTGGTCTTTATGGAGCTCCTGCAAGGAAGGTCAGAAACGCCGGAGTCGCTCCTGCAGTCGTCCTGCTCCTTCAGGCGGCAGGGACTGTATTGGGAACGCTGTGGAGACGACAGGCTGTGAAGATGAATTAGATTACTTACGGTGAGGAAAGGTCACCACACTGTTCAACAGCACAAAGCTCTGTTCTGAAAAGCTGCAATAAGCTGTTATTTACAAGGTGCATGAGACCCAGAGAAAGTTACTGTGCAACAACACTGCCACTATGTGGAAACCTGACTTATTGGTTTTGACCTATTTTCAGTACAATGGAGCCTCACTGTTTTGAAAATTCTATCACACCCAGGAAAAGTTGTAAAACGCCCCCCTTCCTCGCTAATGGATTTGTTTTGGTAATAATAATTATAAATATATTTTTAAAATTATGATACATGATTGAATGTGTTTTATAATATATTATAATGATGTCGTCTTTCCCTAATTGCAGTACCCCAAAGATGCATATCCAGTGGGCAGTAAGATTGAATATACATGTATTGAGGGCTTTCACCTGATTGGAGATCCTATAGCAGAATGCCAAGAAAATCTGGACTGGTTGAGAAATCAAATAGAGTGCAAGAGTAAGTGTATGTGACTTTTTGAGCTGTCATTTTCTGATGGTAGTATCTATTTCCATTGTATCTTTATACATGTGTGTGTGTGTGTACAACTAGATTTTATTATGCATTTTATATTCTGTATATATATATTCATTAGTAACTTCTTTAAGATCATTTATAATTAATTTATATATTAAATGATATAAACCTATAACTCTTTTGTAAGATATATTTTATGTAACGTATGTAATAATTATTGCTGTGTTAATTATTTCAATTATACATTTTAGAGCATGAAAAAACATGTTTCATAAATAATTTTTTTTTGTTTTATATTGTATAGAATGTTCATAATTTATGTATTTTTTAAACTTTCTAAAGAAATGAGAAACCATGTTTTATTAATACTATATAAATACATTATATACTTTTTACATTATACATTTAACATATTTAGAATGGGGTTTTTTTATACGTTTTTTAATAACTTTTTTCTTTAATTAAAAACATTTTTATATTTTACATTTGAGAGAAAAGAGAAACCATAAATATGTTGTATATGTTTTAGGCTAAATGTTGTTTCTGTCTGCAGAAACATTATGTGATCTTCCTCAGCTTCCTCCAGATGTCACTGGAAGCCCGTGGAAGCTTACCTATAACATCGGTGAAGCTCTCTCACTTGCCTGCCCTGAAGGGAAAGTCAGAGAAGGTCCAGCTGAGATTCAATGCAACGCTGGCCTTTCCTGGTCACCGCAACCAAAAGAAACCAGCTGTCTCACAGGTACAAAACCATTTTGAAATAGAATTATGTATAAAAATGTAGAATTAATGTGAGTAAAAGTGATTTGTTTTCCACTAGTTTTAAATTCAACCGCTGTGCCAATACAATGCCAGCCATGGGAGAACCTGGCAAAGGACAAATGTGTCTGTAAAGTACCCCACGAGTGCAGGTATGTTACCAGACAGGAAGGCTTTAGCATGTACATTACACAAATACAAACAATAAATAAATGTAAAAAAATCATGTAAATGTCATAAGGCATTTTATACAGCCTTCCACCAAAACCCACACATTTGATTTTCAGTTTAAGAAAGGATTTGATCTCTTTTCTGTAGGTCTTCCTTGGAGATATGTGCCACTGATGAGAAGCGTGGTCGGACACTGAGACTGAGTCTGTGTAAAGTACAGGCTATGCGCTGTTTGGGACATCAGTACACTCTTGCTGAAGACAGTGCCTGCCAGTGGCCACATCGTTCATCCACCGCTTGCCCGCAGTGCACACTCTGGGAGACATGTGATGGTGAGGGATTGAGAAATACAAATAATAATAGCATACATCCCCTTCGTGAAAAGGAAGTGCAAATAAAGAGTAATGTAAACATGAAGCAACGCTCGCACGTAGCCTAGAAGTTTGATTTAAAAACAAAGGTTTTTGCATAACTCCGGGTCATTCACACAAGCTTCGTTGTAGTCTCTTTGTAGGAATTAATTCCTTTTGCTGAACTTTTAAAGTCTCTCAGCGAGCAATCGTTACAGGTACGGATATATCTGTTGGAGCTCAGCTATATATATATATAGTGACTGGAGATGTTGCTTCATTGCCTGACCTCGGTAGCCTGGGCCCTCCCATACTTCCTTTGATGCTACATTCAATTTCGCAAAGTCAGTCTTGCAAAGCTGCCGTTTTAGAGCATTTCCGTTCCAAAAAAAGTGGGAACCAATGAGAAACGAGCTGATTGGTTGTAGATTCGTCCAGTAGTATACAGAGGCATCTGATGGACGCAGGTTAAGCCCGCCTCCCAAGGCTGGTAGTAATGTTGCTTGGTCAGACTAAGCTCCTATGAGCTTTATAGTCGGGGAAGCCAGGCTATGACCTCGGCTGAATGACAAACGAATCAGGAATAAAAAATCCTGCGTCAAAGAAGGTGGAGTTTTAGAACACACTCACAGATTGCGTCGGACCAATGGTAGCTCAAAGGTGTTTAGGAGCTACAACAAACTGCCCAAAAATTTTGCTTTGGTCAGCCGATTCGACCTGCCAAAATGAACTTCATTTTGGTCTGATTTTGTTCGAAATTACATCATTTCAGTTTCTTTTTCGGTATCGGTTGAAGTATATCGGGGCCTTAAGAACTCTTAAAAAAACTTTATTTTTAACTTTATGAGCCGTGTTAAAAACTGGCCAACCAATGAGATTGCAGCTGACAGCTGCTGAAGCTGCAGGCATATATATAAACATTTATATATATATATATTTAAAAATTTGGATAATATCTGATCTTTCTGAAACTGACAGTAATGCAACTCAAGATCCAGAACGGTAGTAAGGACATTCCTAAAATAGTCCATGTGACATCAGTGGTTTAACTGTAATTTAATGAAGCTACGAGAATACATTTTGTGCGCAAAGAAAACAAAAATAACGAAAGTCAATTAATCACTTCTTTTTCACAAGGGTCATTATTTAACATGCAAAACTGAGTGTCAAGACATTTTCACATTTATTTTGTCCTTATGAAGGTCTGTGGTTAACATGACTTGACTATTTGTTTTACAACATGAAGTGCATGCTTTCATACCCAAACATAAATGTAGCACAATGCTTTTGAAAAACCCATTTGAAATTCCTGAGGGACCCCATGGCCTGAAAATTTAAATTCTTGCTAATGCATTTTTGAGGCTGGGAAGGAAAGTGCTATTTTAAAGACTTCAAATGTTACAGTTAGATGCAATGTTGCATTCAGAAATGCTTGGCTATAACAATTGTGTCATTGTAGAGCAAACCAACAGCTGCCGTTGCAAGACAAGTGAGGAATGCTCATCCCTGGATGCTTGGATTCATGTGTGCGTGCAGCAGGAAGGAGCGTCTGCACCAGTGACAATGACAGAATGTGAGGCGGCTGTGAAAAAATGCAGAGGAGAAGCTGTCCGCATTGTCAGTATTCAACCCTGTCAATCATAATCTCAGAGCCTCACTAATTAATTAAATAAATGAATTCTGTAACCTAAATATACAATCAAAAAACTACACCAGAGTCACATGATTTCAGCATCACTAAGCTTCCCACTCTATTTAAAAAAAACATTTCTTATGAAAGATTTAAAGGAATAGTTCACCCAAAAATTAAAATTCCATCATCCTCTCACCCTCAAGTAGTTCCAAACCTGTATGAATGTCTTTGTTCTTGCAAACACGGATGGTAATTTGAAAAAGTTTGTAACCAGGTTGTCTTGGGTCAACATTGACTTCCATAGTAGGGAAAAAATACTATGGAAGTCAATGGTGACCCAAAACTTTTTTTTATATAATATAATATATTGTTTGGGTTCGGCAGAACAAATAAATTCAAAAAGGTTTGGAACTACTTGAGGGTGACAAAACAATGACAGAATTTTCATTTTTGGGTGAACTATTCCTTAAAGTTAGAAAAGTTTACCGGAGCATAGTGGACTACTGAATAACAATATATGATGTCCCAGACAACCTCCGTAGTAAAAAAAAAAAAAGTAAAAGCTTTTTTTTTTTTTAATTACAAGGGATTATTTACTCGTGTATTGCATGTCGTCAGAATAAAATAAGAATCACTTGCAGACAAAAATCAAGTGAAACTAAGTGTCTTCACTTTCCTTAACTTTTTGGTTAGCCTAATAACCAGCAAAAAAATAAGAAAGCACAAGTTAAACCAACATTGCCGTGTATTCCTGTCAACCTGTTCTGGACTTCCACTGGGCTCTGGACAGCATCATATTGAGCCAGCTCCAGACGTCCTGCCAAACTCCTGACAACCAGCCCGGATTCCGCCAACAGCTTGTCCAGCGTCAGCACTGCAGCCAAATAATTAACCTGAAAACCATGTCTGTTCCTGTAAATGCTTTTTTGTTGCCCCTTCCATTACTGCTTCAGCATTGTTGCGAGAAAGTAAAAGGGTAGACACTGCTGCCAGGTGCGAATTTCACAGCCTTCCTATTAATGTGCTAACAAATCCAATTACCTATAACTGACTGAGATCCAAACGAGATAAATTTAATGGGAGACACAGAAATTGGAGCCTGTGACCTGTCAGAGGGTTGTTCTGAGAATTGTGGATAATAGGGTAGATATCAGATGGTTTATATTGTTTCTCACTGAGAATCTGACTAATATGAGTCCCTCTGAAAAGAGGACTTTTATTATCCCATAGATTCATAACTGTACCTTTTCTTATGGTGTTTTGTACATTAAATAAAACAATTTTTAATACAAGACGCACAGTTCAAGTTTGTTAAATCATTAAAAAAAGGTTTATTACCAATGTAAAACAACACTGCGCCTTTTCATAAACACTACAGTATCTTCACCATGCCTGACACATTTAGAACTGTTATTAATAAGCAAGACCCATGCTGAGCCCCTCCAATCTGGACTTATATCACACCAGATGGATAGACATGCCACCCTTTACTGACAATCTCTTTTAAAGAATCACAGTTTTGAAAAATAATTCAGAGCGCTAGGTTTACATTGTATATGTACATCTCTAAAATTTCCATTTATAGATAATATTCTTTATTTACAAAGGCTTCTTCGGGTATTATATACTCCTAAAGGCTGAAACAAAAGGAAAAAAAAAAGGTTACAGGATTTCGGTTTTATGGAAGACTAAATAATACTGTATTAAAAACATGGTAACAGCAAAAAAAAATCAGACCAAGAGAACCAACAGATAGCACATTCACTCATGTTGCAGTATATTTTTCTTTTTTTAAGAAAAAATGTTATGTAACCTCTGCTCTAATTAGCGCTCTTGAACGCCTCATTACAACACCTGTCTTGACAAAAAGCACAGCATATGAATCGTGTGGACAAACGTAGCAGTATTCATACTACAAACCATTTTTTTACTCAGCATAATGTAGACGAACATTCAGTTAAAAATGAAAATCTGTCGTATTGATCAAATATCATATAGTGTTTGTATGACTACTGATGTTACACAGATATTACTATTTAGTCTCATAGCAGTAGGAAATCGGGACAGAACTCACCAAAAGAAAGCACTGGTTTGGGAAATGGCAGTAGCACTGTTAATTGGTGAGTGTCACACATTGTGAGGAAATGCAGTCATTTGTGACTGAACTCTGGGAGAGAGAGCTCTTTTAGCTGGACACCAGACAACAGAGGCCGAAGAAACGCCGCTTTCTCTGCCGGACCAATGGGTATGGCGTCAGATTCAACAAACTGCTGTCATCTGTATTGATATGAAAACAGATGAGTGTAAAGATTAGTAGCAAACATTAATTAATTTGTCCTTTCACCGGGCATGCTATACGTTTAAACAAATCATTATTTTATGTTAAGACCCACTATCATCAAATATGACTGGCAAATAGCACATAGCTAGGATAGGCCTCATAAATGAATGCTGAGATGTTCCTGTAGTTAGACATGGATCAGTTGAGAGTCAGCCGATGCGAACGTGACTAACACGATTGATTTTTGATCAAAACATTATGTTACCTTCACGAAACGTTGTGCTAATCTGAAATTTGCAAAATGGAATTACAAATATGGCCACTTTAGGCAAGCTACAACATTACTATTAGTATCTATATTATTAGAAAGGATCCATTAATAAAAAATAGGGGGAAAAAAAAAATCACAGTAAAGGCATTTGCTTACCTGTTATGAAATATTCAAATAGATTTCAGAGAAATTATGTTCTTTTAAACTTTCTATTTCTCAAAGTGAAAAAGTATCACGGTTTCCATAAAAATATTAAACAGTTGTTTTTAACACTGGCAATAAGAAATATTTCTTGATCAGCAACTCATCATATTGGAATTATTTCTGAAGGATCATGTGAAAATATATATTAAAGCAGACAACATTTTTAATAACAATATTATTCATTAATTTAAATATAGCCTTGGTGAGCGTAAAACTGTTCTTTTTAAAACAGACAATCTTACGGCTCCAAATATTTAAACGCTGTTACAGATGAATTGATCTTGATAGCGTTGAAGTTTTGAGGTGTTTAAGTCGGTGAATTTGTTGGTAAAAGTCAAGAGATATTTATTACCTTGGTTCTTCAGTGGTAAAGGCATGGTCTCCCTGAGTTTGCTTAGCAGATTTTTCATTTCTGTCATGTCCCTGGAACATCGAGGAGATGTTTCAAATTCAAACTGCCAGTTTCATAGAAAAAGAAAAAAAAAAGGTCCTGTTCAGCAGCTCAGACTATTCACCTCTCTATGTTCTCAATGTCTGTGGCCACCAGGAAGTATGTCTGGGGACAGTCAGGTGGAGTAGACGACGTGTCTTCCAGGATTGGGATGTCAGAGCTGTCCTCTTTCTTACTTTCTACCCTTGGAGCTCCTGAAAAATGTTTTCCTGCAACACATACATTGAGATATCACTAACAGACACTAGAGGAACAGAAATGGTCAAAACATGTCATATCGAGGTTTGACCCCGGGGCAACAAGTCAACCCGCTCCCAGAGCATCCATATTTACTGCTTCTGATAAGCTCAAATCAGATACAATTCACAGGAACTAGCAGTGTCGACTCCTGCAAATATCAAGCCACTGGAAAGCTCTACAGTTGAACAAGCCAGGCTCCATCAACAGCAATTTCCTGTCGCTGGTGTGGCTGTTTCCTGCTAAGAGCCCAGGGGCGCCCTCACAGCATTACCTTTCCTGTGGAGCTGCAGGGATCCCAGCAGACACACAGACTTCAGCATCTCTGTCAGATACATTTCCAGACAGCACTGCAGCTGGATGAAGAGGCGGCAGATCTCCGGATGTATTTCTCCATCTTCTGGGCTGTGAAAAAAGAAGCATCAATAATGCATCTTAGATCTGGATTCTGCAGAGTTCTGGCCCCGAGCCCTGCGCTTCAACCTGTCTAATTTCTCACAAGATACCTATCCCTGCGTTGCTATGCCTCACAGTCCACGAGTGACCAGTGACGGAAATCATCTCATACACAGTGTATGTCATTGTGGGCAGTGTAGCTATCGTATTTATTGTATATCTTGGTATTTTTCAAGACTTTTGATGATATTAAATATATTTGCATTCATTATCTGCAATGAAATTGCTTAACAGTGTCATTTTTTTACAATCTATACGACCATCTTTTCAATTAAACACGGTAAGTCACGGTAGATTCAAAAATCCAAACATACAAAAAATTCAATGAAAAAGTAATTATGGCTAAATTAAGTTAAATGCACATAATTTACAAAACTATATGTTTAAAATGCGAAGTAGACCAAATACAAATTAAGTATTACTATTTTTACTTATGGTAAATTTCCTTTTTTTACTTAATTTTTACTTATTCATTAAATGCACATAATATAGCAATACAAATAAAACAAAACAATTTTTAAAAAGCCAAGCAGACCGAATACAAATTAGGTATTTTCTTTTTAAACTAAGTAAAAAATACAGATATTAAAAAAAATGTTAATATATCTGCCTTTTTGTACTTAATGTTTACTTATTTCTTTAAATGCACATAATATAGCAATACAAATAAAACAAAACAATTTTTAAAATGCAAAGCAGACCGAATACAAATCAATAATTTTTTTATACTCTTAGTAAAAAATACAGATATTTTAATTGTTTAATCTGCTTTTTTTGTACTTCCTTTTTTCTTTTACTTTTTAAAACTATTTTTTAAAATGTGAGGCAGAACGAATGCAAATTTAGGTTTGTGTTGAAATATGGAAACAGAACTGATTCACAAAAATATACCAGCTTGTAAAACCATTCATGAAACAAATAAAATGACACTGTCTATGATCAAATGTTTACAAGGCTGTACAGACAATCTAGAGCTCTAAACATATTAGCTCAGTGGTGAGTGAGAATTCTCAGAAAATCAGATTTCTCAGAATCCTACGCCTGTAATTACTGCTCTATAATTCCCAGGTGTAATGCTGTGGCATAGTAGATACTTTATTTTCCTCTTTTTTTTCCTGTTCTTGAATTACTTGGAACTCGGAAATGCAACAAATCCATGCATAAAAGATAAATCGTGTAAAGCAAGGCCAGAACCACACCTTAACCATTGCAGAAAAACAATTTTTAATATAGCATAAAGAAATCAAATGCTAGGTCAATTTCTACTTGCAAAGTATTTTTTTTTAACATTAATTAATTAATTATTTGCCAATATTATGTTAATAATACTATTAAATTAATATGCTGAAAATGCAAAATGTTGTTTCATCACATTCATAATTGTGTGCAGCAGAGATGTGCAAGAATTTTGAATATTGGGTGGCAATACGGCCATTTTTAATTAAAAGCTGTGGTATTGATGTATTGTCTTCTTAGATTTATGGTAAATGCACAATGATATACATAATATA
>JAUYWG010000041.1:11033940-11062660 GCA_034779775.1 Enteromius afrohamiltoni
ATAATACTGTTTTCATAATATTGAAAAATAATATTTTAATGCAACAAACATCTGTCTTAGCTTATGTCCTCCAGAGTAAAGAGCATAAAGAGTTAAATATTTATCTTTTTAATTGGCCTCTGCACAGTTTTAAATATGCAAACCTTGGTTTTTTCACACTTGTCACAACTTACATGTTTTCAAAGATACATTCAAGTTGAACGCTATAACATAAGGCCACAATATTAATCTTAATCTTAATATCTTAATATTAATCATGCAGTTAATAGATCAGCGCTTTTTCAGTATTAAATGGTGGGAGACTGAAAGTCTGGTGTGCTGTGCATGAAGTTAACAGTAATCTGAATCGTTGGGAAGAAGGATCTCGTTTCACAATATGCCCTCATTATGTTCTTTCATCTTTTTGCCATGTTCTCAGCAGATGGCAGCAGATTTCCGTTCTGAGGAACTCGTGGAACTGTCCGCGGTGCTGAAAGTGCATTTTCCGACGTATCTCTAAAGTCATAGGCGGCAAAGAGTGCACTATTACAATAAATCTAATAATCATCAAAGGGTTTGTGATATTTAAAACATTATTACTGTCATATCACTGTCATGTCTTACTGAAAAAAGGTAACCAAAAATGGTTCTAAATGAACTGATAGCCTATTGTTCCAATATTATTCATCATCAACCTAAATACATGAGTACAAGAAAAACTAACTTTTATTAATTAAAACAGGCAAAAATAGCTCTTTATGGCAAAAATGACAGGTCATGACTTCTTATTGCGTAATGATCATATAATAGCCTATTAAGTGTTGTAATTTTAAGAATTGCATTATTTGTATACACATTTTTATTTTATTTAAATTTATTCTTCAGATCTATGTATATGCAGTGTATTGTTTTATAATTTCTTTATAATTATCTTTAGACCCAGCAGTTAAACACATTAATTTATCTCAAGGTTTAGATTTAAAGACGTTTTTCTTTACCTGCAACGAAACTCACATTGAAATAGTGCAAGGACGTTTTCACTGCAGAACTATAACAAACAAATAAAAACGTTTCCGGTGGCTGTGTAGAGAAATAAATTTGATTTTTATACAACATGTTTGAAGAAACTGTGCCCTTGTCAGCAAAACAAGTACCTACGAAACAATTTACCGGACGCAGCTGGTTGTTGAATTTGCCAGCTCAGCTTTCATAACAGCAACTGTTGAATATCTCAAAACATATTGTACAAGAGCACTGCACAGCCGAAAGGACAACTTTGTAAAGCTTGAACGGCCGCTCTGCAAAGTGCGCGCGCCAACCTCTCCTCAGCCATCTCTGACGCACTTAGCACGACTCGTATAAATGAATTCACTTCGTCACTGAACGCCAATGATCGCAGCTCGAGCGTGCGGCACTTCCTGAGCCCGGAGCCCGCCATGCGTCTTCAGAGCAGCGAGGTGACCGGCGCGAGGGACTGTCTCTGAGTGACCGCTCTCATCATGGAGAGTTACAACAACACCACAGAGAGCCAAGACTGGAGCGGGAACGCGACGACAGTTAGCGAAGTTGCTTTAAGTTACCAAATAATCGGCTCGTTTTTCCTGGCCGCGTTAATTTTGTTTGCCATATTGGGAAATGCGTGTGTCATCGCTGCCATCGCCTTGGAGAGATCGCTTCAGAATGTGGCTAACTATCTCATCGGCTCCCTGGCCGTCACAGACCTCATGGTGTCGGTTCTTGTGCTACCCATGGCAGCCCTGTATCAGGTTCTGAACAAATGGACTTTAGGACAGGAGATGTGCGATATTTTCATCTCCCTAGACGTGTTGTGCTGCACCTCTTCCATCCTGCACCTGTGCGCAATCGCTTTGGATAGATACTGGGCCATTACTGATCCCATAGACTATGTAAATAAAAGGACCCCGAGACGAGCGGCTATCTTGATCAGCCTCACTTGGCTAATAGGATTTTCCATTTCCATTCCTCCCATGTTGGGCTGGAGGAAACCAGAGGACCGTGCAGATCCCGACGCGTGCACAATCAGCCAGGACCACGGGTACACAATCTACTCGACTTTTGGAGCATTCTACATCCCCCTCATCCTCATGCTGGTCCTCTACGGGCGGATATTCCGAGCGGCGAGGTTTCGCATTAGGAAAACAGTGAAGAAAACCGAGAAAGCTAAAATCGCGGACAAATGCCTGGCGGTGTCTCCGGCGCTGTTCCCGAGGAAGGCGAACGGCGAGGTGAGCAAAACTTGGAGGCGAAGCGTGGAGCCGCAGCCGGGCTCCTGCGTAAACGGAACGCTGAAACACTCGGACGACGGAGAGTCGTTCGAGATTACAGAAGTTCAGACCATTTCCAGAAACCACCTGAGCCTGCCCAACAACCCTCAGCCGTGCTTCGAGAGCAGAAACGAGAAAAACACGGAAGCGAAGCGCAAAGTGGCGCTGGCCAGAGAGCGCAAAACGGTCAAGACTCTGGGAATCATTATGGGCACGTTCATTTTCTGCTGGCTGCCCTTCTTCATCGTGGCGCTGGTTTTGCCTTTCTGTCAAGACTGTTTCATGCCTGAGTGGTTGAGTGCGGTCATTAACTGGCTCGGATACTCCAACTCACTTTTGAACCCCGTCATATACGCGTATTTCAACAAAGACTTCCAGAACGCGTTTAAGAAGATTTTGAAATGCAAATGTATTAGACAGTGAACGATGTTGTTTAACGGACGCTAATATGCAGAAACTGATTGTTAAAAAACTGCTCTAAAGGCATTCATAAGAACGGACACAGAGCGGGACAGTACAGCACAAGAAGAGGTAGAGCTCTGTCCTTGTGTATTTGTTTATCTGTGAAGTTTATCTGCTTCCACCACAAAAAAAGGTGCATATACAACTGGATGGATTCAGATTAGACCAGGACTCTCAGACCAGCTGTGTGCATTCAATAATAAAGCCCAAACAAAAAATTATATGTTTTTATTTTACTGTATATGATGAAAGCCACCTTTCTCTGAGCAGGGAGCTGCGGTGGGATTGTAAGCACACAGAGATGTCAAGATCCAGCAGATCATTTATGTAGAAAAATGTAATGTGACATTTCTTATTTCTGTTTATTATTAACAGTTTTCTTAAGGCCAATTCACACTGCACAGACGAACAGCAACAGACTCCAACAGATTCCAACAGACTATACCCCTGTCAGATGTTGGTTAGAGTTTGCTTTCATTTAAATAACAATAACCACAGCTTCACCAACAGCCCCTTTTGTTTAATTCACCGTCTTTTCATGTGAATAATGACATACAAATACATTAATAAGAGTAAAATTTGGATTGTGAATATAGGATCATCCATTGTTTCCCAGTCAGTGCCAGTTGGTCGGTGTCTGTTGGTGTGGTGTGAACATGAGTCTTATTTTTCATAAGATTCTAAATACAACAGCCCACTTGAGCCAACTAGTCTGTTGGCGTTTGTCTGTGTGGTGTGAATTCGCCTTTATATGACATGGACTGACTGGAAATACCTTGAAATAAAACATAAATCTAGATCATAATTTGACTGTATTTGAATCATTGCGTTTGGGATGGGATGGGGCTCTTCAATGAGGTTGGAAAGAAAATCACGTGGTTATCCACACAATGTTCAGGTGTATAATTTAACAAAGTCATAAACAAAAATAGAAACTAATATAAATACAAGTTAGTATGATAGTATATTGCAACCCGCCCTAAAAAGGATTATATTCTTTTTCATTTGGCATCTAGGTAAGCCATACCATATTTGCACTCACATTTGTGCGCTTGGATAATAAAGCCATAAAGTGTGTGTTAAATGTCAGTGATGGTTAGTATCAGAGAGTATGCAACAATGGGGCCTTTGTTCCTCTAATACTGCACCCTTGCCACGCTGCATTAAAAAATTACTTTAAACCCATAAACCAGTTCAAGTAATTAAACATAAAAAGCCTTATGTTTGTTCTTAAACGATTTATAGACCTAAAAGGAATAGTTCACCTAAAAATTCAAAATGAATGAAAATTTACTCACCCGCAGGCCATCCATGATGAGAAGAATTGGAGAAATTTAGCAGTACATAATTTGCTCTCCAATGGATCAGTGAATGGGTGCCGTCAGAATGAGAGTCCAAACATCTGATCAAAACATACTGTTTTATACTGATGGAAGTGTTATTATGGATTATGGACTGGTATTTTTGAAGTTAAAACACCTTAATGATTTGTTTATTACGAACATGCAGCCCTTTGCTTCACAAAATTTTAAAAAATATCAATATTAATATTCATCTAATCTGTTCAGACTCTTATTCTGATGGCACCCATTCACTCCAGAGCATTCGTTGGTGAGCAAGTGATGCAGTGCTAACTCAAACTAGAACAATTACACTCTTCTACATCTTTGATCAATTCAGGATGAGTATGTTATCAGCAAATGTTCTTTTTTAAAGCAAATATAAAACAACTTCAGCCATAGATACAGACATTTTCTAGTAAACTGAATTGGCTTATGTCACCCCAAACATCTTTTACATGTGTCTCTAGATGTTTATTTATTTAAATCTAGTCCTATAGCTTATAAACCTCCTCCACGTCCAGTGACATTTTCAATGTATCAAGTCAGTGGCCACATGCACAGAGTGCTGGGAGAAGCAATGGTGCAGAAATGTTATTCAAATAACATCCTAAGGCTCTGCCCACACAGAGCCCTGGCAAAATATAAATGTCAGAAAAGATAAATGGAAAGTACTCAATGTAATGTTTATGATTTGCCTTTCCCCTCTACGTTTGTATACGTGCTGTTTTACTGACTCGCTGCCATGTGACGAGGAGGTTCGGAGGAGCTGACAGCATTGATAACATGACAATGGATATTGTGAATGAACACAAAACACTGGCTGCAATATCCTCTGTAGGAGTGAATTTTTGCTGACTTTAGCACATAAAGGGCCCAGGAACTTATTTTACCCATTTTCACTTTAAATGTAGCAGCACTTCTAATGACAATGGTCATGCCCTCGTGTCAAAGTTATAAATGGCCAGCCACTAACTTTAGCTTGATTGGAAAGGCACAATATGTATTCCTCCCCATTGTGCCCTGAAGTAAATTGAAACGGCCACGAGGGACATTTACATGGTCATTCTAACCTTGATACAACTATTTGTGAGGCTATATGACAGCAAAAGAACATTTTGAAGTCGCTCTCATCTTTTGACGAAAGTCTCAGTCTGGAGACAGCTATAGTTTTTTAATGTGGCTGACCTTTCATTAAACATGTTTGTCATTTTTTTCTTTCTTTCTTTCTATAAAGTGAGATATTGTCAGTAACCTATAAATCATCAATTCCTTGCTTTTAAATGGCTATGATGGATGGTTCTCCGGCGGAATATCATTTTAAAAAGCATATAAGATAGTATTATAACAAATTTGATCAGTATTATTGTCAGATGTAGTATGCGCAGGCATCAGGCAGACATGAAAAAAAGAGTTTTTACATGGAATTTAAAGGAACGCACTATATCAATAAGATATGGATATAAGTGAAGGAAAACACAGCCTTCGGGCTGACTGTTGAACAAGGATGTTTAAGGCCACAACCTACTGGTGAAGGAAGTCCAGCAGGAGCACAGTCGGTACTGACTCCGCTCTGAGTCCGACTGCGGGGCAGGAGTAAGGGGTTAGCCTTGGCATCGGGGAACCCGTAGAAGGGCACAAGCAGCAAGCCGACACCAGCCGGTCTTATCGCTACCTGCTTGTCTGAGTTAAGACATGGGAAGACACAGCCTCTTTGCGGAGGTTGTAAAACCTGGCGAAGGTGTTGGGTGTCGCCCAGCTCGCAGCTCTACAGATATCTGCTAGTGAGGCACCATGCGCCAACGCTGAGGTGGAGGCAACACTCCTTGTGGAGCACGTAGCCAGGCCGAGGTCTCAGTGTTAAGTGAGAGTCAGCCGGGTCGAACTCTAGGCACTCTTCATCGACAGAGAAGGCTTGGAGGTCCCGGACCCTCTTAATGGTGGCCAGAGAGATCAGAAGTGCTTCAGAGACAGGTATTTGATCTCAACTGATGCTAAGGGCTCAAAAGGAGCTTGCCACAGGCCGGTTAAGGCGACGGCAAGGTCCCAAGAGGGTACCGAGGGCGGTCTCGGGGGATTAACCCAACGCGCACCTCTAAGGAACCTAGCGATGAGTTGGTGCTTACCTAGGGGTTGCCCCTTCACTGCATCATGGTATGCTGCGATGGCAGCAACATACACTTTTAGAGTTGAAGGTCTTCGCTCCAACTTTTCCTACACAACTGCAATCGAAAATCTCTGTGGGTCCTCTTGGCGTAAGGAGCACCAGTCGACGAACAGACCCCATCTCAGAGCGTAGGCCAAAAGATTGTCCACAAAACCAATGACATAGAAACGGTGACATAAAACACAGACAAGGGCGTGTCATTACGCCCCCCTCCTCACACTGTAATATCCACCTTCGAATAAGAGTGGGGCGGGTGGGCATCCTGGAGACCATAACAGGTACAGTCCTAAGGGTGTCTCCAGGATGGCATCAAGGACCTGACCTGCCATCGCTGATAACATACTGGAGAACCAGCGACATAAAATACAGACAAGGGCGTAACAATTATAAGTTGGGATAAAAACAAACATCTCTGGATTTTAGCACACGACCTTGTTGAGCTTTCTTATTAAAAAGACATCTAAACCTATCACATGTTTCTATACCTATCACAAAAAAAAAACTCAAATGGATGATTAACTCCTTTACAATTCTGGACAGGGTAAAAATTTGAGGGTTTCGAAAGATGACCCTAACTTTTATTTGATGAAACAAAAATGAAAAACTGCAAATTTGTTAAATGTTACTGTATTTTAAAATAACAGTCTTTTATTATAATATTCACAAATATAAATGAATTATGTAAATAATTTATTTGCAATTTATTCCAATGATGGCAAAGTCATTAATGTCATATTATCCTCCAGATATCATTCTGATATGATTAAATGTTTAAGAAACATGTCTTATTATTATCAGTGTCGAAAACAGTTGTACAATCATAATTTTTTTTTTTTTTGATGAATAAGAAAGTTCAAAAGAACAGCATTCAATTGTAAGAAGATAAAGATCTTTACTGTCACTTTTGATCTTTTAAGTTTAAACAGTAGTGTATTTTTTAAAATAAAAATATTATAAATAATACAAAACAACATAACACAACAAATATGGCACTTTCAGTATGTTTTATCAAATGATGTATTATTGAGAAAATCTTTGAGTGAAAGTGAAAGGGCCTAATGTAAAGATGAGTCCACACTAATGAATGTCTAGTGAGCCATTATCCCAATCACTTCAGCTTCTGTTTAAGTGTTGGTTTTGGAGAGGGTCAAACCAAAGAGCTTTATGGGATCAAAAGTCCCCCTCTGGGACGATGACAACATTTATTCAGGAAGGAACAGAATACTAGCTAGTTCATTAAACAGACAGACAAGTTTTGTATATTATATTATTTTTTACTTTCACACAACAATGCTGTATATGGATATAATTTGTAGCCCCATGGATATGGCATTGAAGGAGAAAAGGAAAAATACACACAAGTGAGTGAGTAATGTATTGAGATGGAATCACAAAAATGTTTTCAATTTGAATGCTTGTAATGTCTTTGGTAAAATGTAAATTTTCCTTATTACTCTCTTTTTTTCTTATTCATAGTGCTTCAGCTGAAATGAACTGAACACAATACAAAAAAGTGAAAAATTAGCAACAGCAAAAAATAGCAATTTTACGTCATCTTTGCATCTCTAGCCAAGGGCCACAGTAATGTCTTTGTGTGATTGGTCATGAGTCAGCTTCAGTCGTCACTGAAGTCACATTTTTGATTCCCTCTGTCTGACTCCGGTGTTGTTTACTTCAGAGCGGGATTATTTTTTCTTAAACGAGTGTTTGCACTGACACAGCTGACATGACAAGTTTTAAAAATGTTTGAATACAGGCTGTTTGTAATCAAATGTGAGACGGCTCTCTTTGTCTTCATGGCGTTGGGCTCGACTGCTCTACTACCAGCTCCATTAAATGAGCAATTCCATTAGCTTTCTTTCACACATTTGACCCAGCCATTTAAGATTCAGCTGAAGGTCTCGCTGATATTGACCTGTAGCACATTCCAGCCAACTTTCCCTAAGTGCCAGTGGTTTCCTCAGAGAGAGTGCGTCTGAACATTAAAAGACGGAGAATGTAGGACACAGTGAAGGCATAGCTGATGAATAATCACCACATGGCCTCTGTCCGCATATATTTTATGACACATTTAATCATAATACTTAACAATGCATTCAATTTATAAAACATGTTTAATAACTAATTATATATATATTTATATAGTAAAAATAATGATGTAAAAACTGTAATATACAAAATATATTTATAAATTATAAAAACAAATTATAAATATGTAAAGAAGTTGATAATATATAAAAAAAAATACATCATAATTTACAACCATATAATTTTATTTTAATAATTTTTAAAAATGTATTAATATATTTTAAATATAATGAAATATATAATTAAACATATAAATAATACAACTTTTAATAAAATACACTAAAAGAAAGTTATAATTCATAAAATATATGACAAACATGCTTCATAAATTTTAAATAGACACAATTATACTATAATTTATAGCCATATAATTGTATTTGATAAATTATAAAATGATTTAAAAAGATTAAAAAACTCTTAATACAATTTAAATATAATTAAACATTTAATTAAAAAGATAAATAATAAAACCTTTAATAAAATACACTGAAAGAAAGTTATAATTTATAAAATATTTGATAAACTGCTTCATTAATGTTAAATAGACATGTTTTTATATCATATTCTATTTTTATTTTAAAAGTAATTCACAAAGTGCAAGTCTCCTGAAACAGAATATCACAACTTATCATTTTGTTAGGTATCAGGTTATCTTTAATGACATGCTAATCTATTTAAATTGTCCACACGCAGGGTACAATACTAACATTTCATTCAGACGAGTAGTACAAAGAGCTGTTCTCCAGTCACCACCACTGAACATGTAAGAAGTATTTTTGCATGTTCTGTGCACTTTATTAGACTGGACCCCTCGTGGTGCTCAGAAATGTCTGTGGCATAAGCTGGATCATTTCCCCCCATTCATAAGAAATAATACCCAGCTATTTGGATACTTGTAGGCAGTGTTGAGAGCTGTGCTGGTCACCATGGAGATGCTCTAAAGCCGAACCTCTGCAGTTCTAAGGGAGCAATTACCTGATGACATCAAAGCCCTTCAGCAGCACAATAGAAGCATGCAGGACAGACAGGCTTCAAACAAATTAGTCTGAAGATTCTCCTCATTTGCATTAAATTTCCACTCCGTGTCCACGGAGCATAGAGCAACAGCGGGATGCAAATCAAATGTTAAGAGTAAACAATGTTTGATGTACTTGGGAGTACATTTACGCTTGTGGAGAATGAAGGAAATTAGCAACATTATTGAAGCATTCCAGGAAGGCAGGCGATGTAGTTCTCTTGTTAAGACTCAAAATTTCTTTGCAAGAGTACCAACACTGTGACAGAGCAAGAGCAAGACTCAGTCGGAGCGCGGAAAACAGTTAATAGCTGTTGCAAAGACTAGCACGCTAACCTATTTTTTGACACAAAATTAAGTAACTGATATATGTTGCATAACCTTAACACAATTATGTTTGGTACCCTGTTTAAACAACTGCATTGTGTTAAACTGACTAACTGACTGTTAAAAGTTTTGTTTCAACTCAATATTTTCATTTTGACAGACCATAAATAAATTTAATTGTGTAACTAGGAAGTGGATTTCCCCTTACCATCATGCTTTGCACTGGGCAGGATAAGGATAGTTAATCTTCAAATAAAATGTTATTTTAGGTATTTTTATTAAGATGATAAAACTAGGAGACTTGTTAATGTTTAATGCTCTTTTATGTTTGTATGTAAAAGACTGCTATGTTAGTATTTTTGGGGGTTACCATTGTGGTAAAGTGTAGAGCTCGTGCTTAGGGACCTGCTAACATGAATCAAAGTTGTTTTAATAATAATAACAATAATAATAATAATAATACTTTGGGCATCCCTTGGATGTATCAAAATCATCCTATGTTGTGCATAACAAGTTGGCTAATGCCTAAAGTTAAATAAATAAAAAATATCTATTTTTCCCTTTTTGTTTTTCAGTGTAGAAGGATGTATTCCTATTCTGTTTTTTTTTTGTTAAATGTTTTAGTTTGAGTTCAACAAGCATTTATCATTTTCATTATTGTTTTTTTTTTGAGTTGACCCAACTCAAATTAATTAAATGAAATTTTCCAGCGTTAATTTATTTTTTATGAGTTGGGGCTACACGTTTATTGGGTGGAAATCCTTGAGTGTAGGGTTCTGGCGGGAAGGGAACATATCATTTAATTAGTGATCGCTCACTGAAATTTATTACTTTAGCCTACCTAACACAACCTGTTCTCAAACAATTTCCTTACAATGAGAGAAAAAGAGCAAGCAATACGATGCAAAAAACAAATAATCTGAATATTTCACCTGCTTTCTGCTGCAGTTTATTTTATTTATTATTTTATACACCTTTTAGCAATGGTACAGTATAATGTTTAGATATTGGATTTTCTTTCTAATAAATATAAAGCAAACTACCATAAAATAAATAAAAAAATAAATACATGAATAAAAAGTTTGTAGTCATTAGATATTTTTTTCTTGAAAGAAATTAATGCTCTTATTTATTAAAGATGCAATAAATTGATCAAAAGTGACATTCATAATGTTACAAAATATTTACATTTTAAATCACTGCTGTTAATTTGAACATGCTATTTATCAAAATCATTAAATCATCATAGGAATAATTACATTTTAAAATATATTACTTCAACTTGTACTAATACTTGATAATATTACAGTTTTTATTCATCAAATAAATGCAGCCTTGGTGAGTGTAAGTGTGGTAGTATGGCAGTGGTTAAGTCTGAGTTATTGCAACACAGGATGCGAGGTCAGTTATGAACAGGGATTGGCTGGTAATTGAGTCAGAGATCCACACAGTTGTGTCCTACTTTACACCAAATTGCTCTAGTCGGACCTGTCCTTGAAATTAGTGTACAAAACGTCACTCCGAATCCAAATGATCTTTCTAATAAACTACAAGCAACTAGCAAAGTGCATCATTGTTTATTAACACACAGTGCTTATGTGTTGTTTCTCACCTTGTGTAAGGTTACCTCAGGGTAATCTTGTGTACAGCTCACATTTCCAGTGGGCAATGTTCTGTACAGTGACTCTATACATTGCCTTGTCCTCGTTAAGGCAGAAACATGTGCAAAAATAATTTATAAAATATGAAAGGGTGAAAGATTCTATTGATCTCTCTGTCAAACTCATTGCTTTTAATATGACACTTAACAAGTCTTACTTTAAAGGGATTGTTCAACTAAAAATGAAAATCATTTACTCACCCTCATGTCATTCCACACCTGTCTGACTTAAAGACTTTCTGTTAAAGACAGGATCTGCAGCCATTTCATCTGCCAAATATTGATAGACAAAAAAAAAAAAAAAAAATCGAATAATTTTCATTCAATTAGCCACTACATGATTCAATTACTGACACATCTGCTGATGGGTTTCTCGAACAAGGTCTGTAGCCTTAGATTTGCTCGTTTAAAGAAACGGTACACCTAAAAATAAAACATTTGCTGAAAATGTACTCACCCTAACACTTTGTCCCAACTAAACGTGATACGACAAGCTTTTTGGGAGTCCACACGTGATGCCGCAGAGTCAGAAACAAACTCATCTACACTGAGTGTGAGGAAACTAGCGTTTTTGTGGGGGGTGAATTATCCCTTTAAAGTTTTAATGCCCTAGTTGTAGCTGTAACAGCCTCGGCACACACACACACACTGTGCACATACATGTTACTACAAAGAGCAAGATAATGCAGCTCTCTGTGACACCTCACATTCATCCCTGTACTCTGACCTGTATGAGTCAGTCAGTAATGCAGCAGCACACCTTAATCCTCCTGTATCCATCCCTGCATTAATACAAAGAGTGATGATTAACTCTGCTTCACAATGCAAATTCCTCTCCTATAATCCTGTTGTTGTTAGTGGATGTTTTGTTCTGCATGCAACAGATAACATATCTCTTAGTCAAGCATTAAGAGTCAGTGCTGTTGGCTAATGTGCATAAAAAAAGTTTCACATAAATTTTAGAAAGCAAATATCAGGCAAATGTCCTGTGATGTTTTCTGCACAAAATGTGGACGTTTAAATGTTTGTATAATATGGCATAAAATGTCACAGATTAATGCGTCACATTTCTTTTCTACATGTCTTTGATCTGGAAAAGCCTCTGCATTATTAACCTGGAAGCTGTAATTGCTATATATACAGAAGAGTATGACTGCGGGCAACACAGAGACATCAGACTAACAGAAACAAGACTCAGATAAAAACAAATTATTAATAAGGATCTGGCGTCGTAGCTGATTATGTCTGTTTTATTTATGACAAGCTATTGACTGTAATGTTTACAGTTCAAGATCATGACATTTAGTTTAGTTCATAACACCTCTGGTGAATCAACTTTTTAACATGTTTTTTCTAAATAACATGTTTAAAAAAAAAAAATCCATCGTACAAATCAGTGTGTCCCCTGAGTGCAGGTCATAGAGCAGAAGCAGATGAACGTCTTCATCTTGTAATCTTGTTGTTTGAAGTGCAACGTTGCCTTTATGAAATAAACGCTAATATGTCTATAGGTTCATATAATGCCGTTTTAATGATGGACAAATTGCACACAATTCGCTGGTCAAAAATCTGCGGTGTAACTGCATTTGAGTTTGACACATTTTATCTGCTGAATGCGCTGATGCATGTAAATTAAATTATGTAATGTATTAACAATTCATCATATTATATAGCCTGTGGTCACACAGCATGGTAGGTTAAAGTTTACGTTGCTATTATATGCATGTGTTTTCAGTGTGCATTATATATTTTATCATGCAGAATGTAATCTGCATGGATGCAAAGTAAAGAAAAAAAAGAAAATGAACATCTAACATAACTAAATAAGAGAGAGTGCACAAACACAGGACAAATAATACACCGACAACCACCCAGGAGGCTAATCGGTAAATTTAACTTTACTAGAAGGCCAGGTGTATTTGCACTGTTTAATGCCAAGCTATCATAAAATACAGTTTAGAAATTAAGTGGTCTTTAAATGCCTTTCTCCTTATAGCCATCGAGAGGGACATCCCTGTGGTTCACAGTGAGGTCATAAACATCTTCAAACACATGGCTCACAGATGAATGTTGTTGTAATTAGTTTTAAAGATACCCTCTATATGTATATATTATGTGTATACAAGTTATTAATTCGAATTAAATATAATATAAGAATATTATTGGGTGACCTTTTTTCAGTTTCAGCACATGCCCCTCAAAAGGTCTGTGCACGGCCCTGCCAGGGACCAATATGTTTCTTAATTTCTAAACCTACATTTTAGATTATTACATTACATTGGATTTGATTATACCATGTGGAAAATCTAAATTATCTTTGTAAAGCTGCTTTGGAATAATATACTGTGAAGCACAACAGAAATAAATTGCACTAAACTGAACTGAAAATCTCTGAGGTCTAGCAACTTCCCAGTATGATTCAATCTTAAGGACTTAAAACGGTTATATCGCACAGCTGGAAGACTAACCTTAAACTGATTCCAAATAGATGATGTTTGTCTCCCATTACAGTGAAGCTATTTATATTATTTTAGATTGATTTACTATGAGGAAAGCACTAGAGAAGGCCATTAAAGAACAGACCTTATCCCTTCAGCTCTTATCGGGAAACTCCATTTTGAGTGTATCGCCGAAAACACAATCACTTCTTTACAGGACTTGACTGATTTTAAGAGACCGCACACTTACCCCAGGAGAGCTCTCGCACACACCAACCCACGGCATGTGTGGACTTCTATTTTTTACTACTGCAACGTAGAAAAAGTAATGGTGTGGAGTGGATTTGGGAAACATGCATTTTACAATATAGTTCTAAATCATAAATATTTGAAAAGGATATAGGTCATAGTGATGCTAAGAAGCTACATATATTTATAGTTCAAACGAAAGTCCTCAATTTGGTGGCTCGTATTAATTTTTGGTCTCATTACACTTCACTAATAACATTTTCTGTTTGAAGCCGTCAAATTTCACCCCCAGTCAATCCCATGATCATTATGGAATTCTCTGGGATTCCATTGGCATTCATTTATTCCCTTCGCTGCTCTGTTCTGAATCACTGGGCCTTGTTCCCTTGTTCTTTGTAGTCTATTCTTTTAAGAGGTATGAATCCCTCTTGCGAGTTCCTTTGCCTGGAGCTCAAAATGCAGAAGCCTTAAAGGTGGCAGACAGTATGGAACTCTGGGTAAAGAGAAATGCCGCTGTATCTCAAGGAGGGCAGGGGACAGAAAGAGACTGACAGCGAGAGGAAATGAAGAGCCCAACCCATACGAGAACTGAGAAAAGAGATCCTTTATGCCAATGCAAATCTTCCACTGATATTCCCCTCTGCATAAAGAATAAACCTGATTCTAAACTAGTAAAAACATCCAAGCACTGAAACTTTACTTAGCAGAAAGTGCAAATGCATGCAGTCGTTTTTCACTCAAGCCATTCTGACACTGCATACGCAATACGATGTGATAAAAATAATATGTGATTTCTCAGTTCTTTTTTTTATTCTCATAAAGGAGACGGATGTTCATGCTGTGCTTGAAAGCGTACTTAAGGCTTTACGTTTAAGGTTTTTTTTTTAACCGATGCATCATAAAACCAATCCATTTACATTTTATAGACATTTACTAATTTTTAATCCACTAATATTACTAATTACATATCAAAACAACAGTTAGGTGTAATTATATATGGTTAACCAAAGAATTAAATGTTGTTCTTTAAAATTATTCAGCACTTATGTAATTAAACTCCAACAGTAAAACTTAAGTAAAGCATGACTACATTTAAATTTAAAGAAGTAAGGAGCAGTGGGAGGACATTGTGAAAGAGAAAGAGAAAGTACTTCACTCAGAGCTGAAAGAGCCCAACGTAGATCGCTTTTGAAACCTGTCAAAAATGAAAGAGAAAAGAGTGAACTGAGCTTCAGAAAGAGCAAAGAAAAAAAAATCAGCACTCAGAGATGTTGAAAAAAGGCTTCACAGTCGGTAGTTTAATGAAATAACATCCTTCAGCGCCAAGAACACTTTGCTACCTTTGAGGTATTTTTGAGCTGTAATTACTGCTTTAATAGTTCAGACAATCACTTGAATAAGAATGTCCTTATAGGCACAAAATAAATACTGGCATTTTAATATGTACTATTTAATATGTAAAAGACGGTTGGCTGCTTGCTCAGAAATGGGATAATTCACTTCTTTTGCTTTTAAAAGAGAGTTTCAGAAAGCACATTATGTTTGGTCACGTACTGTATGAGGAAAACAGACCTGTCCAAATCCATTTTAATCTTTGTGAATTAAATCTTTGTTTCCTGTTCGTCTGATCTTGCTTTCAAAAATGAGGTGAATCCGGTGTTCTCCCTGACAAAACACTGTGTGAGGCTCTGGGGCTTGTGTAAAATACCTTTACAATCATATTCGCTCATTTTGTTTTCCCTTTCTGCTTTTTAATGCGTGTGCTTGAGGCATCCAGAATTTCCTTTTGAGAGTGTAAGGACAAAAAAAAAAAAAAAAGGAAACAAAATAAAGAGAAAAAATTAAATCTGCATACACACGCAACAGTGATTTATATTACAATATTTATATTACTGAAATGTTTATCTTGCACAAAATACATACAGATGAATATATTAAATCAAATACATTAAATTAAAAACTAGTAGTATATTAAGAATACACTTATGATCCTGGATGCACTGCCATTTTATCTAATTAGAGAATCAGAAAGCAATAAAGCTCTAGCTCCTCCAGGTTATTTTGAACATCAGTTGTGTTGCAGCATTCAGGAGCACAATCTCTCATTCTTTAGAGTATCAGCTGAAAACACTCTTTCACACACACACATTGTTTTTTTGTGATTTATGGGGACTCTCCATAAGCAAAATGTCTTTACTTACTTCAATTACTTCTGCTCCGTTTTCAAAGAAAAGCTGTCAAGAAAGCTCGTTTCTCATTGGTACCCACTTTTTTGTGAATGTTTATTAAGCCTTTGGAATTACGGGGACACTGAAAAATGTCCTCATAAATCACATTCATATTGTAATACCTATGTCATACCCATGTCACTATACAAATTTGTGTCCGCATAAACCACACGCACACAAGAAATAGACACAAGAAAAGAAAAAGACTGATATTTTGTCTCAGTAAGAATCTTTTAAATCTGAAAATTAAGAAAAGGGAGCGCTATTTATGTCTGCTGGTCAATAAGTGCTGCTTACCTAAAGATTACCATTATATACTGCATATATATATATATATATATATATACACACTAAATTAACTAATTTACTAAATAAATTAAAGATGTGAAGATGCTAAACAGGTGAAAAGGGAGTGTGCTTGACTTTATTGAATATGCATTAGTGTCTTTGCTTAAGATAATATAATTTTCATAATAAAAAAAATGGTCCAACTTTATATTAAGTGTCCCTAATACCTGTGTACTTCCATAGTAACTAGATGTGTATGTACTGTAGTATGTAACCACAGTGAAAGTACACATTGCTACATAGTATATACAGCTGCAATATTTCTGTAACTACACACACGTAACAACCCTTAGAATGGTGTCTAAGTACAAATGTGTAACAGGACATTGGTATCAACACTTTTTTCACTTCACTAAGTAGTCATGTAACAGGAATTACAGCTACATTTTGTAACAGCAGTAGGTATAAGAGTAACTGGAACAGGAGGTGATCAGGGGGTGTAGTTTGGTAGGTTTAGGGATATGTAAAGTGGGTGGAGTTGGTGCACCTCTGTAATAACAGTGTATATAAATGGTAACTCCTCAGGAACTGCCCACTTAACATAAAGTGGAACATTCTGGACACCAACCACAATTTATATGTAAAGCCTGCCCGCTGCTGTGTAACATCAGAGTAATAACATGCTAAATCCATAGCAACTGTCTATTTAATATGAAGTGCAACACTTTATTTACCAAAACGTGCTGTTAGTCCTGTTACACATTTGTACTTTCATTACCAAAAAGTGTTGTCACCAATGTCCTGTTACACATTTGTACTTCCACACACCATTCTGAGGGTTGTTACATGTGTGTAGTTACAGAATTATTACAGCTGTTGATACTATTTACCAGTGTGTACACTGTGGTTACATACAGTACTACATACACATCTAGTTACTATGAAAGTATACAGGTATTAGGAACACTTAATATAAAGTGGGACCAAAAAGACACTTAAGGGTATTATTTATTTAAATACAGTACAGACCATTTAATAGAAATGACAAAATCAATTTTTTTTACTTTACCATACATAGCACATTTAGCAGTACACTTTAATCATATTTCAAAGACAACAGAAGTAATAATGAAATTGTATACAAAGATGTACATTAGTGGGTCAAAAAAGCACTCTAAACTTAAAGTTGAGCTGCACTTTTTCTTAAAAATTGAAATTATATTACATTTTCATTGAATTGCAATCAACATGCCATTGTGTCAGAAAACCTTACATCCTTTTTATACTAATTATCCTAATCATAAACAACAAAACTACTTCATTCCACATAGTAGATATAGTGGTTTACTTTCGTATACTCATCCCGTTCCTGCACTGACCTTCAAGTTTGCAAAAGTTTGTAAATTGGTCCAAAATATTGCAAAGACCCAACAAGATCACGTACATCTCACATTGCCCGATGTTTGCATCATACCCGGATACTGTCACTATATAACCATGAAGAAAGTGATTCTTTGATCCTGAAAAGCAACTAAGTATGCTCACTTCGCCGGAAGGTCAGAATTTAACAATTCATTCAGATCATATCCTCTCTTGAAAATTGAACCATGTTTCAAGTCTCTTCTTGTTTAAATTAACAAAGCCCACATAATCCTAGATGCAGTGATTCATTCCCAGTGCCGGAGGATTAAATCAACGATTATCGATTCATCGACTTGTCTGTGATGAGAACTCGCTCGACAGCCAACAAGTGCGTAGCGACAGCACTACTAGAAATCATTTCCTGGCATAAACCTGACAACAGGCTTTTGTTAAAGCACAGTACATTACATCAAGGTCCTCTGAACAACATCTTCCATAATGTAGTACCACGATCAATCAGGACCATGTGACCTGGATTAGGAGCAGGCGAGGCGGCAAAACACCCAGGCTGCCAGATGATCAAAGTCACCGAACATGCAGCGAGATTGCACGAAGCTGTAATCAATAAATTGTTTACGCTGAAAAAATTAATTCAGAGCTTTTAATATCCCAACCGACTGAGCATTACGGAGTCCTAAATCTTCAAAAAGATGGGCTGCAACTCTCTAACCTTGGTTAGTGCTGCTCCATCTTCTGAAATATAAGATGGAAGTCCACACAAAATTTATTTGGCAGGCCACTCTTATTAATAATTGATTTGTGTAACCAAGGCTCAAATACTGCTCATGTGGAGGAATAAAGACTTGCTACATTGCTGTCAAGCTGGGACGTCCCAGAAAATTAGTTGTGGTAAGAAGCCAATGACAAAATGTACCAGGATGAGAGCAGACCTTGAACGTAAAATATGTCGGCGATCAATTTAGATATAGCGACTTGAACACAGCATAACGACTAGACCGAAAGTCCAAGAAGAGTTTAATATTGCATACCCGCTTTCTTGTGAACTTTAAATATGTTTTAAATATGTGAATATGTCAGTTATGCGCATACATGCTTCATTTATTTTTAATGTTGCCTTATCAAAGTCATATCAAAATCCTTTCCATAATCACAATTCCACTGAGATTTCTCACCAGCGTATTTTTCAGATTAACTCATGCAACATTTACCGAAGGTGAATTCTCAGTGGACTGAGTGCCTTTGTTTGTGACTTTTACACTTCAGGTTCATTCGCCCTATTCGCCCAGTTTGTCAGAATGCATCAGCAAGAAGTCATGAAACATAAACCTCTTTGAAATATGTCAGCACAGCTCCTCAGGAGCTCGATGGAGGCATTTGTTTTTCACTCAGAGCACTATTTGTCTCGTAGCTGGCCTTGATGTTCTTTTTTGCTTATGTTGTGTCATGTAAGAGCTATGGTAGTCCTCGCAGACAATTTTCTGGCTTGATGCCACATCAAAAGAATGGAAATTGAACCTCAGTACTTAAAATCAACCTTTGAAAGTACAGATTGTTGCACACAAGCAGCTTTAAATGGGACATTTAGCATATTCTGCCTTCAGTGAATGCAGCAGATCAGAGCATTTTATATTTGATATCTTATGCTCAGCTGGAAATGGCCAAGGAAGACTGGAGGACTCTAGTTGGGGAAGTCTATTCAAACATAAGTGCCTCTTAAAAAGTCTTAAGTCGCTGGGGTTAATTTTTAGCAAAATCCAAAAATACATTGCATGGGTCAAAATTATTGTTTTTTTATGCCAAAAATCATTAGAAAATTAAGTAAAGATCATGTTCCATGAATATTTTTTGTAAAAAACTGTAAGCATATCAAAATGTCATTTTTGATTTGTAAAATGCATTGATAAGATATTCATTTGGACAACTTTAAAGGTGATTTGCTCAGTATTTAGATTTTTTTGCACCCTACGATTGCAGATTTTCAAATAGATGCATCTCAGCCAAATATTGTCCTATCCTAACACACAATGTGTCGATAGAAAGCTTATTTATTGAGCCTTCATATAATGTATACATCTCAATTTTGTAAAATATATTGGAGCAATATTTATTGTGAAAGGAGCTATAAAATATGAAATAATTTTATAGAAAGTATTATTTTTTATTAACACAACATAAAATGCCAAAAATTTCATTCATAATATTACATTAACACTAACATTTTTTCAAATGGGGTCTCTGAGATCAAAGTATTTGAAAACATACAGTTGAGATCAAAAGTTTACACCTTGCATCTGCATTGTGTATCTTTCTGAAGCATCAGTGAGTATTTGAACCTTTTGTAATAGTTTCATATGTATCCCCAGTGTGGTCCTCAGTGTGAAAAGATAATCTCAGAATTTATAAAGTCATTGTTGAAAAGGGCTCTATTACACAAAAAAGCTGCAAAACCAAAGAATTTGTGGGAAAACAGCAATTTAACTGTTCAGGACCAGCGATGCATGTGAATAACAGTGTTATAAATAAACGGCGTTACTACTGCATTATTTTTTAGTAAGGAGTAATCAAACGAATTACTGTTTCCACCGTTACAATGCCGTTAACCATTACTGACAATAAAATGTGGCACTACTATATATATTTTATTAGAATATTATTATAATTGTATTTTTTAGTCCATATAAATGGATGCGCAGTGTAGCTATATTTGACGTACCATAAACTCCAAGTACACCTGTCTGCAGCCTGAAGAACAGGGTGGGACTGAACCTGGAGCTGGGCTGCACGTGTCGCTTTGTGTCTATTTAATTAATTTAACATTTAATGTTGGAGGCATCCAAGTTTGCCATTATATTTTTATTCATTTTTTTTTTTTCAAAGTAATGCAGTATTAACTTTTCCAGATAATTAGTTACTTTTATAATGATGTAATTCGGTTCCCTTTCAGTCGGTGAGTGAGTGGCTCCAGTTGGATCCGATGTGTTGCCAGGGCGACGCTGATTGTCCCTCGGGATTCCCGCCACAACTAGTATCAGCCAGTGATCCAGGTAGTTGAGAATGCGAACCCCGTCAGGGCAGCCTCCGCTACTTTGGTAAACACACAGGGTGACAGGGAGGACGCTTCGAGATGTCCAATCTACTCTGTGTGTTTACCTGTGTTCATGGGGACACCTGATTTGTACATACCGACCACCTCACCATCCATAAAGGAGCAGAGACCAGAGGTCTTGGAGGTTTAACCTATGGGAGAGCAACACCAGTCTGCTTACCTCGGATAGTGGGAGAGATGGTCCCCTTCTCGTGAAAATAATCCTTATTTTGATGCGTTTAAGCAGGTCACGGGAGGGGGTTCCTTCAGCCAGGAGCAAAAAGAAGATGACCGCTGGGGCCAAGTTCAGATCCTGGAGGGCCAGGAAGTCTTCCCAGCACCCCATCCTCTCCCACACTTTCCCCCAAAAAAACACACTCCCACACTTTGCGGCGCATCCGGCACCAGGCCCTCGATGTGATGAATCCTGTGAGAGCCGCTAAAGGGCTGGGGCTCCATGTGCGGTACCCCTTGAAGAACCCATGTAGGTATTCTACGGTTAAAAGAGAGAGAAAAAAAAAAAGTGTTCCCCGGCAGTCTGCCATCTATGAGGGTTCAATCACCTCCTATATTCCATATGCATTCAAAGTTCATGATATATGTGTATCCGTTTTAACCTACTACGGCAAGGCTGACTTCCGCACGTCTTTTCAGACGTCCCAGTGCTCCAGTTCTGGTTCCCTGTGGTCAGAGTCCCGGCCTAGAGGCCAAACACTGGGGGCTTGAGAGACTCCCACACTGGAAGGGGCAGCTTCCATGGCACTTTGGTAGGGATCCCTATTTGTCGGTCAACGACGTGACTCGAAGTCACCAACTGAAAGGGAACATCTCGGTTACATATGTAACCCTCGTTGTTCCCTGAAGAAGGGAACGGAGACGTCACATCCGGTCGCCACGGGTCTCTACCACCACTAGGGGGCCGTGTCACAGGCTCGGCTCCTCAGCGAAACACTAATACTAATAACAGTATTGAGAATCAAGAAAATATATGAACTTTATGAAGACTTATGAACAAAGGCCTTTTATTTTTTATAAATTCTGCTTTTATTTTTTTTACTGCAGACTATATGAAAACACATTTTATGTGAAATATCTTATTCAGGTAAGAACTAAATACAAATTTTGTAGATTCTGAAAGGGGGATGTAAACTTTTGACCTCAACTGGACTTCAAATAAACAATATGCTTTTTTGGGTCTTCATACAGACATCTTGAAGAAGCAGAACAGTTTTTATTTATGCATTATGTGGTATACACTTGTGTGCTTGTGGTCTGTGAGCAAAGAATGGGGTATTTGCAAATTCCTTCATTGCAAGGATTGGATAATGGAAAGAAATCCTTTTGAATTCCCTAATTTCCTACCTGGCAAGGTCACAAACTCATTAAGGTACCAGTTTTACTGACAGTGTACATTCACAGATGTGGCTAAACACATCTTGTTATCCGGTTCTACCATAAGATTGTTAACCGGTTTTAAATTGGCTCATAAAACTAATAATAGGAGGACAAATAAAAGTAAAATAAGGTTTAACAATGCAAGATTTAATGCACTCATCCTGATTTTGTATTTGTGTGGATTTAAGGCCCATGCAAACAATGAGTTGGAAGGGGAACAAACCAATGGTCCAGAAATAGAATGTATTTGTCCAGACCAAACAACTGCTTTGCAAGGCAACAACACGAGGATAAAAAGATAAACCAGCAAAAATAAAACCGCAAGGAAATTAAGCTCCATTCATCAGACATTATATAAATTTTAATGTTATTCAAAAATAATAAGCATAACAAAAATGTGCTGCATTTTTCCTTTATGAATGAAAAGACAGCATCTAAAAATCTTCCACAATCTTCCACGCATTGTGGAATCAATATACACAGACATGTCTACAAGAATCAGACACGAGTTTTGTGATTATGATCCAGGTATTTGAGCTAATCCACCTAAATTTGTCATCTGTCCTACATGGACCTGAAAATATTGCTTTCAAATCTGACCCTAAACTTAGCAAAGCTTGTTAAACCCAAAGCAAATTACTTGGAGTTGAAAGCTTGATCTCTCAAAAGATTTTCAGCAAGCGAAAAATAAAGCTAAATTTAATTAAGGTTTTCACTTTCTCTTAGCTGGAAGGGAAAGGTGTCCTGTCCAAACTCAGCTCAATATGGAAGCACTCAATCCTTTTTAATATAATTGCACTATATGCCACAACTTTAATATTTGTAGAATTAAGAAATTGTTTAAACCCATAAATTAGATGTCCATGTATACTTCCGGTCGTGTTTTAAATGCCAAGATTATTGGCAGTGAAAATATTTAGAGAAATACTTACATGACTGCTCAGGCCGATTAAATGCAAGAGACCAGGGGTCATCTGGAAGAGAAAATATTTAGGGGCATGAAAACCCTTTAAAATAATGCATTTTTTAAATTCTGACCAAGGTCATTGCCTGCCATTTATTCCATTTCAGTCACTGTTATCAATGACTTTCATTTTGAGATGCATCTTAAATGAAATCCATGGCAATATGAACACACAGAAAGACAAAAATGAAAGGATCATGTAGCTTATTTAAAGATGGATGCTGAAAAGCAGAACAGAAGAGAACTTTTGAACTCTGCAGATTTCACAAGCTGTTGATAACTAGTAATGATGTGTCTAATGGCAGCTTGTTAACAGAGCTTTCTGGCAGCAGGGATGCCACCTGCAGTATATCCCACAGAGCCTGTTTCTACAGTAGTCCTGCCTGTTGAGCAGGATTATCAGGGGACTTCCTTTCAACAGCGAGCCCTAGGAGCGTTTCTGGAAATCACCCAATCAGTAACACATTTTCAGATGTCAAGTTATAAGAATTAAAGCATTGCCACTAGTTTGAGGTCTGTGTGCTCTTTGAAGCCAACACAAAGCTGAGGGTCAGAAAGCTGCAGGTGAGACGCAAAGGGCAACTGTCAGGATCAGTCCAAGAACACAGAAAACTAAGACACAAGAAATACTGCAGCCTTATTATCCAACACAAGAAACTAAGCCCATGCTGTGATGGGGGATCTTAAACGGTAAGTTTTCCCCAGAAATTTGAATTCTGTCATCATTTACTTACCTCAGCTTACATTATGTTGTTCCGAACCTGTGCGACTTTCTATCAGAGCACAAAAAGAGACGTTTTAATGAATTATACTGGCCACACTTCTCCTTACAATCAGTCCCTACTATTACTGTAGCTTTCAAGCTTCAAAAGGGTACAGAAGCACCAAAGAATTGGTCCATGTGACTCATGTGCTGATACCAATATAGGAACAGACTGAAACATGAATTTTTGTAGCATTCAAGCATTCATTAAATCCCACTACACCAATCCCCCCTTCCCCCCCCCATCTGATCTGATGACTGTGAGAGAACACGCGCTCCTCCAGCAGCGCATTGCAAACGCCCCTCAGGGACGTAACAGATCACTGATGCTCATGTCAAAGGAGCTGTAATGAATTCTTTTGGAGTCAAAATGTCTCATCAAGAGCAACATCTCCAGGTCTTAATTGAGGATAGAAGAGTAATATAGGTGACTGTCTGGAGTGATTTCCTCATCTCTTAACCACAGGGGAGCTGTGTAATTCCCCAAAGAAACGTGATTGAAAAGTGTGCAAATCAAAGGGTGGGAGGACGCCTGGTGCAGATAAACATGACTGCAATCAGACATCATCAAACCTGAGCTGAACAGTTCAACATGAGCTTAAGAGTTCAACTTTGACATCGCTATATGGAAAGCTCTTGATAGACTTAAAAGATTGTTCAGAATGACATCAAAGGGCCTTTTCAAAGAGAATAATCAAGTCACCGTCTGATGTTTGTGCACACAAAAAATGGTTTAGCATTTTCAAAAGAGCTATAATCATTTGAAACTAACTGTGAAATGAACTTACTTATAGAGCTATTTATTTCAAATGTAAAAAAAATCAAAAAATCAAAAATCAAACCACGATTCAGTGCAAAATACATCAGAGAGACGAAACCAAACAAATGATTCATTTGAAATCTCTGATAGCTGTTGAATGCTGTCAGAGTCTCAGGGTGCATGCGGCTAATAAGCTTTGCTGGAGGCATGAATGGACACATTGAGAGCCTAAAGGCACAAAGACATTGTTAATGAAAAAGTATTGACCTATTCCAGGCATGTCACATAACTAAATTCTTCTGGCTGCTCATAACAAAAAGTAAGAGACAGCACTGATTAAGCACATTGATGTGTTCATGTGCACTGAGTTCAACAACACCTGGAGCGATCATTTGCTTCACTTCAATTGCACAATTACACAAACTAATTGCAACTTTTAACTCTAACAGCAGTAGCACACAGCGAGTGAAGTCCCACAGAGCCAAAAGGTTTGCTAGCATTAATATAACATCTTTCCACTCTCAAAACGCTTTAGGGGTAATGTTATTCTTGCAGACTTTTAAAAATAAAGCTTCCAAAAGGGGTTGTTCACGTCATAGAATAACTCCCCAAAGAACCTTTTAGCGAACATTTCTAAACAGAACCACTTGTTTTCTTAGTCTGAAGAACATCAAAGGTCCTTTTTCACTGCAAAGAATTTTAAGCGGAATAGAAAGGTTCCATGGATGTGTCATGAAACCATCAATGCCAATGAAAACGCTTTGTTTTTAAGAGGATATACAACTTAAAACATTTTATTATAATGTGCATATTTTTGGGCATTAAATCTTACTTTTACATGGCTATAATACTTAATGTATGCTGAAGTAAAATCCAAAATGTCAGATGTCCAGGTTCATTAATGCAAAATAACATTTAAAAGTAAATTATCATTTAAAAAGGAGAAGCATTTTCACTTTTTGTAAAAAAGTGCCCCATTAAGAGTAATGAAAGGTTCATATGTTGGTTTTAGGAGTCCACTACAACAGGTTAACATGCAAGGTCTAAAACACTTTCATTTTCTTTTAATATGCTTATTTACAGTGAGGTAGGTATTTGATCACCCTGTTATTTTGCAAGTTCTATTACTTAGAAATCATGGAGGGGTCGACAATTTTCAGCATTGGTGCATTTCCACTGTGAGAGACGGAATCTAAAAAGAAAAATCCGGAAATCACGTTGTATGATTTTTTAACAATTCATTTGGGAATTAATGTGTCAAATAAGTATTCGATCGCTTGAGTCAAAATTGTATTTTTTTGTACAGAAGCCTTTGTTCATTACAGAGGTCCTGTAGTTCTTCACCAGGTTTGCACACACTGCAGGTTTTGATACAGTCACTCCTCTATACAGATCTTCTTTTATTACTGCGATGATAATCATTATTCGACTTCCTCCAAACACAGCGAATGGAGTTAAGACCAAAAAGTTCTACTTTGGTCTCATCTGACCATAGGACTTTCTCCCATAACTCCTCTGGATCATCCAGGTGGTCCCTGGCAAACTTCAGATGGGCCTGGACATGGGCTGACTTAAGCAGGGAAACCTTCCGTGCGATGCAAGAAACGATGGTCCTAGCTCTCTTCACGGCATTGACCAGCTCCTGTGTAGTTTTGGGCTGATTCTTCACCATTCTTAGCACCATTGATACCCCACGAGCAGAGATCTTCCGTGGGCCCCAGTCCGAGGGACATTGACAGTCATCATTAACCTCTTCCATTTTCTGACAAATGCTCCAACAGTTGTTCTTTTTTCACCAAGCTGCTTGGCAATTGCCCCGTGGCCATTTCCAGCTTTGTGAATGTCCACAATTCTGTCTCTTGTCTTTGGTTTTGCCCATGTTGCTACTTAGACTTTGGCTGATTTTGGGGTGCACAGGTGTCTTTATGACAGCTAACGACCTCAAACAGGTGCTACTAATTTAGAATCATGAGCAGAGTGTAGCTGGACAATTTAAAATCAAAACAGTAGGTCTTTGAGGGTCAGAAATCTGCCTGATCAAATACTTATTTGACACAGTAATTCCCAAATAAATTGTTTAAAAAAATCATACATTGTGTTTCCTGGTTTGTTCTTTTTATATTCTGTCTCTCACAGTGGAAATGCACATATGCTGAAAATTGTAGACCCCTCCTTTCACGCCCATGTCTGTGTTTGTGTCTTTAGTTTAGGTTTCCTGTATGTCTAGTCCTCATCCGTTCAGTTCATCTTGTCTTTTGTCGGTTCTCAAGGTTATTTTCATGTGTGATTCCAGTTTGTTGTTTTACTTGTTTGATTATTAAAGTGAAGTTTAATCTGCAACGTTCCTGTCTTCGCCTGTCTACGTTCTCACAGCGTGACACCTCCATTTCTAAGTAAGAGAACTTGCAAAATCTCAAATACTTATTGACCTCACTATATATACATATATATATAGAGATATACAACTCATTTTTCCAAACCCCTCATGACGCTAATCTGCGGTGATTGGTCCAGTTGGTCTCATTTTTATTTCATAATGCTTATAATACTTACTAAAGCAGCATTTGAGTGCTCAGTGCTGCTTTGTTTACAGCGTTAATAGAAAATCTATTGCACCTAGTGGCAAAGAAAGAACTTCTTCATTCAGACCAACAGGAAAAGACCATTGAGTGGGCGACCATTACGCTGATGTTTTATGTTGATGTTTAACGTTTCACTTTAAATCATTAATTCAATGATTCATTTTTTTTCGAGAAAGAAAAAAAATGAAACAGCAACTTTTCCAACTTTGCAGGATGTTTTCATTCACTTAGGGCTGTGTTACAACTGAGTTACATTTCAGGTCGACGTCTTCAGCGCACAAAAGACTCGAGCCACCCACGTCTGCAAACCAAGTACACAGACTTCCCATTTCTCTGTTTTGACACCTCGACAGATCATTTTATTCCTTCTCTAGTTTAGAAACTTAAAATTGATTTGACACTCCAATGGATAAAAGATAATGGTCTTCCTGTCACAATGGAAGTTTTGTTTCTGTATGTGTAATCATACTTTGCCAGACAAAATGCTTTAAGGATTTAATGTGCTCATCTTTAACACCTGACTTCGTAAAATTACTGTTTTTTCAAAACTATAAACATTTAACTGTGAATGAACTGAAGTCCTATCAAGTAGTTTCTAAACTGATACAAAGTTTTGTTTTACATAAGTGATTTATATAAGTTCTAGAGCCTTGTCTGAATATGTCCAGTAAGTCTTCTGTTTTGTTACTAAGAATTCAGCAGCAGTGAATTATACAAAGTATACAAGTTTTACAGCAATGCTTCCAACGAGTAGGTTGTTTTGGATCCTAAAAGTGTTACCTAGTTGTGCAGTTATAATTATTATGTATAAATAAATCCATACCCATGCATGTAAATATTTAAGAAAAATATTGTATGTTATGTTTATATTTTACATATATTTATATCTAATATAAAATATAAGAATATAAATATATGCTGTAAATTTATATGTAAATATTTCCAAAAATATATACTGTATGTGTGTGTATTTATATACAATATATATAGGCACAGTACACATACGTATATTATGTAAACAAATTATTTTTAAAGTTTCTTTTATAAAACATTTATTTTTGACAGCACTAAATATAATATAATAATATTTACAATTATATTGTGACTTTTCACACAAACCAATAACAGATAATATATGCAATGTATAATTTAGAATTATATTTACTATTTATATGTAAATAACAGCACTATTCTTTTCTAAAATGATAAATTGACAAATTTTTTCCCATGCTAAACAAAACTATAGGGCACAATACAAAAGT
>JAUYWG010000041.1:11062760-11085285 GCA_034779775.1 Enteromius afrohamiltoni
CACTATTCTTTTCTAAAATGATAAATTGACAAATTTTTTCCCATGCTAAACAAAACTATAGGGCACAATACAAAAGTATATCAAGCACATTGACCTTGCAGGGCACTAGACCAGAATGAACTGAATCAAATAACGATTCACTGATTTGTTTGAGTCATCACTCAAAAGAGTTTTCAGAAGTCCTTGTAGTAGATTGTAGCTTGGCAGGCTGCATTTTCAAAGGTCATCTAGTATGACATCAAGCGTTTCTGCACACCTGGAGGCAGCTTCTATGTGACCTTCAAATAGGACATTAAAAGATTTGGTGAGGGAGGAAAAGGAGCTCAGTCTTGTCAAGATTAGGCTTGAGGTGATGAGTAGGCAGCCAGTTTGATATGTCAGAGAGGCATGCTGAGATCCTCTTTGAGATTGCATTTGTGGAGACAGAATGAAGGATAGAGATACAATTGAGTAACATCTGCATAGCAATGAGAGCAGCGACACAAAAGAAATCATTTCACTCCCTCAAACACACAGCATTCAGTTTCACTTAGGTCTGTCATTTTTACACCGTTGTTGTATGGCAAGAAAAACTGTGATAGTCCTGGAAGACAATAAGAAGGGGTTAAAAATTATATCGATTAATTGAGTTTAAGAATATCTACAGCTTTCAAAAAAATGTAAAAAAAAATAAGAATAATTTTTTGGATACACGTCTAAAAATGCAAATATGAAGGCATCTGCATAAAAAAATATTTTTTGTTGATCCCTGCCTGTTCTTGGGGCAAAAGGTTTTGTTTTTAATACAGATAACGCATTACTTTCTGCCCTTAAAACACTTTCAAGTAAACCCCATTTGTGCAGAAAGTGATTTTCAGTGTGAACGATGTTGTTCAGTCAATACGACAACAATTGGATTGCTCTGTGTCTAACAAGAATCTTCCAGGATCATCTGCTCCACATAAATATCTTGCACGAAACTCTGATCCTGGCAATGCCTGGCACAGCCATGGAAACTGAGTTTAAATGTTTGACAGAACTTGTCAAGCAATTTATACTTGTTTGTTTAGCACTGCAGAAAAAATGTCCCTTTAATTGATTAAGTATGCCGCTGCAACAAGCAGCATGACAGGAAGAGAAGGCAAGCTGTGAGATGGAGATGGGTCAAAAACTGAATGTGGAAGGATCTTATAAACCATTCGTTGGTTCCAGGAAAATACTACTTTAGTTTTTTGCTTCTCAAAATTGAGTTTTAGCAATTGTTTACATTCAAAGTGAACAAGAGAGTAGATAATAACCTTATGTAAGTGACACAAACTCTATCTTCACATCCTGCATGATAAATAAGCACTTCCTGCATTAGTATCAGCCTCCGGCAGTTCAGAGTGTACTTTGAAAGGCTCCTTTAAATTATCAGGGTGACAGGCCGAACACTTCACTTAATTGAGAACAGTATTTACCATTGAGTAAACTCTTATAATTTAGACAAACTGGAATCCTAAGGTCCACTGTCAAACATTGATTCCTGAGTCATTATTCTCAAGTGATTGCCTCATACTGAAGTCACTCTTAAAATAGCAACACAGCGCTGCATTGGACGTCCTGGTTACAACCCCACAGCGCAGGCCTCAGGTTCGTGGCAGTGGGGGAAGGAGCATATCTGTTCCCTCCTTCAGGGAACGAGGGTTACATACGTAACCAGGACGTTCCCTTTCAGTCAGTCACTTTGATGTCAATGACGTAACGGAGCACCCAAAGGGGGCGGCAGGAGATGGGAACTGGACCAAATCAGGGAAACACAGCGGGAAGAAGCCATGCAAGAAGAAATGCCTAGGCAGAGGAGGCTAGCCTTAACTGAGGGGCAAGGAGGAGCCAGCGAACCTGAAACACTGAAGGAAAGTACTCGGATCCTGGAGAAATGGTGCAGCAAGCCAACATCATCCCGGTCCTTCTGGATTTACCTGTTGTTACCCAGTACAAGGGAGGACATTGATCTTTGCGGAGGTTACAAAACCATACAAAAGTGTTGGGTGTCACCCAACCCACAACTCTGCATATGTCTCGGCACCGTGCGCCAATGCCCAGGAGGTAGCGACACTCCAGGTGGAGTGGGCTCTAACCCCTAGGGGGCACGGCTCACCTATGGCCTGGTACGCTGAGGTAATGGCATCAATCACCCAATGAGCCAACCTCTGTGCGTCGAGAAAGCAAACTTTGTTGGTGTCACTCATCTGGGCCAAATTCAGCCTAAGATGGTGCTCCTGGACCACCATAGTGAACATCTCCTGGCAGAGGGCCCGTGCTCGTCACCTTCATCGCCCTAAGGTCAGAACCAGCCTTGTGAAGTTCTTTCAGTGCTTTGACTTTGTGTACTTGCAGGATAGCCATAGCATGCAAGGTGGAAGTGCACCACAACCACACGGTCTGCCTAAGGAATCTCCACATACCCCCTGGCAGCTCCACTATCGAGAGTAGTGATGAGGGAGGAGCTTAGTCGAATACCAGATGTATACAGGGCTTTCCACGACTTTGTGAGCTCCTCATGTATCTCCAGAAAGAAAGGCACCTGGGTGGAGCAGCGATCATGACTCTGCTTTCTCTGAAGCACACGCTGGCCAAGAGTCTTCTGCAAGTTTTCTTCCTTTGCTTATTCATGAGTGATCCGAAGCAAGAACCTGAATGGTGAGGCGCTGCCATCTTAAATACCCGTATGCACTGGGAGTGGCTGGAGCAGTCTCACCAGCCAATCCCGATTGGCTTGTTCTCAAAGATCAGAGCGGATTGGTCTCCCAGGCGAGATCCCATGACGTCAGTCATTGACTTACAAAGTCACTGACTGAAATGGAACTGGAATGACTGCTCATTTAAGATGCTTGTTGTTCAGTGCTTGTGTGCCCAGAGGGGGATTTAATTATATCATAACCATCTCCTATATATTCTGAAGTCAATTTGTCCTCATTTCATGTCGTTATCTTTCGTAGTATTGACGCAGAGCGTCTCCTTATCACTGTGATGAGGTAGCTTGCCCCAAATTGTTTTTTGTTACATCAATCCTATAAAATGTGTTACATTTTGTTACATAAAATAACATGCAAATAGTGTATAACAGCATTTCATTTTTTTTTAAATATTTTTTTGCATTTCAAATTTCCCTCAGCATGTAAGACAATAGTTCAAGCACCACTATTTATGCTCAAGAGGGAAACACAATCTATTAAGAAGGTGCATTTATATCAGCTTTTTAATTTGGACGATTGAGACCTCTAAATACAATAAAATGAACCAGCAACAGGTTTGCTTGAATCAATCTCAGAAACCATTTTGCTTAGAAAGCCAGTTCATAAACAGATCACCGTAAGGTTAGTGAGGCTTTTTAAATAACTTGCACCACTTAAGACTACTGCTTTAAAGTCAAGTAGTAGCCAAGAACTTAATCAATATGGAGGCTAAAAGTGAGAGACACAAGTAATAACAGTAATTCCTTAAATGCCACATTTAATTGGACGTGATTCAGCCATTTTGCCACCAGGGACTGTTTCTGGTTATTACATCAGCAGGAAAGTGTGGGCTTTTATATAGCGAGGAAGGTGAGATCATTGGAAGCTGCTAAGCCAAAACTACTCATACTATTCACCCAAGTGGATTAAATTAGTATATACTTTTTTAATTATTATTATTATTTCAGCTATTTTTATTACTACACTTAAAAGCTCTGTTCCGAGCGCCTCTTGATTTCTATTTCTCTGGTCATGGTAAACACTCTGAAAATGTCAACCATTCGTTTTATACAAGCAAGCTACCAAAATAAGCAGTGATTTTCAGACTGTACTGAACTTTATTGAAGCTGCATCAATGAAAAAATAGGGTTCATACGTGAAAACTAGAGAGCAAATGTGCTGTGATGTAACATATGCAAGTTGCTACAGATGCGGGATACAATATCAGTGCTGGATAAATAAGGCTTAAAGCATAAGGCTTTTATTCAGACTCAAAATTAATTTCACAGTGACAGTCGCTCTACTGTATGACTGTGCATTTAACATCCCATTTTCAACCGAAAACATTTCTAGAAATGTATCCGCATGTATTATTGCATTAACTAAAAAAAAAAAGAAAAGAAAAAAAAGGAAAGCTTGCTACAGCAGTAAGAATATTCACTCATACATTTGCACTGAATTTGTGGTTGAATTAGACATTTAATTGTGATGTATTTGGTTCTTTCGATCTCCTGTGAACCTCATGGGAGAGGTACAGTGTTGGAGCATTAGCAGCAATAGTTACGGGAAGGTAAACATTTACATCCATCCATTTCTTAATTTTGTGTATCTGATATGAAAATACTTTCAATCAAAAATGTTAATGACTTTTCAGTAGTAGATATACAGATCTAAAAGCAAATGTAATTGGTAAAGCCAACGAAAAAACTAAAAAACTTAATGTTGCCATGCAGTGTATTTTACATAAATACAAAAATGACAACTTTTTATATGAAGACTCAGTGTAAACACTGCTTGGGCCCTTTAATTGGCGCTTTCAAAACTCTTCTCCCACTACAAAATCTTGGCAGCACAGCATACTCCCTTACAGTGTCTCTTTTTTTTTCAGTCTAAGTAGATTTCCTCTCTGCCCCGTCTCAAACTTTGAAAAGGATATGTTTGAGGAAGCAAATGAAAGTGTGTGTTTAAAAAATATGGAAGATCTTTTCTCTGGGTTATCATTAAAATGTTAGCATCTCTGGCCTCAGAGGAGTTGTGTTAACGGTCTGCTGTCGTCTCTTCCTCACATGCCGTGGATGAACTCTTGCAGCTGGCGCACGATCTCCGTGTCCACTGTCTCCATGAGAGCCTGAAAGCCCTGGTCCCCCATCAACATCTGCTGAGCCTTCAGTTTCTCGTAGACGAACTGCTGAAGAGAGACGCTGTGCACAGGGTCTTCAAGAGCCAGCTATAGAGGGGGAAAAATATGGATTTTATTAGGTTTTGCTAAAAAAATAAAAAGTGTCATGAATAAATAGACTTGAAAAGTGTTGGTGTTTTATTATTTTAATTAATTTACTATTATTCTGTACTAATTGTCATGAATTACAAGATGTCACAGTCCATAACAATATAATCATTTATTTTTAAAGTGCCTTAAATAGCTAAAAAATAGTCAGTGTATTTTTTCCATCTTTTATCAATGTGCAAACAAAATTTTTTATAATACTTTTCAGTTGGGAACATGGTATTCATTTTATGTAGAAAATCCCTGAATAGGCACTTAATTCTACAACATTAAAGTTGGGGTTCCCAATTTTTTGGGAACGGAAATGCTCTAAAACGGCAGCTTTGCCAGACTTAACTTTGCTCGCAAAGTGAATGTAGCGTCACAGGAAGTGCCCAGCCTAGCACACTGTACATCCATTATAATGTAAGAAAGCATTGTTTTCATGACATAATATGTAATTATTGCAATTATCTCGTTATTATGATTTAATTGAGTGGAAATATTACTGTAATTTTGGGAGGAAAAAAAAAAAACAAAAAAAACAAAAAAAAAAAACATATATATATATATATATATAAAGGATAAAATATCAAAGAAGATGCAATTTGTAACTATAAGAATGAATATAACTTTTTCTCATGTTATTTGTATGTTGTTGGGTTTTTTTCTTAATTTTTGTCTGTGCTCATAATGTACACTAGTATTCTGTTAAATTTTATTAGTAGTATAAAAACAATAAATAAATAAATAAAAATGTAAATTATATTTAATTGAAAATATTTAAAATATGTCTGTAGACATATCTGCATGGCTGCACTCACGCAGTGTTCAAACTGTAAAGCTCTTGAATATTGTAACGCAAGCCATAAATAATGCTCTGCTAATGAAGGGGGCATGAATAGGGCGAGAATTAGCATACTGTAGTTGCATACATTAACCTAACGCTTCAGTCTCTCTTATGCAACGGATGACTAGAAAAATCAAAGCAAATGCATCATTGCGGGAAACCTATTTAGGATGCTGTAATTTCCACCCTCTTTCTGACACTTGCTAATTGATATATTGAGACTCCATGCTTTCAGTCAAACTCAACAGCAATGTTATGCTTGTAAATATTACATAAACAGTTCATTAATACAGTATACGTTTATTTAAAAAAACATTAAGTGTGTCATGGAGCATACATCTGTCAGTGTGATGAACATTAACAATGCCAGCTGTGATTTTTTTGTGTGATTATACTTATTCACACTAAATTAAATCTAGCAGCTACCCTGCGGCACATGAAAAAAATCTGAGAAAAAAAGTCATTTTACGGAGTACTTTCAGATTTAATGATTCCAAATGCCACCATCTGCAAACTGTAATATCCTCCAAAAAGGTTAAATATGACACGCGGTCTCTCCTCACATAATACTGGTGTAAAACACAAGACTCAACATTTACCTTCCCTGAGACGTTTGCACAGAAAACGTCCTCCCAGCAGCTGTGTTCAGATCTTCCCCTAAGGCGTTTGATCAAAACCATTCATCTGACTCTCAGGTAAGAGTGTCTCAATATGGATGCAAGCACCAGATCAGAAGCATCATGTTGTCACGACCCCTCTGAGCCACATGCAAACAGAATTTCTGATGTATGTGTATTATATAATCAAAAATACTGTGTCTGTGTCGTATTTACAACAGCGTTTTCCTGGTGTTGTCTGAACTTACTTAACGGACTGTGAGAGTTCTTAACATATTCGGTCCAGAGGGATTTAACAATAATAGCTGCTTATTTTTCCATCTAAGCGAATTTGCAAGTCATAATGGATTGATTTCACAGATCCCTGCACTGCCACTGCTGGCTATACACACACACAGTAACATACACTCAACAAACTAGAAGTCAGTTATATCTGATGACGTTTTAGCTTTCCAGAGTCAGACTCGCTCAGCAACGTGCTGAATCAATCCCAGTGTTTCAAAGCCAAAGGTCTTCTGAGGAGTTTAAAGGTAATCTCGGTTATTTCTTCTGTAAGCTGGCTTGTTATTAACATGTAGCATCTTATATATTACTACTATTATACTAGCACTTGCATAAATACATTAAATAAGGAATAACTGATGAGGATTACTGGAAAATACCGCACACCTGAAGCAGCCACAATGCAAAGTGGATGTGGGTGTGCATTATTTTCAATTATTTAATTAAAGACATTTGTCAGGTTTACATTTTTTGAGAGTAGGATTAACTGCTTATACATCTCATCCAATACTTCTGTTAATATCGATCGAAATATATAGAAGCGAGACCTAGTAACAGAGGTTGAGCAATTGATAGCAGACTGAAGCAGTTAATAATCAAGTTATTAGACAGAGAGAGTGTTGTGATCAAAAAAAAAAAAAAAATGGAAATAACTTCTTTTTATCAAGCTGTTTAACAAACTGTTTGGCAAAGTGATACGATAAAGAACTACTTTTGCTAATTATAAATAATTGCACACCTTCGTCAGCCAATCAGATTCAAGCATGCAACAGCCCCCTTAATGCATAATAATACACTACAGTGCAGAGGTTTGTGGTCTGTAAGATTCTAAATTTCTTATGGTCACCAATGATTCATATATTTTTCATTCATTACAATTAAAAATTGTATTTTAATATATTTAAAAAAGCTATTTATTCCTGTGATGTCTTTAGTGTCACATGATCCTTCAGAAATCATTCTAATATATGCTGATTTACCAACCCGATCTCACAGAATTCAGTGTAATAACCACAGACTCTTAACTAAAAATTAATTAAAATTCTGTGTTGGTATCAGGAAATGGTCAAAAATTCTGTGATGGGCTCACGGAAAAGATTACAATGTATGTCAGTGACAGGCATTAGCCATGATCCATGGACTGGTAACTGGATTTAAATATTGGGTAATTATATTGCCATTATTGCATATGTATTGGTGTGTGATTTTTCACTGTAAACCGTCGCAGCAGTTTTATTTTTATTACTTTATTTATACATTATGAGCACGTAACCCAACACCTGCCCCTAAACCTACTGTACCATCCTTTAATAAAACACAAGATAAACCGGCAGATGTAGCAATGATAATTTTATATATATATATATATATATATATATAAAATAACATTTAAAATATATTTTCACATGCAGCAGCAAGTTTCTTAAAATTATCTTCAAAAAAGAAAAAGTAGTTTACTGCGACTGTACGGTGATAATTAGTCACCAGATAGCACTAAGTAACTGCCACAATTATGTAAAACAGTATCTTGTAAAATGTGATGTGGTGTCTACTAACACTAGCCTGAGACTTAAAAACAGCACTGCTACTGAAAAGCTACATGGTATAAAAAAAAAAGCCACTTTTGCTGAGAAAAGTGATTTTCACAGAGCATTGCATTGACACTGCTGACGACACATACAGTACAGCTGACATATACAGTAACCAACTACGACCCAATTAAACCAGATGATATCAACATGTTTCAAACGGAATCTGTCTCAACAGCCTTTAAGAGCTCTTCCAGCATAGTGGTGTGATAAACACTTTTGACCCTTCATGCTAATTACTCGACCTTTGGAGAGCTTTAAGATGCTGTAAAATGGCATGGAAAGAAAAAAGGTGAGGGAGGTTATTCATAACAAAATTAAACTGAAGTTGAGTTGCAAACATTAATACAAAAACCTCTAGCACAGCCCGTCTTACAGTAATGCATCTGTTGATAATAAAGGTGCTCCAAACAAAACTGTGCACCATGCGGGTGCTTTTAAAAGAACAACCTCTTAATTGCAGTATCAAAGTTGAAACACAGGAATCATCTGATTCTAAATAAATGGTGAGGCTTGTAACCTTGGTAGTCATACAGTATTGTACATACAGACTTAATCAGATCTCTTCAGTGATCCGATGTAACCTTGATGTTTTTCCTGGGAACACGATCAATACATCTATCAATTGCAAACTGGACAGCTTCAAAAAGAAAGAAAACAATGCAGTTTTAACCTCCACTGTTCATTCAAAGATGTATCTTTGAGTTTCAAGGGGTTTAGTTCCCCATTATTAGTAGTATAAAAACGCACAAGGATTCTTTTATGAGTGGTATATGATCACCAAAATGCAATTGTGATAGACACAAAACAGCATCTACAGTTCAAGTCAAATTATAACACTGTCGGCACTCATGCAGGAAAGAGCCTGAATTTTATCCCCAAGAAAAAAAAATCAATTAGTTCTGGAAAGAAGAATGAAATCTGAAGTCCTCAAAATGGGTTCTTACTGTAAGATACGAATAATGAAACCTCCAAGACCATAAAGACTATGCATTGTTGATACCTAGAAATGGCAGGAAGTACTAGGACCCTGAACAATTGAAGGGTTTTGTTGAAAAACAAGGATGGCTTTAAGGAAGAAGGCACTCCGAAAAGGAACTTTGAAGTATTATTCTGAGCAAAGCCAGTGATATAAAGCAGAGAAGCCTCTGGAAGAAATCCTGCCTGAGCCGCTGTGAACTTTTAATGGATTTTCATCAAATGAATAAAGTAAAAAACAACCTTTGAAGACCGGATGAGTAAATGCCAATAAAGTCAAACCCAACTGTATTCAAAAGTAAAGGCAGTCATCTATTTTTAAGCTCTACTGGACCATTCATAAAAAAAAAAACCTGCTTATTTTAGTCTCAGCGATCCCCCATACAGACTTTCAAGTCTAAAAATCAAGATTTACTCAGCACCACTGTATAACGTTATAATGAACATCACATTATATTATTTTAAACAGTTAGTTAGTCAGGACATTAGAAAATTGATAACAGCTAAAATTTCACAACCTGACAGTTGTTCTCAACACTGTACGGTACATGTAGCATTCACAAAGTCAAACTTGTTAGCCAAAAATACATTGTTTAGGTCAAAATTATTGAATTTTCTTTTTTGTCAAAAATCCTTAGGATAGTAAGTAAAGATCATGTTCCATATTAAGGTATTTAGTCAATTTCTAACTGAAAATATATTAAAACTTAATTTTTGATTAGTAATATGCATTGATAAGATCTAATTTGAACAATTTTAAAGGTGATTTTCCCAGCATTTGGATTTTTCTCTAGCCTCAGATTCTAGATTTTCATATAGTTGTATCTCAGTCAAATATTGCCCTATCCATCCAAATCATTTACGTCAATGGAAAGCTTATTTACTCAGCTTTCAGATCATGTATAAATCTCAATTACATTACGACTGGTTTTGTTGTCCAGGGTCACATTTATATATTCAAATATAAATAGTAACTGCACCAATGGTAGTAAGTGTTTTGTTATTGAGAAGATATTTTAGATTCTGTGCTCTTGAAGGAGCACTGATGTGACTGCAGGGCTGCAGAAGACAAAAAAGGAGAAGAAAAATAAAACACACACACATAAAAATACTTCTAATCGAAAAGAGGTTTGTCAGTCTCAAGTAAACAACGAAAACAAAATCTATTCATGTATATTTGGGAAAAAATGTAAAGCCGTTAGAGAAAATTGGATTATGGGCTCTGTCTCGTATTGCCCATAAAGTGTCTAGTCCACAAAAGAAGAGATGTCTGAGAATATCAGTGCAGTTCCATTTAACACAGTCTCAAACATCACTAGTGTCTCTAGTGCTTTACATATAAATCAGTGTTCATCCAAATGCTCTTTAGAACACATACATAAAAATCTTTGCAGCAGGTATTGCATACAGAGTTTCCAGATTTACATCTCAGCCACGAATGCTTTACCAACACTTGTTCAATTCATGAAAACCCAGTCAGATGAAGACTGAGCGCACATGTATACACTCCTGCTCAAAGTAACTAAAATTGAGATTCAACCACCTTTTTTATTATGCATAACGTCATCTGCATGTAATTTCCATGTACTACTTCTCTAGTTTAGACGACAATTCAGTTTGACCTTCAGGAGTCAAAATTATCATTAAAATTAAAATGATCAGAATTATTTTCCTACACTATATTAATATTAATGAATTAAACTGACTAAATATTAAGTCATTATCATTTGAAAAAAAAGAAAAGAAAATTCCATATTAATAATATAATGAAAGCATTTTTTAAAAATTCTGATTTGTATTGACTACAGCTGCACATCTAGAGCACTGGAAGGTATTACAAGACAATCCATAAATCCATTTTCCAAAAGGAAAGGTCAACCTGACTGTTTATGTAGATCAAAATTTTCAGGGATGATGGGGCAGCTGTAATTTACTTCCCAAGCTGCCAATAAATCCTACCTTACCTTACAAAGTTGTCTGAAAGGTTAAGCCCACGTTTGCTTACTTTGCACTTCCTCGGGCTCTTAAAATAGATTCTAAATGATATTAATGGTGTGCTTTGCATCCACTTTGCCGGGCTGGTAATGAGGGTGTGGGTGAGGGAGTGGATCAAAGAGAAGGGGCCATGCTTCATGAATTTCTAATTAGAGTTTTAAGCCTCATCAAGTCACTCAAAGAGGCCGTGGACTAAATGAGAATGGCGCTTTCCCATACAAAGTCATACAGAATCAACCATCAACCCCTTCTGTGAGCGACATTGTCTTCTACTGTGTTCTTGGCAAGCAATGCCTTTTCTTTAATCTGTCGGGTAACAGAGAAGTGAAAGGAGTCATGGGTGGCTCTACTCGGGCCAGTGATTTTAATATCTTTGGCTGACAGATGTGTCACAGCAGCAGATCATTTACTGTAATAATGAGTGGATTCTCAAAGTCAGAGGCTGCTGTAGTATTAAAGCCTTTTGAGAGGAAATGGCTCATCACAAAGTTGTAATCACATGACAAGAATGGTAAATTGCAGCTATGCAATTTTTTTTTTTCAATGATAAATCTCAAGGCAGGTACAAATTGCATGAATTAAGTTGATTAATTCTTCTTAACTTTAAAACAGGCACTTGTTAACCATTAACTATGACTTTTCCCTAATTAAGTTAATTAATTAATTTAGTTAATTAATAGTTAGTAAAGTAGTTAAGTTAGGTACTGAGTAGAAAAAAGTCATGTAGAATGAGGGATTCATATTTGCTTAATTAGTACTAATAAATGGCTAATATTCTAGTAATATGCATGCTAATATGTGTTAAGAGCTTAGCTGCTAAAATAGCATAGAATATTTAGTATTCAGTATGCATTTTTGCAGGTACAAACTTAGTATTTACAGCAGCGGCCAAAAAACGAAACAAAACACAAAAATGACAGTGACTGAAGCGACTAGAAACAAGTGACACTAAATTAGATTATAAACAGATACGGCACTAATTATCATTAACAAAAAAATTACTGCTCATGATTAAACTTGCCAATTTTTTCAAGAATTTAAAATTCTTACAAACTACTTTTCAACTAGCTTCTTAAAGAATATCTTTGTGAAGCAGCCCCTGGTTATCAGAGACCGGTAAAATCACTACTGACATACTACAGTTCTGGTTCACTAAAATAAGGCAGCAAATTGTCTTGATGGTTTAACCCTGACAGATGAAGGACAGACAGACTTTGCAATTTTCCTCTTTGTGCAATAAAATAGTATCCCTGTATAGATTAGCTTTAATCCCGCTAGTAATCAAACTGTCTGTGTAAGCAGAGGCCTGGCAATATCGTACACTGTAAAACACAAATATGTCAAACATAATCCCTATTCGCTTTAATTGTCTGAACTGAAGAAAGAAATTTGACCAAGTCTGATGTCTTATATACAACACAAATTTCTAAATGATACTATTGAATTGCCTGAAATAATTTGATATAACAAAAGATAAATGCATCTCCATTCACAGTTTGAAAATGGATATCACTTCTGGGAAGAGATCTCCTGAAAACGTGTCAAAGTGAATTCGGTTTATCATAAAATATAATCTGGATTATATTTCCCTTGCCGCTACAGCTTTGCTTTATGGAAGGGGGGGAGACGCTAATCAGTCCTTTTCAAAGGTCTAGATGAAGTTAACATTCAAGATTTAACACCCTTATTTGAAATTTCTCAAGACTAAATATACCCCTGAAGCAGGAGATTATGAAAGGTCGGAATTAGCATTTCTGGCACAGCAGCAGCACAACAAAAACCTCTGCTACTACAGAAACAAGAGATTACAAACAATTATTTAACCTGAAAAAAAACACACAAATGCAATAATTGCTTATCATGGTGCCCATAATCATATACCTAAACGATAAAGGATCATATTATAAAGTTTTTGAACAGCTTTTCATTGTGTTGCAGCTTGCTTCCTTTGCGTTGGGACTTGTTTCTGTTGTGCTGTGGCTTGTTTTCATTGTGCTGTTCTAATTTCATTGTACTGTGGCTTTTTTCTGTTGTTTTACAATATTTTTCAGCCAAGAATGCAAAAATCTAAATTGTACAGTAATAGTAATAATAATAATAAAAGAATAAAAAAAAAAAAAAACAACAACAAAAAAACAAAAATTAATTAATAAAAATGAATCAATTAATAACAAAAAAGATGATCAAACAACAAAAATGTCCATTGTTTGCTAGATTAAGAGGATAGCGCAAGTATTTCCTTTCTTCCAAAAAGCAATTTAGCAGATGCATTTTAAGCTAATGTTTATTTGCTAATTGCAGGAAAACTTCCCTCGGAGCAATTAAGAGTCAGTCGTGACTCTGGCGGAAACACTCTGCTGAGAGCTGCTCACTGGATACCAGACTCAGTCTCTCACCAAATAATTAAAAACACCACATAAATAACCTGAAAAATGCAAGAAAACACGAGAAAGAGACCTGTTTTGCATGATACATATTTCCAACAGATGAAGCTAAAATGTGTCCGACGCCACTTATCAAGCTGATTCAAAGCACCACTGATCCTCTCCAGTCACTCCAGGAAAGAGAGGCGCTGCTTGATCCTAAGAGGCAGCTCTAGAGGCCAGAGTACTGTTATGCTAGCGGCACTAATGCGTGGCCATGCAAAACAGAAGAGAGGAGAGAACGCTTGAGAGGGTTCTCAGTGTGGTTCTATCAAGACTGAAGGTTAAGCTGTCTGAGACATGCCGAGAGCTCTTCATTTAGGTGTGGAAAAGGTCAGAGACCTTTAAAATGCTTGCATGTAACCACAGAATGTTCTGGAAAAACAAACACTAAATGGTGACAAACAAAACCATTTAAATACATTTAATTTGCAATGAATGAATGAATTGGACACAAACTCATTTCCCTGATGTATTTGAATGACTAGGACTGCAACCCCCTCCTCCAAATATGGTTTGGAATGACATGAGGGTGTGTACACAAATGACAAAGGCTTCGCACAAGAGAACTTGGACTCCCAAACAAGTCATTAATTTATTTAAAAGACAAAATATCCCAAGGACAAAATCCTATTAAATGTTATTCTCCATTGAACCCAATGTCTGTGCTTCCTAAGCAGTGTTAATGCCTGTTTCTCCCTCTTGCTGCCCAGTCAAAATTGGCATATTACTATTATGATGTGATAACAATTACATAATCATCTGATTAGACTAAAACTGGGAGGGCCAACTTGAAAGATTTTAGGCAGAAGGAAGAAAGCTGTCATTTCTTCAGAATCAAGGTATTTTATTTTTTGGTTCTGATTTGGGTTAAAAGATCAAATAACAAAACATTTGAATGCAGATGATATCAAGTGATAGCAATTTCACCAAACCAAACATAAAAGAAAAGGTGATCATTCATTTTGAATGTTAGAAAAAAAATGCATATTTTAAATAAATGCTGTTCTTTTGAACTTTTTATTCATCAAAATATCCCTTGGGGAAAAAAAAAAAAAAGTTTCTTAAGCAGCAAATTAGAATAATTTCTAAAGAATCATGTGACACCGAAGACTGGAGTAATGGCTGATGAAAATTCAGCTTTGCATCACAGAAATAAATTACATTTTAAAATGTATTACAGTTGAAAACATTTTTAATTATAATTATATTTAACAACACTTATTTAGGCTCAAATAAAAATATACAGTCTTGGTGAGCATAAGAATAAAAAAAAAAAAAAAAAAAAAAAAAAAAAAAAAAAAGATAAAATAAAAATCTTACTGACCTAAACAATGCCATAAAGTATTTGAATGCACATGATATCACGTGCCAAATAATTTCAAAACCACTACTTTTCCTCCGAACCAAACAAAAACAAGGAAAACCTGCCACCACAGGGTAATGAAAAGTGAAAAATTAAAAGTGTGTGGAATGAGGAGCGTTTTGCTCAGAGCAGCATTAAATAAAAAGACTTTTAACAGGCTAACTGAATCTGGTGCACCCCGGGATTACAGGCAATAAATCAGAGAGAAATGTGCTTATTAAATAGATGGATCCGTTATGCAATATCGCATCCCGGAAAGCAAACGGTTTTGATTCAGTATTCTTGTTTGGATTGACCTTCAAACCCTGAAGCGTACAAACAAATAATGAGAGAAGGCAGGAACGGACGAGAAAAAAAGGAGGCCGGGACGAGCCTCAGTATTGAGTTTGACTATGACAGAGACACTAATGCGAGAGGCAGCATCAGCAATAACAGATTACGCATGTTTAACCTATCCTGTTCACGTCCTCCAAAACTGACTAATCCGCTTCAAAGAAATAGCCGTGGGACGCTATATGCCGTCTTGGAAGATACCTGTCAGTATGAATGAATGTAAGCAAAACCATCTCCTAAAGTACACTGTTTATATTTACTTTCATTGAGTCAGGATAAACTATTTAAATAAACAGATGTCGATTTATTGTAAATTACAGAATATGTGAGAAAAACGAGAGCCTGTAAAACACCAGTTTCAAACCATTTCAGTTCTATTTCTTTTTATAATGGCCGCACATCAGTCGCAACACAATGACAGGTTAACCAGTTTGGGAAACAAGGTTAAACAAGGTTAACGTCCCCCCTACTCCAGACCTGTCTAAACTGCTGTCTAAAGCCGCTGGCACCAATTTGGTATGGAACGACTGCACAAATATCACCCTGTCTGTAACATCATGACAGTTCGGTGGTTAATGGCTCCGATGATTCGAAATAAACCTTTTAAACCTAAACCTGCATTCATGCTGGGAGAAGCAATAAAAAAAGGACATTTTTCCTTTTAATCCGTTTTCTGCATCATTAACCAGGAGGAACTTACACCTTCCTTGTGTCAGGGCAGATTTGTAGCGTAATACATCTCTTTGACTTTATCTACTGACTGTTCGGCACCCCACCGCCTGTTATGTGCGGACTGATTGCTCGCTGTGTCCATTTCCTCCGTCGCCTTCCTCTTTCAATGCAATTTGCACTCCGGTGCTTCTTCAAAACTGCTCTGAACACTGTACTACTGCCTGCAGGAAATGTAACATAATTCAGTATACCGCTGCTTTTGAGTACCGCCATGTCAAAGTGTTCCAGGTACATGTTGCACAAGTAAATACATCAAAAGAAGATGAAACAAGCTTATTTGAGCCCAATGGTCTCTAAGTGGTTGCATCATGTTAACTAGATAACAACCTGTCAATCTCATCCCTCCTACTTGAAGCATTTAAGGGGATGTAGGTGCGAGTTTAGCTATTAGGGATAAATAATTTGGTTATTTTGTCTACTTGAGTACTTGACAGACAAATCAACAGAGTATTCAGATAAGATGGCATCCATTTGCAATAGTTGGTCAATGAACGTCCTTTGTAAACATAAGCTATATTGACATGTCTGACTGTTGCAATTTAACCATCGCAAAAACCTTTAGCTACTGCTGCCTGTGCCCACTGTGAAACTTATATCACTCAGCTTTCACATTTTGTGACTTTTTAAATTCAAGCAATGATACTGTTTAGTGGCTCTTTAATGTGCTGTGATCTTGAGCCTCAGTTCAAGCAGCAAGTGAACCAATCATTTCTTCCTCTTTACTAGTCATAGCATAAAATAAACATGAATGAACACCAGAAGCTGTCCTGCTTCAATCGCAGAAATCAACACACGGCATTTATTTAGTTCAAGCCTACCAACATTTATCTACTCTCTAGTCTGGTTTGTTTGTATGACAAAAAAGCCATACTCTGCATTATGACTGGCCAGTTTGCCTGTCAATCAAACTCGAATGTGGCGAATGCGTTTGCTGTGTCTAAAGACAACACTCAAGTTACAAATCTAACTCTAGGAGTTTAAGAATTTAAAATAAAACGTTAAAAATGAAAACTGTAAAAAAAACAAGAGTAAAAAAAAAAAAAAAATATATATATATATATATATATATATTAAATTATTAACAAAAACCCATATCTCTTCTTTTTTATTTCACTACACAGTGTTTTTTTTAGTTCACTACAAAAAGAAAATTCTGTTATTCTTATAATGTTGGTAATATAATAGATTTAAATAGAATGTTTTTTTTTTCTCAATTGTTTGGTTACCAACATTCATTACAATATATTTTGTGCTCAACAGAAATGGATATAGGTTGAGGGACAGTAAATTATGACAATTTACATTTTTAGGTGAAGTATCCATTAAACACAAAACCCTTTATTTATGTGTCTAAAAAGCAGCAGCATCGTGATACACTGATTTAGTTTGCAACAACAGTACTGTACTCACTTAAAAACAAATCCCTCTAAACATACTTTTACAGAATGTTTTATATAAAAAAGCCAATTGTGATTTGATTAGTCACCGCTGTCATTTTCGAGTACTCTGGTATTGAGGTTCATCCCACAACGTTCTCCTACAAAGACAAACCATTACAAGATCACTGAGTAAAGGTTCTGACTTACAAACACAAAAAACGCGCTTGATTTCAAACCAGCTACAAGCTGAAAGTATGAAACGCCACCAGGACCGTTTCATCATACAGACAATTAAGAGAAATGACTCACTGAAAACCGCTCGAACATGTTTTTGAACTGCTGCACTTCACATAGTACATTTGCTCGTTTTCAGTGGCTGTTTGAAAGCTATTGTTGTTGGCAGATTTTCTATCTGAAGCGCCACTCGGCTGAAACATGCTCATGTGGGTGTCGCACAGAAATAACATTAGGAAAAGACAGACTGAAATTTCATGACAGTCCTCTCCAAAACACTGTGATGGCATTTTATTCTCTCACTCACTATTGTTTTCATCTAAACACTTCTAGTGAGACGGTTCCCATAAAAAAATGAAGAGAAACACAAAAACAAACTACACAGTTTGCCGCCCACGAGTCGGTACTTTTCTACCGAGGTTCATCTAATCAAACAAGTGGTAATGCTTCACGTTCGGTATCATTAGATAACTACATTAACAATAAACTAACATTTACAAATACTAGAGAATTTATTAATCTTACTACTCTAAATTCCAGCAGTTAATTAACATTGTTTAAATCAAAATCTATGTCTGTTAATATTTAATGGACCTGAACTGACATGAACAGTGATCTTACGTACTCAGAGGTTTTAAATACTGTAACAGCTGTATTACTCATTGTTAATTAATGCTAGTTAACGTATTAACTTATTAACGTTAACTAATGGGACATTAGTATCACCAAATACATTCTCTGTAAAAAAGAGCCAGTTTTAAAATACCAGTTTTTATTCATACTGGCCTCACAACAATCTAAAGCTACTGTATATTAATGCATATAAAGTATTTACTGTACCAGAACCATAGTGACATAAAACATTTAAACCTATAAGTTAGGTAGGAATTCATGAGAAATTGATTTCTTTAAACCGGACACTTTTTGACCTGTTTGGGAACTGAAGTAGCAATGCAGTGAATTTGATTTGTCTAGTTTTAATGTACTATATCAGTATCTGCTATATCTCATCTCATCAGTGGCATCGTTAGGAGCGTGTCACACCTGGGACCTTTGAGCACTCACCAGTTTCCTCCTCTTGTCCTGTTCTGTTGGGGGTTCCTCATCATCTGTCAGCTTCGGCTCTTCAAAGCGGCTCATCAGCATGCAGCTAGAGGACAGGCAGCCAGAGAGAGAGAGAGTGTGTAAAAAGAGTGAGTGCAAAAATTACATTCATGTTACACATCATTTCTAAAATGTGCCACGTTTCCCTGTTCTCCAGCAGCTGTGTATTCTTTCACTCCATTTATGAATACTCTTTTGACACCCCATTGAAGTATGTATAAGGCACGTTGCGTATCCATCCTGCCTGGAAATGATAAAATGCCTTAGGAGGCATGAAATATTGGTTGCCTTGCAGTCTCGTGCACATTTAATGACCGGTTTACATACAACCCAAATCTATACATATAAACAAACATTGTTATCTGATGTGGCATACCAATTCATATCAATTCTATATTCATTATTTGTATAATTCTTATTAGTAATTAATTAATAGATAGATGGCCCATTATAAGATTTCTAACAGAGGCAGTCAGCTTTAGATTTGTTATCTGTTGGTATTCGAGAGAATTCATGTTACCATGCATCTATATATGTAAATAAATATGATGTATATATTTTTTGTATTTAATATATAACGTGCAACAAGAAGGCAGATCACTTCTCCTAATGCTAAGCATTTGTTAGAAGAAATACTCTGCCATGACCGTGTGTGCCCTTGTCCACTTTTTTCCAGGTCATTAGGCAGACAAAATGCCTTTATGGAGGAGAAGTGTCATCAAAAAGATAGAATCAAACTTACTCCTTGAAGGTAGCCGTCTCAGGGTCTTCCGTCATAACATCGTGCAGCGCTTCCACACTGATGTTAATGATCCCACAGAACTTGTCCTGAATCACGCTGAAAAACGATTGCAGAGGAAAACGTTATTCAGGAGAATGAACACAGCGTTCCATCATTCACAGTCTGAGAGCACTGTGACAGAAAGATGTTTTAAGGTGTCTTCACAAGCCGATGAGGAGGGATGTCACAGGGGCAATTCGAGTAGTCGAAATCAAAGAAAGTGGAATTTCACTAAAATAAATACGCTATTCAAAATATTAAGTAAACAAACATAATTATTTTTAATAAATTATTATTATTTCTCAACTAAGCTATTATCTCACCAAAATGGCTATTTTAACAAAGAATGTCTTTGCACGTGTGTACATACGCATATGAGCGCTCAAAAGCAGACACCTGTCAGTGTGACAGAGCGTGGGTACAGAGTTGCTACTTGACTACTGAACTTTAGAAACTTAGACAGCTATTGTTACTTCTTTTTTTTTTGGTTTGTTTTTGCATTGAGTTTGGAGCAAAGCACCTGTACTGTCGACATCCCTACCCATGGGTATTAAGATTTTCAGTCTGCAAATAGCTTGCACTCACAAACCCCTTCTGCAAGGGAACAATCAAAAGCTTAAGAGAAATATTCAGTCTGACTGACTGTTCAAATCTGAACTACACTCAAGAGACCTAACATATTATCTGAAGCAGTTATTGCCAATAAATGTGAAGATATTAATTATATTAAACCTTTAATGCAGCTGTTCTTTATGCTTTCTGTGACATAGCAACAGTTAGCACTCTATAAAGGCCTTGGAGCCATATGATTTCAAAATTAAACTTGTCATAATTTACAACCACCATGTGATTCCAAACACATGTAGTATGATTTTCTTATATAAAACATATAAAAATATTATTTATTTATAGTTTGTATCAGCATTTTGTATTATCTTTTATTTGTACTTCTTGAAATTTATTTAAAAAATGTTTATTCTTTATTATTATTATTTTACTTGGTTTTAATATTAACTACTTTGCTTGTATTCTATTTCTAATTCCATTTTATATTTAGTTAAGTTTTAGGTTTTATTTATTCATTTTCAGCCCTATTAAAAATGTTGCCAGCTAACTAAAAAGCTTTTATTTTTTTTTATAATATTTATATTGTATTTTAAATAAATCTTCTGTAGCCATACGACAGCTTTGTAGGAGAAAGAATGAGTCTGAAATTTGAATCATTATTCATTGAAAATATCGCTTAACAGCAATGGTTACCACTTGCTTCCACTGGACCTAAAATATCAGACATTCAGCTATAAATATATCCTTTTTGTGCTCGGAAAAGAAATACATGACACGAATGCAAGTACACAACAACATAATTGTCATTTCTTGGTGAACTATACCTTTAAGTATGAAAACATCCTACGTTCTTGACCTTCCCAGTACATTTTTCTTCTATAATGTGTGACAGGGCTTGTGTTTTCCTATGTTTGTCCCTTTCCATCACAGTCTCCAATATAACCCCCCAATGTCTGATACAAATTGGTTCATTCGTCACTCTGAGCTGAAACACACGAGATCCCCCGACTGTCCACTTAGAACCCTGTGACGATTCTTTCTCTCCCTCGGATCGGCTCACATGCAGCATTCCATGAAATGCCAGATAAGAAGAATCCAAAATCTCAAAACCATTGCTCGGTGAAATGAACTAGTCGATACCGTTTCTGGAGCAGCAATCACATCTCTGCTTTGGTGAAATAGAGGAAGGATGATGAGGCACTGTAGCTGCTAAGGGAGGGGCACAGCCGATATGACTTAATAACAAGAAATTGATCAGGAATGAAAGACCAGTGGTATGAAATTACAACTGCGATATGACGTGTGCCTCGCTATCACCCATCTGCACCCTGGCCCTGAGGAATTGGGTGCTTCCTTAATCCAAAACGAGGTGCTCATTTCATTTTATTTGCATCCTCATTCATTTTTAAAACACAAAAGTAAAATTCTCATTATTGCATATGGCTCACCGCTCAAAACTGATGACTGAAAAAAGTTTTAAATAACTCAAAATGTGTCACGCTAAGCATATATTAGAATATTTGAAAAGCAAATTACCGTTTTGCCTGAAGACACCCTCAAAGTCAGCTACAAGCAAACTTGGAAACCACCAAGAATAGCTAAATATCTACTCAGCTATACATTTAATAAAGTTTACAGCTTTGATATTACTTTTTTTTTTTTTTAAGTATAATACAGGATAGAGGGCAATCTTATCTCAACCCACCAATATTAGAGCTACAAGAGCTGCGCTAGTGATCTATCAAAGATGCATCATATTAAAGATTTCTTATCACTCTGCTTGGACCTGAAAAAGAGGCCTGTATAACACATAATGACACCCCAAACCAGCATCTTTAGACAATTAAACTTGCACAACAACTTACAGTACTAAAACATGATATTGTTGGGTTTTTTAACAGCTTTTTCAGCTTTTTAGGGTCTTTAAAACTAAATCAACACCCTTTTGCTATGTGAAATGACTTATACATTAAAGTCCATAAAAACACAAATATCAAAAAGGTTTATAAATGCTGATTAATATAAATATTCCTTTACAGCAACACTAAATGGATTTCTTTTGTGAGACCTTTAATGCAGTCATATATACAGTGGGTTCGGAAAGTATTCAGACCCCCCTTAAATTTTTCACTCTTCGTTATATTGCAGCCATTTGCTAAAAACATTTAAGTAAATTTTTTTCCTCACTAATTGACAGAATATTGACAGAAAAACAGAGAATTGTTGATAATGTTTTTGTAAATTGTTTTTTAACTTTATTAAAAAAGAAAAACTGAAATATCACATGGTCCTAAGTATTCAGACCCTTTGCTCAGTATTTAGTAGTAGCACCC
>JAUYWG010000041.1:11094660-11107633 GCA_034779775.1 Enteromius afrohamiltoni
ATATGAAAGATTAGTCAAATAGTTCTTGAAGTAACCGTATGCTACAACTATTAATACAGCGTAAATTTTGAACATACCTTTACTATCCATCATATAGCTAGAAATACACAAAGCACATCAGTTGTGTAAGTAGCTGTAAGAATGCTTCTCAGAGGAGGATCTGGGCAACGACAGTCCGCGAGCTGGTGGACAGTGTGTGAGAGCATCCAAGGACTCCCCTACGGGCTCCCACTTGTACTTGGCTCCAGCTGCACAGTTTGCTCTTCAAATCATTCACTAACTACCACATGTTTCCCTGCGGCTGTCCTGGCCAGGGCGGATAGAAGGCCAAAAACATTTTCTTAAACCCCACTGAAATCATTCACGCTAGCCTCATGCAAGTTCAGCTGAAAATGAAAATTCTGTAATTCATTCACCCTCATGTTGTTGTAAACTATTTCTTGTTTTTGTTTCTACCATGGAACAAAATCTGGGTGAATAAATGATGACAGACCTTTTCATTTTTAGTGAAACTATCACTTTAAGCCTGGAAAAATGATGGTGAGCAACATCTGATTTTGGAGTACTCTTAACAAATGTACCTTAAAATTAGTTCCTCTTGACAAAGGTGGTTTCTGTCATAAAAGGACATGAACTATAAAGTCCTTGATCCGTGTACACCAGCGGACAGCTAAATGGCCTGCCATCTCATTGTCCTTTAGCCTTTGACTTCAGCGACATCTCTCCAAACAAATTTTACTGAGAAGATGGCCCCTTCTCTCGGTGTTAATTAAAAAAAGTCAATAAAGAAAAAGTAGTGTCGCCAGATACTGCTGATTTAAACGAACAGTTAATTAGGGAGTTACAAAGCTGGACCCGATGATTTACGTACCGAACATGCTACCTGCGGTGTAAGAAGGCAGATAATCCTCTGAGAGGTTAATCGAATGGCTACCCACACGTCTGAGGCTTTTACTGCCTACACAGATGCTTTAATGCATTCAGAACAGTTTCCGTGTTGAGAGGCAAATGTAGTGCAGGTCTGACAGGTTGTTTGAAATGAAGACTTATTAAAATATTCACTTATTAACCTTTAAAAGAGCGATTCACCCAAATTTATATATTCATTCCAAATCTGTATTCGTTTATTTTAATCAGGAAAATTAGATATTAAGCAGAATGTTCATACATGAGTGAAAATGGATGATGATTTATACTGACATGATTCACAAAGGATAAAGTAGTACTATAAGCCCACTTTCATTATATTTCATATAAAGCCACTGGACATTCTACCCCGAAATCTTTTTTCATTTAACAGAGGAAAGTACTTAAACGAGATGAGGAAAAGTACCACTTATTAACTCTGCTTTTATGCAATAACTGTAGGTTTAGATTATTTACTTATTTGTTTCTTTTTTACAAGACAACAAATAAGAAGACATGGTAAGGACAAAAGGACTACCAAAATTGCATCTAAAGGAATAATACAAAGGGATTCAGTAACAATCGCTCAGTCGCAAAACAGTTTGAGAATGCTGTAGATCTTTCCCCGAGCATGCCCTAATTTTTTTTTTCAGCAGAGTACACGCAGATTCCCACCATCAACAGGCACAAAACGAGGCTTTCTATCAAACTGTCAAAAAATATACATGTACGTCTCAGATAACCTTGGGCTCGTTTTTCTCCAATTAAAGTTGCCTTCACTCTTGTGGAAAGATCTTGCCTATTGGCACATGGAGCGGGTAAACACGTGCGCACACACCTGTGCTCTACTTAGGATCGAGGGGAAAAAATGACTTAAGTTAATTAGAAAAGTTTCACACTGCCCTAAAGAGATGACACAACAACAATGCTACCACAATACAACACTAATATTAACACAATAATCCAAAACACTCTTCCTAGCACTCCAGCTCTTCCTGCGAAGACCCAGAGCGAGTTTTATGCTCCAAATTGGCTTCGGGTCTCCGATGAGCATCTGCTAACCTATGAAGGAGCAGCTGGAGGCCAAAACGAAAAGCTTTATCTCTAATGGCAGCATTCTGGCAGCCGTTCCACAGCGCTCTGTCCCTCCGCCTCCAGAGAGAGCCGGAACTGCAGAGCGGACAAAACCTCACTTTGAAGCCCACATCAGACAGGATTCAGCTAAACGACCCCTGTATGACTATTATCTGTGCTACAAGGTCCAACTGGTCATAATGCTAAATGAAGTAATTAAAACGGCTTAAAATAAGTCAATGAAATATTGGGGTCTCGCACGTAGCCCTTTCATCATTTCTTCAAAGTAAAAATCTGCCCCAACTGTTTGTGTGAAAACAGTATCAAAAAGCACGCCCCCCTGTCAGATCTAAGAGCTGGAGCGCATTAGCTAAAGCAAGCGAAGTCGAGAAGGGCTTCGGAAAAAAAAACTGAGCTGATTGTGGACTACTCAAAACGACAGGGTTGAGGAATGGGTTTTTCAGTCATTATATTCTGCTGCAGTGCCAGGGCACTTCATTTCACAAGAGAGCGTCAAGAAGACGAGCACAAAAAAGCCTAGAGGGGAAGGATCGAGTCGTACCTTCAGAATCTGGACTTGGCCTTCTGTGGTGATGTCTCTCAGCAGTTCACAGAAAGATCTGCAAAGAGCTTCTGCATAGTTCTAGAGAGAGAGGAGCACATGTAAAAACAGAGCACAATCATTTCAGTATTTGGTTCTTCGTTATGATTGGCTGAAGGAAAAGAAAAGGAACATTTTTGCAATCACCTTCTAATGTAAAGTTCTATTTATTTATTTAAATTATGAGAAATATTCCAGATGTTTCATCATTCCCCCCCCCCCATTATCCAAATAGATGTTTCACAATTTTATGAATCTTCTTTTAATTCATGATTTATTGATTGTTCCAATGTTTAAGCCTGTTGATATATTGTGACGACCTTTTAACTTAGTCCTTAGGCAAAAAAAAAAAAAGGAAAATGACAACATTAGCAAAAAAAATGTAATACATCTGACTTTGGTTTGTTAAAAAATGAATTGGTATAATGTCAAATTTTCAGAGGATGGTTAAAAATATCAAAACCCTCACTTTACTTTTTATTTCCAATCTGTTACACACCCTGCTTAATTAATCACAGTAAAAGTAGCTTAGATTTGTACTGTTTTTTTAAGTTACAGAGCATGAAAGGTCCTTCCAGCAAGAACAAGCCTGTAGAAGTCACTTATTATAAAAAAATATTTCAAACTGAAACATCACACACTAGTCTGTTCAGATTTATGCCACATTCATCTTTTGAGAAAGTGCAAATAAGGTTATGTTCAACACAGTCATTCCCATCTTTCAATGTCTGCTTATTTGAAGTATTTTTTCCACCAACCTGTAAGAAATCTGTAGCCGAGAGATAAATGTAGGCATTGATGATCTGAAAGCACGTGCGCACGTTCTCTGAGCTCAGTTCTGAAATAGAGAAACAAAATAAGAACGGTACCACAGTGAAGCAATATCACAGAGCAATATCTCTGAGAGAAAAATAACAGGTAGGAGAGAACATGAACACCAGGAGTGAGGGAGACAGAAGCTGTGTGTGGAAAGACAGGAAAATGGCTACATTTCATATAACAAAACATCAGTCTGGAGCACAGACAACTCCGCAACGCAACTCTGACTCATCCAGAACTCACACTCCTGCAGATGGAAGACAAGACAACAGGAAACAACCGCAGTGCTAGACCTCAATATACTTAAACCTTTAGGCAACAATATCTTAGTCTTTAAAAGTATTTTTTATTATGCATACATTACCATTTAAAAAGTTTGGGGTTTGTATGATTTTCAGTATTAATAAAAGAAGTCTCTTATGCTCAACAAGACTGTTTTTTATAATCAAAATGTTATAAAATCAGTAATACTAATACTATTATGATTCAAAACAACTACTTCCTATTGTGATACATTTTAAAATTTATTTTTGAACAGTCTTAGGTATTACATGACTTTAAAAATATATATTACTATTTATTAATTATGTTTGTGCTGCTCATTATTATGAGAAAGCATGACAGTTATTAAAATAACTTTAAAATCTTTAAAATAACTAAAAGGAACAATATATTTGAAATATATTTAAAATACTAATTTATTGCTATTAAATTATACTAATTGCTAATTAATTGCTAATTGCTATTGATTTATACTAATTTATTGCTATTTTCCTTTTTCGTAAACTTTATTTGAAAGATTTTTATTTTTTTTTGCAAAACTACAAACATTTTACTGTCACTGCTGAACAATTTAATGCATCCTTGATAAATGATTATAACAAACAGATAAAAAATAAATGCTTGTACAATTTTTTTTACACAGAATCAATATGCATTTGTTAAACCAAAAATGTTACAGTATTGTACAGGGTGGGCCATTTATATGGATGCACCTTAATAAAATGGGAATGGTTGGTGATATTAACTTCCTGTTTGTGGCACATGTGAGGGGGGAAACTTTTCAAGATGGGTGGTGACCATGGTGGCCATTTTGAAGTCGGCCATTTTGGATCCAACTTTTGTTTTTTCAATAGGAAGAGGGTCATTTGACACATCAAACTTACTAAGAATTTCACAAGAAAAAAAATGGTGGTTTTAACGTTAATGTACGTTATTTACAAGTTTCTGACAACTTATAAAATGTGTTCAATGTGCTGCCCATTGTGTTGGATTGTCAATGCAACCCTCTTCTCCCACTCTTCACACACTGATAGCAACACCGCAGGAGAAATGCTAGCACAGGCTTCCAGTATCCGTAGTTTCAGGTGCTGCACATCTCGTATCTTCACAGCATAGACTATTGCCTTCAGAAGACGCCCCAAGATAAAAGTCTAAGGGGGTCAGATCGGGAGACCTTGGGGGGCATTCAACTGGCCCACAACGACCAATCCACTTTCTAGGAAACTGTTCATCTAGGAAAGCTCAGACATGACACCCATAATGTGGTGGTGCACCATCTTGCTGAAAAAACGTGCCAGCTTCAGTGCATAAAGAGGGAAACACATCATCATGTACCAGTTTCAAATATCCAGTGGCCTTGAGGTTTCCATTGATAAAGAATGGCCCCACTATCTTTGTACCCCATATACCACACCATACCATCAATTTGTTTGTTCCAACAGTCTTGCAGGGATCTATCCAAAGTGGGTTAGTGTCAGACCAGTTGAATGGCCCCCAAGGTCTTCCGATCTGACCCCCTTAGACTTTTATCTTTGGGGTCATCTGAAGGCAATTGTCTATGCTGTGAAGATACGAGATGTGCAGCACCTGAAACTAAGGATACTGGAAATCTAGAAACCAACCAAATGGCCACCATGGTCACCACCCATCTTGAAAAGTTTCCCCCCTCACATATACTAACGTGCCACAAACAGGAAGCTAATATCACCAATGATTCCCATATTATTAATGTGTATCCATATAAATGGCCCACCCTGTAGAAATAAAACATTGAAATTTAAAGCCATTATGTGATGTCCACTCTTCGTCTCCATTAACATTTTGCAATGTCTTTTAATGCAGTTCATATGGAGACAGTTCTCAGTTATAATCGATATATGTAATTAATTTTAATTAGCCCTTTTTCAACCTTGCCCATTTTCCTTTTGGGGCTCTAGTAAAGTGCATAAATCAAGGTTACACTACACTAACTGTACGTAAAGAGATAATCATAAAGCAAAGACAGTTATAATAACATCAATACGCATTGGCACAACAATGAATGAGTCTACTTCCACAGAGCAACTGCAAGCAAGGAACTAGCCACTCATCTGCTGCTTATCTTGCTATTTATTGCTACAGTTGCTATGGAATCCAATAATCACTTTGACGCAGTACTTTTTAATTAGATGTTGTGGCTGATCTTATTGAGCTTGAATTGAACTGTGGCCTTTCTCCCTGTTAAATAAGACTTTACTATTATCTTTTTAAATATTTTAATGGACTTCCAGGGGTTACTGGGTAAATTAGGACACTGTGAAGGCCGACTGTCCTGGCATCCCTACGCAGATGACCTTGCACAAGGCTATGGTGACCTCAGCTGGAAAAAATGGCGCAAAATGTCTCAAAGGCTGAACAGGATTTGGGGTGAATTTCAAGGGCTTTAGGATGGGGTGACCTTTATATTGTTAACAGTAATGAGAGATGGAAGAATCCCTGCTTCAATTGTGCCTGGAACCGCAGTGTGTTTTGTACTTTTCAAAGGTCAAGAGGGTCTCCATTCTGCACAACCTCACGGTGACACACACAGCACTTCTGCCATGCTCAGCTGATGATCTAAGATAAAATTGCTTTTCTGAGCTGGTTATGTTCAAACTCAACATCACAAGCCCTGTCACAAGGATGGACAGAAAAATGCACAAATCACTACAAAAATACATTTCTGTAGTGAATTTTTTTTTAAGGCATCTACTCATGCATCAACACACATTCACATATTATTCAAAATTAGGGATGCACAACGGAATTGTTAATAACTGAAAAAAAAAAGAAGAAGAAGAAATTATGCTGAACAACGATGTGATGTGATCAGATATAGATGTGTGCTAATGCAGCAAACATGTCGGCAGTGTAAAAGCATTTAAAAGTGTCTGAAAGTGTCCAATGAAAAAGAGGAACGAAGTGTTGGGAAGAGTACTTAAAATTTGTACACAATTACAACTACTGTTACATTGCTGAAATAATACTCAATTACAAGTAAAAGTACAAATTACTCTCCTAAAAAAGTACCCTGATTACTAAATACTTTTCAAAAGAAAAAAAAAAGGTTTTCATATATAAAGCTCTGAAAACCTTTTGTTTTAGTGCACTGATGGACAGTGGTTAAGAATACCTGAACACTAAATTGTGCTAATATACACATCCACAATGTCATATAATGCTGAAAAATTATCATCTTTATACTGAAATATGGCCAGACAGCGACATTTTTTTGTTTGTTTGTTTTTTTCCAGTGTATTGACTTGCACAGTTTAACCGTTTATCACAAGAATTACAAATGTGCACTTACAAAGAAAGTAAGGTCATTTTTGATTTCATGAAAAGCTTAATCCTTACCACTGGAAGTTCATTTGTGTGTGTTAGCCCTATTTGAGACTTCGCAGACAGTTTTCTGCCATTACAGGACTGTATTCTCAAGCTACAATAAAGAGCTAGCCACATTTGCATGGGAATGATTAAATGTACAGTATGCAGAATACCTGCAATTCTGTGTGGACATTCAGAATGTGTAACTGACAGGAGGCGGATGAGAGAAGAGAGCGAGACGCAGCACGTGTATATTCATGCACCGCAACATACTGTAGTGCTCGTTGGCTTAAAGCAGCAATATGTAACTTTTTCTTTGTTCAAAATTTGCGAAATGTACATCAGAAATTGTGCTTTCAAGACACCGATCTGTCTTATCCCGAATCTCAGGCCGTCACCGCTGTGGAGTAACACGTGTACATGAATCGCCATAAACATAAACATAGAAGTAGCTCCGGTTAGAACGTTCTTTATCAGCTTTTCCTGGTTTAGATATCACTGCTTTTATTGGTCGACATATACGATTGGATATCTTTATTGGCTACTGAAATGCATCAAAGGTTTGAATAGCAATTAAAAATGTGGGCGTACCCTGTTACGGACTGTGATTTAAAAGTAATAAAGTAGCTTATTTTGCTAAATTTGTATTTAAGTACTAGTAAAAGTACAACCTTAAAAATATACTCCAAAAAGTAAAAGTACGCGAAAAAACTACTTAATTACAGTAACGTGAGTAATTTGTTACCTCTACCAGTGCTCAAACGGTTACTAAAAAAAAAAAGCCCGTTATATTTTCTAAAACACGCACAAGTTGTATGCAGCCTACTCAAACAGCGCTGCTGGAGCTTGTAGTATCTGCTCGTTAGCCAGGGTTCAAAGTCCAAATTTGCGCTAAAAGAGTGTTACTTGTCAGCTGCTAGGTAACATTTTCACGAATTTTTTAAATAAAATAAGAAGCTCTATAAATCCAGTGCATTTAGTAAAACACTCAAACATAGTCTTCAAACCTGGATCTGGAATAAAATGATTCTCATTTGCTCTGACATGCATTGTGAGCTGTAAGGTCTTACATAGACAGGTGCGTGGCTTTTCTAATCAAATCCAATCCGTTTGAGCTGGACTCAAATGAAGGTGTAGAACCATCTCGAGGATAAACAGAAGAAATGGACAGCACCCGATTTAAATGCATGAGTGTCACATCAAAGGGTATGGGGTGCTGTGTACATTAATGAGGGAAAAAAATGAACTTAAATGTTTTTAGCAAATGGCTGCAATATAACAAAGAGTGAAAAATTTAAGGGGGTCTGAATACTTTCTGTACCCACTGTATAATCTACAATTTTCTCTATCTTCTCATTTTGTGTGCCAAATATATTTGTATAAACCAATTTTAATTACAACGTTATATTATTTTTCAAAAGCTGAAGTGATTTCCTTGATTTATTTGGTAGAATGTGTGACCCTGGACCACAGATAAGGGTTTTATTTTATTTTTTTATTGAGATTTATACGTAATCTTATAATTAAGCTTTCCATTGATGTATGGGTTGCTAGGATAGAAAAACTATTTGAAATTCTGAAATCTGAAGGTGCAAGAAAATAAAAAATATAAAAAAAAAATACTGAGAAAATTGCATTTAAAGTTATTTAAATGAAGCTTCATTTACAAAACATCTTCATGGAACATGATCTTAATGAATTTTGGCATCAATTTTTGACCCACACAAAGGGTCACATATGTATACTTTACTAACGGCAAAAGCTGAATAATCAAAATACAGATAAATTTAGAGAAATAACCTATGATAAAAACATTAACCGTTCCAATAGTAAATTAGATTAATTACCAAAATAATAATTTATTGCAACCCTAATGCTCACCATGCATTCATTTGATCAAAAAATCCAGTAAAAACAGTAATATTGTAAAATAATTCTGGAACAAAAATCAAATAATACTTTTCTATTTTAATATATCTGTAAACGTATTTTTTTCCTGTGACGGCAAAACGAATTTTACATATTTCTTAATTTTATACACAAACATATGCATACATACATACATATATACACTGTTCAGACAAAGCAGCTGGTTTTTCTGAAATGGGTTTTTTCTTTTTTTTTTTGTTTGACAGTGTTGAGTGGTCCATTTCCTATACAAGAGCACTTTACGCTTCCTCCTCTTACCACACTATCATGAGAACGCTGTCCACAGACTGCTTGGAGTTATTTGAGTAAAATTAAAATCATTCCCATTTCACGATAAATAAATGAACGAGCTCCTCTGCTTCCCCTAGCCATGATTTGCAGACGGGTAATGATGATGAGGTACGAAACAATTTAATTTCTACCATCTCGTGCAGTCCATGAATATTTATGTCATCAGAAGAACGGCAGCTCTGCTCAGCCACTAGAGCGACGTAACAAGTACATCAAAGTACACAAAGGAAAAAACATAGCTGAAGAACAGAATAAAGATGAAGGGGAAAAATAACTTTTATCTGCAACAGAGCTCATAATTACAAACCTGCTATTTCAGAATTAGTCAGAAGGTGTTTTTTTAGGCTACGAGTAAACAATATCTGATTTATGTGGAGTAACTGAGTAACCTTGCCCACGTGGACTTAAAATAAAATACAGACTCATTATTAGCTCATCTGTCTACTCACAATGTCCAATCGTTGATTTACATACATCATAGGTGTCATGTTTTCTCATTTTTCCCAATATGATAAAAAACTAATTTCCATCATATATCAACATATATGGAATTGACTAGCATTCTGTGGAAATGACACATGTATAAATAAATAATAAGTTACTTATGTTCATATTCCTCCCTCATTTTTCATGATTTTTCTTTCGTGTGGTGTGAAGTTTTTGAAAGGTTTTTTTAAAAAGTTTTTCTGTTTTTGAATTACAACAGTTTCAATGTAATAACCTAAGGCAGAAAAGTGCCCTAAATTGATAAAAGCACCTTCACATACAATCAAAATAACATCATACCATCTCTTCTCACTGCTTACAGTAGTTTTTGAGAAGACACCAGTGTGATTCTGAGTATAACAATGTGTGTGTGTTAAACTCTAAAGTGTTAAATCTAATACTGATCCCACAACAGGAGTATATACACCCCCAATGAAGCTCTGCTGTTACAAATAGAGAATTTCATTACATTCCTGAAAACCTTATTAAGCCAAATGTCAAAATCCTGTCATTTAGCAGGTCTGGTAGCACTCAATAAATCTTCCCAACCAGCTTGCGTGCACTATACAGGGTACATTGTACATTACAATTAATGCCAAATATACATGGGTACTGTACAAGTGCTGCCATTCTTCATCCCATTCAAAGCTTACTTTTTTGCTAAAAAAAAAAAATAAGGCACGACAACAGCATGAATAAATCAACATAAAGCCACAATCATTATGTTTGCACTGCCATTACTGGAGTTTGAGTGAAGACAATAAAAGTTAAATCTGAGTATCCTAAGAGTTTTTTTTTTCTTCTGGGAAGTAACAAAGTGCTAGGATTTTCTGAAATCTATTACTGATACCACAGGGAACTGTAAAATTAATATTTGTGGAGCTTGTATTCAAATCCATGTTTGAGCATAATTAGCTGGGAATTCTAGGACTAATGAAGTCAGACTGAATTATGAGCTAATCCTGCTCTGACTAAACCCTGCTCCCTCTGAGAATATAATGACCAGGCCATTAAGGCATGATTAAACATGCTGCTATACAGCCACTTCAAATCTTTTTTTCTTCCAGTTTCATGTCGGTTTTCTATAGGCTATATAAACAACCTGAATGGCAATTAAACACATTAACTGCAAATTTCTTTTGAAGTACTTGAAATCTTACGGCAAATGCATTAATGGTGAAAAACCTTTGGTGTAATAATACAAAAGTACATTTACAGACACTTTGATCGAATGCAAATTACAGTTAATTACCACACGTGAGTCTTCACGTGCACACTGCATAAAAGCAGAAAAAGTAGCAGAATTTCAAGAGAAAACTAAGAAATTAGATCACGTCGGCGTGATTGGGGTCTTTTTTGTCTTATCAGCGCAAAAGACATATACACCATTAGAATCTGTTAGGTGTCTATTTTTTTTTTGAGTACACTCTCAGTAACAACAAAAGTGTGTGCTTTTGCAAAATAAGGAAAATAAAAAGTGTGCGCGATTTTCCTTTGTTCTCTCCGCAAACCTTTTTTAAAAAGCCGTCACTAAAATGAACTGAAACTCCGCCACATGACACAGACATGGGACACATATCTATAGAAAGCTTGAAGTGTCTGCTTTTAAATGCAGTAAGTCATGTTGAAACAAATATTCTTTGTTAAAGTAATGAGTAAGTAACCACCACTATACTCAATCTGATCTAATTATTTTTTTAATGTGACCACGCCCACGAGCTGCTTTCGCTTGTAGGGACAGTGAGGGACAGATACAAGGTCTTGCTTATGCACCCAAGTGGGAAACAAATCTCATCATTTCATCTCTTGAGCCAGAGAGCATCATTTTAATATTCAGCCATTGTTCCTTGCTCCATTAAGACATTAAGAGCTGATCTGAGGCCTTCAGAATAGTTGAGTGCTCAAGAGTGCAGACGGCCAAGGGCCAAGCACAAAGTGCCCAGAGGCATGAAGAAAAAAACTAAACAAATCTGTCAGCTGAACAGATGTGTGTAGGGGATTGATAATGCGTTTAGATGTGAACATGAAAATAAATAAATAAACAACTCTATAAGTCTCACACGGCTGCCATTCTTTTTCACTGGCATTAAATCAAGCGATATACAATCTCTCAAAGAACCAAACCAAGCTCAGTGGACTTTTGTCATTAAATTATTTCTAAAAAGGTCACATGCCAGCTATTGCTCGAGGCAACGAACCAAAGTAAGAGTAAACGCATTACCTTAACAATACGAACTATAACCGAAATCAATGTACACAAGAAAAACTGTATGATTCGTCCGCTCAACATGAAGCCACATTTCCAACAGAAACTCAAACAAGCTAATGGGAAGACATTTTGCCATCAGTCTTAACAGCAGATCAAAGGCTTCACGTATGCATCGGCTTTCATAGAGGTGATGATAATGCTACAATAATTCAACTGCAGTAAAGAATTAGATGTACCCCGTGAAGAGCCCCACCTGTGTGCAAAAATGTCTTTTGTATTGACAATTATGTAAATAATCTGCATTTCAATATGTATGAACGGTGTGACACTCTCGCTTGTTTCCGTGCCAGCGCTATAGTGTTGAAACCACAAAGACATTTTTATGCTTTTCATGACAAGCTACTAGGCATAGAAAGTTCTGCCTTTTTATACTTCTCTATGCATAATATAAGCGGCTATTCAACTGATAAGGAACGCAGTAATCTTTCTATTCACAGAAATTAAATCTTTTATAGAGACGTTTCGTTCTATACTGTTTCTTGATGTAGGATATTAAAGTGATCCGGATTTTCCAATGCTGCCATCGCTGTTATGATGATTATAAACTCTTCTCTCCCTGTATGGTCCATTGTTACATGTACACGTAGGACAAAAGACATGTCACAGATTTCCACTAGAACAGACTTTTTAATTGATTCAGTCTTACTGTAAATCCGATCTTGTGACTGGAAACAAAAGAAACTGAAAAAGAAGTTTTGTTAAAGGTGTTCTGCTGAGAGCAGCATCTAGACAAGACCTTGACCTTTAAATTTCAACATTTAATTCAACTATAATCTTTTAATGGGGTTTTTAATTAAATGAACAATTGCACAATTCAGTTTATTTACATACCCTTTAAACAGAGACAGACAGATAGATAGATAGACAAATATAGGCAAATAGGAATGACAGAAGGATAGATAGATAGATAGATAGATAGATAGATAGATAGATAGATAGATAGATAGAAACATAGAATGACAGATAGACAG
>JAUYWG010000041.1:11107733-11119562 GCA_034779775.1 Enteromius afrohamiltoni
GATAGATAGATAGATAGATAGATAGATAGATAGATAGATAGATAGATAGATAGAAACATAGAATGACAGATAGACAGAACGACAGAAGGACGAGTAATATGATAAGTTGTAATAATTCTATTTTACACAGAAACTACAGACGAACAGACCATCCAACAGACTCATAGAGAGCTCATAGACCGATATTCATTTCTTATAAAACTAGTCTGTATTCACACAGCCAGTGGATTCTGACTTTGTACAGTACACAGCCCCTTGTTAATATTTGACTAGTGCTTTTAAAAGTTTACTCCTTTAAAAAACAAGATCATTTTACATGCCTCTGAGGGCTTGTTATGAGACGTAGACACCGCTCCATTTCTTGCATCTCTCATGGGCTCTGATCTTTTTTAAAGGCTTGTGGCTATGCCTCTTTGACACAGCCAATAAACACTGCTAACAGCCTGAGCATCCAGGCCAATGTTTTCATATAAAAAAAAAAGAGATTCAAAAAGGCAGATGGAGCACTCTTTGATGAGATAAAATCCACACAAACAGCATACCTTTATCGTGAGAAGTGTTTCTCAGCATGTCAGAAACAGCGGGTGGCTCATTACTTGTCTTCACAGTAACGAACATCCACAAATATGAAATAAAACCACGCTCAGCAGTTTCAGCTGAGACAAGACTAGACAAGAAATATTCTTCCACCTCTTCAGAAAATCAGTCAAAGGGTCGCTGAAACGTCCATGAGGGCGAAGTCAAATTCGGTTTCAGAAAATCTATGGGCTTTTGCTGCTGGGGTCAACAAAAAAAAAATTGGTGAACGTTTCTACTGCAGGGCCTGATAAAACTGGGGGTGGAGGAAGGGGCAATTCCAGGGCTGTCAGTATCATCAACCTCTGCCATCAGTAACAGTGAAATAACTCACCATAGAAACATATTTCTTGAAAAAGCAATGACTTTGTGCCACTGTGAACTGCTGTAAGCAAAGCAAACAGGCTTAGGCATCAGCCCGATGGCATTTCAGACATTCGCCCGTGCTATTGAAATAGTCACACAAACGTGTGCGAATTTTCTTTAGGTTATTAAAACCGCTGCAAACGATTTGGCATTTAAAGAGCAAATCTCACGGCCCTAAGTCTACTTATTATGGGATTTCTGTTGTGTTTGTGTGAGAATACGCATGTGACCTCATCCTCTGGAGTTGGAGTATTTACACTGCTAATGAAGCTCTGCTGTCACAAATAGAGGAGTTCATTACATTTCTGAAAATCTTATTAAACCAAGTGTCAACATTTCCATTATGGGCTCTAACCCTCATGCGGGCTACAGGAAAAGTCACTGAACTCCTGTAACTTTGCAGGTATATTTGAGTAGAGTAAATTTGTAAAGCACCCCCCACCCCTCAGATCATCTCTGTATACTACAATTCATATAAAATGTTCTTAAAGGTGCTGCAATTTTCCATCCATTTTTTTATTCATTGTTTAATCAAAAACTTTGTCTACAATGTGCTGTGTTGAGTAAAAGTTAAATAAGTAGCATTTCTGTAATTAGTTTAGTATATTGGTAAGTAAGGTTATATTGAAGCACATAAAACAGACGGTAAAATATTCACTATTTAAACAGTAAACAGTAAATGTAACGGGGCTCGCAGAAGCTTCTTGAATTTAGCTTTCATCACTGACTTCCATAGTAGATAAAAAAATACTATGGAAGTCAATGGTGAGCCAAAACATCCTGGTTACAAACTTATATCTTTCCTTTGTGTTTAGCAGAACAAAAGAAATTCATACAGGTTTGGAACTACTTAAGGGTGAGTAAATGATGACAGAATTTTTTTTGAAACTATTTTGTACAATGTAAGTCACTTTTGTATGAAGCTATCTGCCAAATAAATGAATTTAAATGTAAATATTTCTATCAAGAGCAAAAAGAATGTGAAAAATAAAAGGTAAATTAAGAAAAATTGTATGTATTAGATAAAGTCTTATAAAATGCTGAAAACAAGTCCATTAAAGTCCTGGTTCCTATATAAACCACATGATGCAAATAATGTTTGTCAACATTAAGTGCGGAAAGTTGACAATAAATAAAACATTTTCTGCTTAAAGTTATATACAGTTTTAACTATTTTGTCTCCAAGACAACGCATTGCCATAAAACAACTGAAGAGCATATTAAACAGCTCAAATAACACACAGCAAACATGGCGCAAACAAGTAGAAATTATTTTCGAGGTAATAAACACTAGCCACAAATGCTATTGACTGAGCTCCACTTGTACCGAAACTGTAAATACAGTTTTTAAATTAAACTAGACTTGGTTTACTTCGATGTTGACTTTTCAGCTACTTTAAAATACAAGTAGCTTGTTTTCTTCACCTTGATAGCAAGTGATCACAGACCGATTTCCACATTTAAAAGCTAAATTTCACTGTAACGGGAGGCAAACAGGATGCCACAATAAACCGGCTCAGCATCACGCACGCGAGCTCCAGACTCACAGAAAGACAGAAGTGTAGTCAGCAGGAGGGCCGTGGCAGGACCTGCTCATTCCAGACCTCAGCAGGTGAAGAGCTGCGAGCAGTGAGAGATGAGAAAGTGAGCTGTTTGGTGCACAGCGAGAGATCTGCACCCTTGACGAACAGTGCTAAGAACACAGAGTTACAACAGATGATGAGATTTCATCATTCAGGCAGATAAGCTGGGCCGAATGCCACGCTGCCATCGTAAGAGTGCTCAAACTTCTTTCACATTCTGCCTCCAGGACTTATTTGAACTTTTTTTGTCCCACTTCACATTTTTAAAAGCGATACAGTTATGAATACAAGCTGAGATGATGCTAGGGTTATCATAATACCGACATAGTCCGTATCAATACTAGTCAAATTCAGTTTTGCTGCAACAAAACAATGCTACTCAAAAAACCATTTGCTTTCATTTTCATATCATGACTTATACCAGAAAAATGAATGATACAGATGGTGTACAAGCAGAATTAAGTTTTTACCGCCTCGGGTACCGCCGCCGCGGCGCTGTAGAGTGCACTTGCAGCTGTTGACCGCCGAGAGGCGCTTTAACCATAAGTCATTGAGCATTTAGCTAACATATCGAAACAGATTGCATTTCTCTATAAAGGTGCGACCAAGAAAACATTAGTTTATAATTATTATAATTATTTATTTTTTCCATAACTATTAAGCCACTGCCAAAACTGCCTGTGCATGTCATTGCGCTTAGTTGCATAATATGACTTGAACATGAACATATAGAAACTAGGAAAATCTTTAGTGTGCGGCAGCGCTGTTAAACACCTTCTAAACATCTCAGTTTGAAAGCATTTAAGGAATTACGATGCGCGTCCTCACTGACTCGTTCTCTCGCAGTTATGGATACAGCTGAAACAAGCTCGCACTTCAACAAGTGAATCCACCGCGCCATGATTTCGAGGAAACTTTTACCAAGAAGCCCGTTTTTCTATATGAAGTCTCCCTAAACGTTGTATATTAATGATGGGCATTTAAATTGATGTCGTAGGCTATTTTGTTTAAAAAAAAATGAAAGTGAATGCGTCCTTCATCCTTCGCGTCCTGCTCAGTGCACTTCAGCATCTCTGCACAAACATATCCCACATTTATTATAATAGCGCATTTTTAACATCTAAACATTGTTATAGACTTGAACTGTTTTAGTGGGCATATCTAGAGTCGTGATGGTTTGAGAAGGCTAAAGTGATCAAACACTTTATGATCTGCTGCTGATGCTCTTTAAAAAAACAAAAACTTATATTTAACGAACAAAAAATACTCCAAACATTTGTTTTTTCTAAACACTCTTAACAAAGCAAAATATAATAATTTTGACATTAAACATGAAATGGAACTATTTTAATTAAACTTTCTTTGCGTGCAGATTAATGTCCTCCTATAGACAGCTTCATATCGTTTTATTTTGGTATTGCATCACTCATAGCTTCAAAGTTTAAAACAGAGTTTTTTGAAGATGTATGTAACTGCAATCATTAGCTTTGATTAGCTGTAAAGCCTTGTCTCTTGTCAAAAGGCTCAAGGCGACCGCAGACTTAGATGAACACTGCTGACCATTCATATGGATGAGAGCATAATCGCCCTGCTCCCATGTGATGATCGAGAGATTCACACGCCCACCCCCCCAGCTAGAATCAGATCAGTTAGGCCTGTGGATTTTGTCAAACTTATCACTTGTGTTTATGCATGGAATATAAGGCTCATTTAAATAAACTATAAACTTGGAATTAGTTGAATAGTGACTAGATGAATGATGATATACAATAGTAGCTAGAAAAAAATCTGCCAGAGAGACAAAACTACAGCTTATTTCTATCTCGCAGCTGTAGTTGTATTGACTGTACAATATATTAGTGAAGTGATTTGTGGCCAGGTATGGTTCCCCATACTAGGAATTTGTGCTCTGCATTTAACCCATCCAATGTGCACACACACAGACACACAGCAGTGAGAAGCGATCAACCACACACACACAAACACACCCGGAGCAGTGGGCAGGCATTGCTGTAGCGCCCGGGAGTATTTATATATTATAAAATATTATAAAAAAAAAGCGTTGAAAGTTTAAATGTATTAAGGTGTAATTTTTTTTTCTGAAGACTGAAGTTTTCCAGTCAGTAACGTGTCTATAACAGCGCGCGGCGCCGGCAGGTCAACTGATTTTGACCTTTTAAACGTGGAAAGGCTTACAGTACTCCTTCAAGAATAAGACATTACTGAAATCTACATTAAATATTTGTTTTATTAGTGTACATTAACTTTATAAAATGGTTCTCTAGAATCCTTGTGGTCATAGTAGTATCTACTATTCTTTTAGGCAGAATTATTATTTATTATTATAATTTACTTAATTATTTCCTGGAATTTCTATCACCATAGTCCCTAAACATAAAATATGAATACCTTGTAAATGCAGGAAACAGGAGATATTTTCCCAAAACGGCTAACAATACTCCTTCAAGAATAAGACATTATTCGAATATCTTTAAAATTTTTATTTTATATGTATTTATATGAAGATGCTGTTTTTTATTTAATTCGTTTTGTTAATTTATTAATTTCGATAGAAAAATATATTTGGAATATAGACCTATGCATTTCTTGTGCGGGACGCCGGCAGATCACTTGATTTTCTCTAATAAAAGTGGAAACAGTTTTAAAATACTCCTCAAAAATAAAACATTATTTAAAAGTGTTCTAAATATGTATTTTATTTGTGTACATTCACAATAAAAACAGCTGTGTATTTGTAAAAGGAAACTATCCGATGCCCCTTTCTAGAGAGCGAAACAAATAAATAAGTTTAACATATTATATTAATAAGTTTAAGGTATAATCTATGAGCCAAAATGATGAAATAAATGTAATATTACATGAAAAACAAGCCTTTAGTACGTATTCCTAGTGCTGCTTGTCTAAAATTATTATATATATATATATGGCGAAAACGACAAGTTGCCTCTCAGACATTATGGCATGCATTAATAATGCGCTTTCTCTGTGAGAAGTGATCAACCACACACACACACCGTAAACACACCCGGAGCACTGGGCAGCCATTGCTGATGTGCCTGGGAGCATATATATATGAAGACTGAATAAGTCAGTAATTACAGTAACCAGTAACAACTGCGCACGGCGCTGGCAGGCATCTGATGTTTTCCTTATAGAAGTGGAAAATACTCCTTCAAGAATAAGACATTATTCGAATCTATTTGAAATATTTATTTTATTTGTGTACATTAACAATAAAAACAGCTGTGCTTTTGTACTTAAAGGAAACAAATTTTTGAAGAGCTCATCACAATTGAACAAACTCAACTGAAATTCTGCCGAGAAGCTGCTGGTTTTTTATTTCATTCGTTTTGTTAACTTATTATTTCGATAGAAAAATATATTTGGAATATGGACCGATGCATTTCTTTTAGGATATATGTAGCTAGGCTTTTCTCTGCTTGCACAAGCTCTGCATGAGTGATGTGAATCCTCACGTTATGCTGCTCTTTTTTTCTCTTTTTTAAGGATGATGTCCTGTTGACATGTTATTTCACCTTTTAGAAATTACTTTTCTCTACAGTCATCTATATTATTTTTAAGGGTGTTATATTATAATGTTATTGTTTTATTTGGTTATTTTAATTTATTTTGGTTACCTACTGTATTCTATGCAATGTTTTAATCAAGTTAAAAATAAAAGATTAAAGATATGCATTATTACGCATGAGAATGGATACTCGTTTAAAGTGTTTTAGGATGCCTATTATTAACCAGTGTTGGGAGTAACGCGTAACAAAAGTAATACATTACAGTAATATATTACTTTTTGCTGTAACGCAGTAGTGTAAGGCATTACTAATCAAGTTTCAGTAATATTTTACTCGATACATGTTCAGTAATGCTTGCGTTACAACACACTCTCAGCCGAAATGTTACTGTATTGTTCAAAAAACAGCAAAACACAAGATATGAACCTATAAAAATGCCACAAGTCAGCTCTATTTTCTGTTCGTGGTCAGTTTATTATCCATGTGTGGTGTACAGGTTTGTAAATTAATACAAAAAGACAGCATCTAATATATACAGTATGTGTAGAGCGATTTATTTAATTAATCTCGCTGTGTGACGTGGTCAAGTGAAAGCATATTTAGGGCAGGTTTTACAGGAGTGTCGCAAGGCTACTGGCCCAACAGTGGAAAGAGTGGCATGATTTCATCCCCTGTGTTCCAGGTCTGGCCAGTCCACCCCCAAACCCGTCTTTTTATCTTTTCAAAACATCACAACTTGCCTAAAATGCAATAAAAACATTTCAAGCATATAACAATGTTTAAACGTTAAACCACCTCGTTTTCTTGGTTGAATTAAAAGAATTAAATAAAGAATGAATTATATTTTGTGTTTACGTTGTTTGATTAATAATGACATAATAGCAGCATGTATATTAGGTTCAAACACACTTTCTGTCAGATACACTGTCTGTCACTTCTCAGTTCACATTGAGAAAACAAAAATATACGACGTACATGGTATATATACATAAGTATCAAGCTTGTACCAAAAGAACTTTTGACATCTCTAGATAATATGAATTCATTTCCGGTCAGAGGCCATCCTCATTCCAATCCATAGAGAGAAATAATTTTTTTCCTAACTAGCTTCTCAAAGAATGGATGAAAGAGACAGAGTCTTAACAGGCCCTTGTGCTAATATTACCATCAGCACCCGAATGAGATGAGGATAGGAGAAATGAGCATGCAAATGGAAAAATCGCTTCAATCAGCCGCCTCTCTTTGCATTTCAATGCGCCGGCAGATGTTTTAATGAAACGCTTTCTCTTATTCTCTTTCTCGTGCTGACCTCTAGCAACCCTCGACTCTGACAGCTATGCATCTTTCTGACCTTCGGAGGTTATGAGAGGTGTTGGCCATACGCTAGAAAGGCTCCTCTCGAGCGAACACTTCTGTGTGACATTTCCCAGAGGCAAGGAGGCGGTGATGCAAGCATATTTAATTACAGTGCCCCAATCAAATCGTTAATTATCTAATTCTAATACAACCCCAGGGAAGCAAAACCAGCAATTTTTGTGTCGCCTCAGTCACTCTGAAAATCACCGTATTCACATCTGAGAAACAGTTCTATTACAACCAAAATAACATTTAAGTTAATTAAAAATAAGAGAGCAAGAGACAACCACTTAAAGGATCTGGCTGAGCTGAATAAAGTGCTTCACTAGAATAAAAAATTGCCTTTTGTTCAATTAACTGAATAACACCATCATGAATAGAGTACATCAAATGTATTAACTGCTGATTGACGAATCAAACTGACTTCAAATGTTAAAAACCCATTTAATTAAAGGATTGCAGGTCAACTTAGTTAATATTCAGCCATATTCTGCCATTCAGGTCATATGGCAGTTAAAGGTGCCCTATGCGATGTTGCAGGATTTTAGCTTTTGGCAGATGATACAAATTCCTGTCTGCTCTTCTGATAAACCTTCAGCATACTTGGAATAAAGCGTAACACTTTCATGATACTTTAATCATGAATCATTGGAGCTTAGTCGACAAGTCATTATTCACCTCCATTAAGTTAAATGTGTGTCCAGGATATTTTTTTCGCTTTTTGCGATCTAGAGAAAAATGCAATGTCATACGAGTTTGTTATGATACAGGGATAAGAAAATTCAGACGAATATTGGGATTTTAAAAATGATTTTGTTGGATTGAGGTCAACAAGAATTTAAATTGAGATGATAAATTCAACTAGAAACGTCTGTGACCTGCATTTCAGGGCATGCCCATTTGACAGTTAAATTGACACTGACTTTCAGCTTGATATTTAATTAAAAAAAGAAAGTGGCCACTTAAAGAGGCAACTGCCTACCAAGTAGGGCGGACATATTCTGGAAGATCCTCAGAAGCTCAGGTGTGATGGCAGGGCTGTTTTCTAACGTCACCAACCTGCATGAAGAGAAAGATCATGCCTTTTAGAAAGCCTTCATTTAATAAGCAATACCATTTTTCAATCAAAAGATGTTCATGTTCACCTAGAAAGAAAGAAAAGAAAAAAAAAAATACAAATGACAGTAATATTACAATGAAAGAACTATGCTTTTAGTGTCCATGGAAACACTACAGCAGCACCAATTCATAAAAAAGGTCTGCTGCAAGCCAAACATCTTGCATCTTTAAACAAAACAGGCAATCTTTCATAAAAGCATTGCAGAAAATGAATGGATGAAGCTAAATTTGTTGAAGTGCTGCTATTTTTGATCCAGAGGCTACAGAGGAGTCTTTGTGCAGGTCGGGTTGTTGTATAGAGCGACTCTCTTTGTCTTGATACAAGAGAGATAGAGTGACTCAGAGAAAATGATAAATGGACAGCGGGGAGGAACAACAAACCTAGAGAGCGAGTCTGAAGCCTTGAACTTAAAGGGGCAAATAAACCCTCTGCAAAGAGATGAACGAAGAGAATGAGAAGACAAGAAAATTCGCTCAGAAAGGAGATAAAGATGAGGTGTGTATGAATTACAGAGCCGGAAAAGAAATTGGTGGTAAATACAAAGCAGTGTTGAGCTTATCGCAGATAAAATCGATTAGTATGTAGGACACATAGCTTAAACCTGCAGCTGGAGCTGAATTAATTTATTAAGATTCCTCCTGACTCAGCGTCTTCTTGTTGCTTGACAGCGTGGCTAAGTGTAATGTGTGGCACTTATATAAAAAGGGTTGGTTACGTTCCTCTGAGGCACGACTCCAATGTTTCAAGCTATCATTCGCATCTGGACAGGCAATTTGTCACACAAATCTTTTAAGCATTACGTGTGTCACTGGCTGACAGGACAAAGCATCCGACAGGACGGAAACAGCCACTAACTGGGAACCCATTTAGATTGAGGGCAGTTAATACCACTGCAATGCGTTACCTGTATTCCTGAGATTAGAAATCATTTGAACAAAAGATGACTAAGAACTGAATTGAAGTGTGACACCCATATTCTTAAGGATGTCAGGGATTAATGAGGTCAGTGAATTGGGTAAATCTCAACCTATTTGAAAATGTACATAAAAAATGTTTTGTTAATATAAAAGTAAATGTGTGTGTACTCTCTTTTATAGATGTATGTAATTTAGAACTGAACACCTCTTTAGAAAAACAAATGAAAACTAGATAAAATAGTATTAGATTAGTCTAATAGTATTAGAAATCATTCTAAAATAACTGTTCGCTGCTTAAGAAACATTTCTTATTATCATAAATGTTGAGAACACTTGTGCAGTGCTGATTAATATTTCTGAGCAAACTGTGATGGGCCCCATCATGAGACAGAAACTGCACTTGTTAAAATTACAAATGACTTGGTTCCTGCATCAGACAAAGACTTGCTTTCCTTTACTTGATCTTAATGCTGACACTGTAGCTGACAACATACTCATAGACTGATTAGAAAATTATACTCATAATCAGTGACAGGCATTAAAATCATTTGAATCCTGGATGTTCGACTGTTAAGTATGGAGTGCCACAATGATCTGTCCTGGGTCCTCTGCTGTTTTCAATATACATGCTGCCTCTTGGTAATATTATTATAAAACATGGGATTAGTTTATTAGCTGATGTTACTGAGTTACATATTTTCCCAAGGCCAGATGAACTGTATAATATACTGTTGAAGTTGCATAGCAAAACATTGGATATGTATATGATTTAGGACCACATATGAATGTGGCCTGGGTCTGATTAAAAAAATATATATTTATATATATATTTTGTTATATATAAAAAAAATTTAAAAAAATCAGACATGGGTCACATCTGGGTAAAACAGTTGGATTTGGGCCACTTTAGCCTGCACTGTGAACTAAGCCTTAAAGATGTAAAAGATCAGATGACCAGGATTTCTATTAAATTCAGGTAAGACATAGATATTAATTAATCCTAACTTTTAGCGAGGTGTGCCTAATTAACTCTTCAAATGATTGGAGGGAAATACTGAATTTATATTATGGACAATGACAAAATGCTTTTTGCGCCTTATAATCAGGACTAGAATTAGTCTAGTGTAGGCCTATCCACATTGGTTGCTATAGTGATGTTATAAGCATCAAAGGTATGCCACCAGATAACCTTCTTGCACAACTGTGAGCAGCAAGCTAGTATGAAGAGAGCTGACAGACAGTAAGCTGGAAATTTGTCCTATCCTTATGTTTACCAGTGGCCAGCTGTAGAGTTGAACCCATGCTGTGAACAAAAACAGCATAAAAGCTGGAGGAGGGTACATGTCACATTATTCAGTGCTGCCCTCACCATCGGCATAGCTGAGAGGCGTAGAGTGCCGAGGTGAAAAAGCCACATAAGTCACATGTGGTTTTGGGAGCAGTTTATGACAGATTTTTATGCACTAAACGAATTGTCAACAATTCCTCTGTTCAGAATACAGAAAAAAACTGATTCCAGTTTGATTACACTTAAAAAATACAGTGGTGGCCAAAACACCTGACAGATCTGAAAACAGACCTTTTGTTGCCTCAAAATCATGATCTCATTTCATAATGTTCATGGAACATGTAGATGGTTGATCTGAGAAGAACAAACATCAGGTGAAGTGGGTCGTACTGTAAATATAGGTCCGTATTAACGCAATCAGATGTGAAAGTAGTAATCAGGCACTGTTTGACAGGTGTGTGCACGCTTCAGGAGTATGCGTTTAGAAAAGGCGTTTGTCAGAACAACTGCAAATGCTATGTTTAACCAGCAAAGCTTTAAAGCACATGCAAATTATGTACTTTTGTAATTGTGAATAGCAGTGTCAAGAAGGTGTAACTCTACTGATGGGTTAAAATTTTTTGATGTGAATGTATGTTGCAGTGTACAGAAATTTTAGACGACAAAACTGCAACTGATGCAATATGCACTATAGCACTACAATACTTCAAAAGATTGTGACAATTTAATCGATCACATCCCTACTACCAGTCAAGTTCGAACAGAGGACACACCTACTCATTTTTTTTTTTTACCACAGCTGTGTATGTTGTGTTGTATTGTATTGATCTGTGGCAGCCCACTGCTTGAGACTAAAGTTTTCTTTTATTCACTTTTGACCCCTTTGGTGTAGAAACTAAATGGATACTCTTCTCATCCTGAATTGATTGAATGCCTTTTCAATTACCACCAAATCGATCGTTTATTATTGTGAACTGTATTATTAAATATTGGTGTGCTATTTTTATTTCATCATTCCTCCATATATCAAAGATATGAGGCAGAATTTAAACCACATCTGATGGGATGTTTT
>JAUYWG010000041.1:11125311-11136239 GCA_034779775.1 Enteromius afrohamiltoni
CTTTAGCAGGTGTTTAGAGTTAATTAGTTGATTCAGATGATTAGGTTAATAGATCATTTAGAGAACCTTTTCATGATATGCTAATTTTTTGAGACAGGAATTTTGGGTTTTCATGAGCTGTACCAAAATCATCAATATTAAAACAATAAAAGGCTGTTAAACTGTATGAATCTAATAAAACTGCTGAATCTAAAATATATGAAAGTCTAATGTTTATCAGTACATAATGAAATCAGTAAATAATGAACTTTATCACAATATGCTAATTTTTTGAAAAGGACCTGTATATCTTAGTGTCTTAATTATTCGATTTTTTTAATGCATTATCCTTTTGTCAATCCACCAGTTAAAAAAACATTACAAAACAGCGTAAAAACATGGGCAGATTTTCATAAAACAGCAGATTTTCATAAAACAGCAGAAGGACTTGGCGATGCCTTATGTAGGGATGCACGATAAGTCATGCGATACATTCGTGTGCATCTCGTCAGTTAAGCCAATTCTGTAAAAACTGTGTAGTAAATGCCGCTCCATGTGAAAGCACGCAATTGATGGTGATTTACAGCTCATTAAAGAACAGGCTTGACAAAACATGAATGAATATACCGCATGTGACTAAAATCTAAAAACCTAAAATTTTTCAAATGCAATTATCATGTGTATCTTTCATTGAAGCACAGTTCTGTGATCAGTAGTAAATCTAGTAGTAAAGTATCCAGTAGTAAAAAATAAGTCCAGCAAAAGAAAGGAAATGAATGTAGTTAAAGAGCTAGAAAAGATAGTGCCATGGACAAAAACTAAAACTGAAGCCATAGTTCACTGACAAGCTATACAAAAGCTAAAAAAAAAAAAAATGTTGGCTGTTAGTGGAGCCAGCCACTAACGGCCAGTCAATCGAATGCAGTTTTAGTCATTTCAGTGTCGGTTTCATGAAAAAGGACCGGGATGTTGCCAATTGGCAAAAATGCTTTCATAATTTTGGATATAAATTTAGATATGCTATCATAATTAATCATGCAGCCCTAGCCTGATGTATGGAATACAACCAGAAAGTAGTAGTCATCCACTATCTTGTTTACCAAACAACAATTCCAAATGGCTCACAAAATTTTCTAGTTTACCAAAAAATGTTCCCAAAAAACACCTCTATCCATAAAAAAGGCCTATTTTCCAAGCCACGGCATGTGCCAAGGCAATTTGGCTTCTGCAGGTCAACAAATCATATCCGAATACGCAGTAGAGCATCCATTTTAAAGCATCTGCCAAAAATATGCTTTTGGGGATGGACCCATGATAGGGCCATTTAGGGATGATTGACTTTGAATGTTCACTGGTAATTTTGTCTCTTCAGCATTCTATGCCAGGCTGGAGGGCAGCAGCTGTGATACCATATGGCTGGCAGAGTAGGCCCCAGAAAACACAAACAAATGCAAGGTTAATAGCAAACTGTTGATGGCGGGTGGTAAGATATGCACACAATAGATGGTTTCCTGAAGGACTGCTGGTATTTTAATATGCAAATCTAAGGACAAAAATAAATAAATAAAAAATAATGAGAGCTGGTCAACTAAGCTGGCACAAGTGGTAGATCTTAGGAAGTATGCAAATTTAAGCCAAGCCTAGGGCAATCTTTCAGACTGACTCATGTGCCTGTGATTTGCAAGAACTGAAGAAGCTGTAATGAAGGGTTTTTAACATGAGCGAGAAATGTTAATATGCAAGATGTGCTTACTGAAGCACAGGGCACTTTCAAAGACAAAGAACAGTTCATTCAAGCTCATGACTACTCAATAACTCTCCTCTAAGGAATCTTTATAAAATGAACTTAATTTGTTTTATAATTTATTATCTCTGATCCACATAAGCATAATTCACCATTTATATTAAATTGAAAAGCCAATTCCAGGCTAGTCAAGACATGTAAAACATAGAAATAAACTATAAATAAATAATAATAGGGCATTAATAAAAATAAAATAGCTTGATGTGTGACCTGTGCTGGCACAATGGGTCACAATGAGCAATGTTTAACATTTAGAAATGTTATATTCTCCATTAAAACAACTTCAAAATTATGCTTGATTTGTTAGAATCAGACAAAAATGACTGAGCTACATCAGTTTAAAAATCAATAGCCAGCAAAGTAAGTTTAGAGAAAAACTGATTTAAAGTTTTTTTTTTGATTTTCTGAAAGCTTCCAATGCAAAATCACCCAGCAACACTGCATCTTTTCTCAGCTAGAGCTTAATTAAAGTCTGTAAAGTCAATATTAAAGGTGTGTTCTGAGTCTGTCACACCACAGAAAAATATGTTATTAACCACCCAGCCAAAATTCCAAAAGAAAACGCAAAATAAAATAAATAAAATAAGTTATTAAATAAAAGAAAAATAAGCCGTCCTCTCTGCTCTTAAACGCTGGGGGCATGTCCGCTCATGGTGCTGAAACCATGCCCACTCACGGTAAGCTGCCGTCTTCCTCAAGCAGCTTCATTTTAGTAAGGAGACCAAGCTCAGTTTTTTTGTAAATTACAGCAACCACGTAACGTGACAAAGGCATAGCTAGATAGCAAACTTAAAACGGTAATGACAGTAACTTATGATTAAACAGACGAACCACTGATACTTATGCGCTCTAGTTATTATGTGTGTGTTTGACTTGAAGCAGCACTGCGTAGAACAATCGGTGTTTGACATCAAAGTACAACGAGAGTGATTTCAAGCATAATGAGCATCTGCTCTCTACAGCTCTCACTGTACTGATGTCACACAGCGATCAGTCTGCGAAGTGATGTGCTGCTTCAAGTCCAACACAGCTCTAATAGTTTCGCCGGAGGTGCAGTGCTCAGTGGCTTCGTTACATCACCAAACTTCTGATTCAGCAATGCAGAATATTAATAACTGTGACTGGGACGGTCATATTTATAACATTATAGCGAGAACACTCTTATAATTAACCACTATGCACCCCCCCCCCCAACAAATTGGCCAAATGTGTGAAAAGGGTTGTTCATGTATCAGCAAAGTGTTGCTCAGTGGAGTTCTCAGTTAAACCAAGCTCAAGATATCCAGCTACCGCAGCCTTCGGATGGTTTAAATGTGAGTGTCACTCATCTCCTCAGGGGCCGGAGTGACACAAAAACTGCTCCTGACTCATGGAGCAAAAAAAAGAAAAGAAAAGAAAAAAAAAAAGACAGGATGAAATGAGAAGCTTGCGGGATCCCATGTGGAGGAAGATGGAGAAGCACTGTGGCAATTTTCAAATACACCCATCAATAACAAGCTTCTGTCCGCATGTGTGTTCATGCTCACAGCAGGAAGGGATGAATCGTATCATACAAAAATAAAGGTCTTCGGCAAGTATCAGAAAACCTGAGAAGTGCTTAGCAAGGCTGGAGGGCATCTGTTCATACTCACAGACGGCGCCGGTGAAAATAAGCCCCCCCCTCCATCAGTGAATGTACGCGCATCACGTTCAAGTGAGCACTTGATACACGGACAGAATGCTAAACACCCGACTCGACCGTTTCAAAGGCTCGTTATCTGTTTCATTCTTGGCCTCGTGGGTATGCCGTACCTGTACGAGATGGATGAGAGTAGTGAGGATGGCACAGCGGAGCATGTTGTGTTCTTCAGACTGCTTCCAAAGAAGAGGAAGGTACTGAACCAAGCAACCCACGTACGGACGAATCTAGAATAGAGAGGGGGGGAAAAAGTCAAGCACTCACTTGCAAAGGAGCACACAAAAAAATTTATGTTTGTTTGAATTTTAATGTTTTGGATTAATAAAAAAAATTGAAAATTGAAAATGGGTCAATAAATTATAAATGAAATTACATTTATAAAAATATGATCATAATAAAAAAATGAGTAATTATAGTAATAAAAACTAATATAAAAAGCAGTAGTATTATCATCACTATTATTTTTATCTTAGTGAGATGTCTCTGAAAAATGTTATGACCCGTTTATACAGGCTGACATCAAATTATTAATTAAAATTATTAAAAATGCTTAAATAATAAAAACAACAATAACAATGTATTATTATTATTATTCTGTTTTTCTTTGAATGGTGAATGATTTGAAATATCAATGCAATTAATTAATTTAATTATATTTTAATTTATATATTTTTATATCTGTGGCCACATTAACAACATCTTTTTAATACATAATTTACAATAACATAACATTTTCTCAAGAAGCAGTAACTATAAAAAAAATACAAATAACAATACCACCGATAAAACTTCTTCCAATTTAAATATCGGAAAAAGTTTTTTCCCCACATTTTTCTCAGTGAGACCTTTTTTAGTGGCAAGAGCTACTTCAGTCGGTTTTTATGTTATGCTGCTCTTGCATTATTCTGCCCTGCGATTTGGTACCTGATTTAATGAACAAAATTCCATGAATTATTCCATAATGTCTGAAACATTTCTCTCCTGGTCTATTCTGCACTGGTGCATTAAAACTTCTCCTATTAGCATCTTTTACTGTTAGAATGCTTCTCCAGCAGAGAAATTATTAAATTCAGAACAATGCCATCAAAATACATCTTATTTACATACAAATGTAAAACTCATCATTGCTTCCAGTCATGACTTCTTAATGATGCTTCACATGTAAATGTGTAACATTCTTAACACCTTTTTGTGGCAATTAAATGCAGTAGTTTAGTAAACATTTAGTAAACATCTTGTTTTTTTCCTGTCAAGCTCCTAGCATTTTGGTGCTTTATCAGCATTTTCTTCTGCTCAAAGGAAAACTGCAAGTGGTCTGTCACTGTGCACCAACCACAGATGACAGTATTTGCATATCTTTTAAAAAAAGAACCATGCCTAAATGAACTGCAAAATATTTTGTAAATTAATCGGATTACACTGCCAACTTGAATCTTTAAATGTATTTTTAAGCCCATGACTGCACTATAAGTGACAAAATGCTATAGGGTTTTCACAAAAGGTCTTACCACATTTTTATTTAATCTTTTTCCTGTAATGCCTTTAATTAATTAATTGCAACTTTATTTCTCACATTTACGACTTCAGATTTTGCAACTGGGAGAAAAAAGATTCAACTGGCTATTTTTTTTTAAACTCTGGGTTGAAACTGCTTCAGCAGATTTTAATGGTTACTGTTTCTTGTCATTCTGATTTTATATCTCACAGTGTGACTCTTAAACTTTCTCTAACTTTTAGCCAGAAACAGGCAGAAAAAAAGCTTCCCTCAATGTACGGTAATACTGAAATGATAAGGGATCATATTCACAAGAAACTCTCTTTTTCTTTATAATGCTGCACATCCCTAAAGCTAAGATCCTTCAATGAAAATGCAGAGCTTCGGGTGCTACACAAACACGGGAACTCTGACAAATTTTCAAGCATTTTATTCTTATATTGTTGGGTCTTCTAACACCATCTGCGATTTTTGATTTTACAACAGACATGATCATACACACTTTTACTTCAAGTGGATGATAATGTTATTTAAAAGTTAAACATTTGAGGCTTATTTTCAATAAATGGCATTTTTAAACTTGGGAGAAAGTTACGAGTTCTAAAAGTTACAATATGTTTTCATACAGTACTGTATGTACATGGACTTCTTATCCCAAAAGATCAAGAACAGCAGGACCAGACGGCATCTCAGGTCGTATTCTCAGAGCCTGCGCAGACCAGCTAGCACCTGTGTTCACAGAGATATTCAACCTCTCTTTATCTCAGTCGGTGATCCCCCACATGCTTCAAAGATTCCATCATTGTTCCTGTCCCAAAGAAACCTTATCCTGCTTCCCTTAATGACTATCGCCCTGCAACCCTCACCTCAGTAGTGATGAAGTGCTTTGAGCGGCCGGTCAAAGACTTCATCATTTCTTCTCTACCAGACATACTTGAACCACTACAGTTCGCTTACCGTCCAAACTGCTCTACAGATGATGCCATCTCTCATCTGGACACTAGAAGGGGGAATTATGTTAAAATGCTCTTCATTGACTACAGCTCAGCATTTAATACCATAATTCCCTCCACACTCAACAACAAGCTGGAGCACCTGGGACTCAGCTCATCTCTGTGTCAGTGGATCTGTAATTTGGCAGACCACAGGCAGTAAAGATGGGTGGACACATCTCAGCCTCACTCACTCTCAGCACTGGAGCCCCCCAGGGTTGTGTTCTGAGCCCCCTGTTGTACTCTTTGTACACGTTTGACTGTGTGGCCACTACCAGCTCCACCACCATTCATTAAGTTTGCTGACGACACCGTCGTGGTGGGCCTGATCTCTGATAACAACGAGCCGGCCTACCTAAAGGAAATTAGGAATCTGGAGAACTGGTGCCAGAGGAACAACCCCCTTCTGAACGTCAGTAAAACAAAGGAGCTGATAGTGGACTTCAGCACTAAGCAGGAAAGGAACTATCAGATCCCGTCATCAACGAGAGCCCAGTGGAGAGAGTGGACAGCTACAAATACCTCAGCGTTCACATCACGCAGGACCAGTCATGGTCCTGTCACATCAACGCCATGGTGAAAAAGGCCCTGTTCTCAAAACCTGGTTTGAGAACAGCATCATGCAGGACAGACGAGCTCTACAGAGGGTGGTGCGATCAGCTGAGATCGTGAGGGACCTCAGCCATCCCAACAATGGACTGTTCTCTCTGTTGAGATTCCGCTCCCTGAAGGCCAACAGAGAGAGAATGAGGAGGAGCTTCTTCCCGCAGGCGATAGGGTTGTTGCACTCACTTTGTACAATCAGGACATTCATTTACACTAGTGGCCACTGCACAACTGCACTTTCGTGGTCATTGGTTGGTTAGATCACTCCATCACAAGCCACTTCAAACAAATCACATCAAGCATATTTGCATGCACAAGAGTCTTTTATTTTATTCATAGTCTTTTATTTTAAGGTCTGTGCAATTGTCTAAGCAGTTCACTGCATATCGTACTGTGTATGACTGTGTATGTGACAAATAAAATTTGAATTTGAACAGTATGATACCTTGTGATACAATATTTGTAGAATTGAAATATGTGAGCAAACTCAGAGTCGACAATTTTAATAGATTATTGTGCCTAGAACAATCCACATCTTTAAAAATGGGCCAGTCAGTTGAGATTTCAAACCATGAGTGACATAAGCTTTAACAAAAGGTGAAAAGAGCTAAGCTCTGGCAAGAGGAACTTATAACAAAGCAGTTATAGATCAGGTAGAGTGTGATAGAAAAGCCATTATTTCACAAGTAGCGGAAAAGGAAAAAACTAAAATGTCAAAAGATTTGTCAAAAGATCCATTTCTGAGCTCATAATGACAAAAAAACGAGAATAAATGTTCTCCTATGGTGGTACGGCACATTTGCATAAGCCAAAGAACGGATGGACGTGCTGCATGAAAACACTTTCATATGTAATACTGGTCATTTGACTAATCTTTAAGCTGAATATATGCTCCTGTGGGGAAATACAGAGAAGCACTAAATCATTCGATAGGGCATTAAATATCTCCAGTTCTACACAAAGATGACACAGAAGGTTACTTCTGAAAGCTTTCAACGTACCCCCGGTACGACCGCCTGTAATTTATGCATGTTTGACTGAACGAAGCTTAAATCCCGAGCTTTGCATTCTAACATGACTAAAATAAATGTCATTCATCAAATGGCTTAGAGTCAAGGCTCATGCAATAGCTAAAGGTTATTTTCGAAGCAGGTCGTGGCCTTGTCCTCAGCATGGTCAGGTAATGACATGGCATCAATATGTGTCCTCCGGTGTGCAAAAACAAAAAATAGGCCTGAGGAATATCTTAGAAAAGCAACTGATTTTAGAGTTAAAATTGAACCCTGTGCATTTGGATTACTTTATTTGACCTTTCAGAAGGGGTTGAAGCCCACCTGGATGCTGACTCTCTCGATGACGCAGGAAATAACGTGGAGAACTTGCATCTTGGTGTCGCATTCGTTGACCTGTTGCAACAGCTGGAACAACAGGCCGAAAATAGACTCCAAATACTGAAAGGGAATAAAAGAGTTGCTAATGAAGACCTTTAACTCAACAGATTGAATGCAACGACGACACGTGTTCAATCTTACCGGTAAGAACTGCTCGGTTCTGAATTCGAAGTCATCCACGGGTAAGACTGAGTTAAGGGTAATGACTGCAGGTGAGAAGCAATGACCTCTTAAATACACATGATTAAGTGACGTGCAGATGAATGAGAATGAGAGTAATCATACGACGCCATCCAAACAAGTGGGAGTTGTTGAATGGTTATGGGTTAATAGGCAAACTAATTACAAGAGTGCTTAAATGCATCCAATTAAAGCTGACAAATGACCGGCCTGGTGTTAAGTCTGTAAACTACAGCGGGCTTAGCATCATTCAGAGGAAAGGATATCCAGCTTTAGAGTTGTGGCTGTTTCGATGCGAACCTGAAACAGAAAAAAATTGCATTATTATACCAAAAATTAATAAAGCATGATCTGGGCTGTGAAGTATGAAATTTTAATGCTGCAGTGTGTCGCTTCCACTCCACTAGTGACACCAAATGAAATGGAAATAATGATTCCACACCTTATGAACAAATGCCTTTCTAAGATATTTTCCAGTAATTCATTAGAACAGAATTTTTTATGTTACATGAATTAACATTTTACACAATTGTCCCTTGACATCAGGATTATTAATTTCCAACTATTTTTAATTTCAAGTTTTACATTGACTATAGAAACCCATGTGTTTTTTTTCTTTTTTAAAATAAATTCATTCAGCAAAGCAGCAAATTAGTATATTCTAATAATTTATGGAGGATCATGTGACACTGAAGACTAAATAAACGGAAAGCAGTTAAAATAAACCGAACTCATATTAACACAATAATGCCATTTTTAGTCCTTGTTGTTACAGAGTACTTATACTTCTAAGTACTAAGTAACTACATGTAGTTATTATTTGGTTAGGGTTTGTCTTTGGCTTACTTACATTTAACTACTGTGTGCATCATTTGTTGTTAGTATAATAGTAAGTCCACCCCAGTAGTTCCACCCCAAACTGAGGTGGTGTGCCAATCTCTGGCTTTACCAGAGTACATTGCAGCACCCTTCAGGAAGTCTGCATGCAGGTGGCTTACTTATAGTTTTCTCTGCACACTAAACTGGGCTAGGCAGAACTATTTTGCATGCTTCACCTCCAAAGAACTCTTTTAAAGGACAGCCATTAGTTTCACCTTAAATCAGTGAGGTGTGTGTTGACAACAGACCTCTAAGCCTACTCAAGTTTCCTCAACATATAAATCTTGATAGTTAGCCTGTAACTAAAACAAAATTAACATCATTAAAAGGTCGTGTCGGTACCGGGATAATGGAGGAGCCTCAGGGTGTTAGCAAGGATCGCATAAAGAGTACGACTCAAGCAGGTGGCTAATGACAGACCCCGCCACCCTCTCACAATGATCTATTACACAGGCTGATGGGACAGCATGCTGTGCTCCACAAACAGGTTTATAACGAGCTATAACAGGAGATGATGAAATTTCCCCAACACATCAAACTTAATGATCAAGCAATTTTCTGAGTAATAGCTAAAAGCCTAGAGCAATGCATTTATTAAGTAGTTAACTGACAAAGACCCAAAGCGACAACAAAGACATTTTGGTTTAATTCATCTTTGGATGGTTCTTTTATTTAAAGTCAGTTTACAGCCGGCAGCTGCTTTGTTGCATCACCAATGGTCGCGGTCCTTCATGTTAATAGAAATGCTGTAAAATCTGAATTTTGATTACTTAGCTATTGTATATACTAAAGAAATATCAGTATGTGACACACAATACCATATTGGCACAATATTAAACATTTTACATTTATTGGTAACAGGCAATACTAGAAACTGAGGAAACACTATAACTAGGTTACTTTAAGTTTAGGGTATTATTTAATACATTAGTTTTATTTAATTAGCTACTCCTGAGGTGGAACGTCATAATTTTGCCTAATACGCAACCTATTGAATGCTGCGAAAAGATGCCAAAAATACTATTGATACACACAAAGCCGACTGATAAAGAAGTGGATACACCCTCAACTACCACTACATATAAATTAAACTCTATTCTATGTTTTCACTCGCACTTGCTGCACTCCCGAGACACAGCAAAGCATCTTAGAAGCAAACCTTTTTCAATTAGTTTTTATTCATTTTCAATTCGATTTTTATTGAAAGCAATGTGAAAAAGGAAAAGAATGATTTCAGCAAAAGGCAGAGACAAACTCGGGTCAAAAATTGTGTCCGCTTTACCACCTGCGCCACTGGATGAATGTGAATTTTCGGAAACAATTAACGTAACACTACCTTGCTCATAACTAACATAAATCAGCATAGGCAACTAAGTGTTGGCGAAATAACACATTAGTGGAACAAAGGTGGATTTATTTATTTTTTATTTTTTTCTTCTTGCACAAAATACATTCAAAGACTTTCAAGGAACTTTATCTGTGTACAATTATTTTCAAAAACTTCCCAGGGCCTTTTCTAAATTCTCTAATTCTAGCAGTTTCTATTCTAATTCTATTTTATCTATTTGTTGACTTGACCCTCTACCACCTGCACTGTCCAAATTTATTTTACCTAATTTATTGGTAACACTTTACAATAAGTAAATAACTATTCATAACGTTATTCTTAGTTCATGTTAACTAATGTAGTTAACTAATGAACCTTATTGTAAAGTGTTGTCAATTCATTAAAAGCACAATATGTAAGTTTCCGCCACTAGATGTCGCATTTTCAAACAATAATAGAGGCAAAGTTCTTTTTTTTTTTTGTGCCATTTTTGCCTTTATTAGATTGGATAGATTACAACTGACAGGAAGCGAAGCGGTAGAGAGATAGGGGGATGGGATTGGGAAACGTCTGCACGCTGGGACTCGAACTCGCGAT
>JAUYWG010000041.1:11153427-11164899 GCA_034779775.1 Enteromius afrohamiltoni
AGTATAAGACTATTAATGTTAGTGAATCAAAAAATACAGAACAACAATTGTAGTCTGATTCCCAAACAAATGATTCTCAAAGTAAGTATGGTTTTCACGTTAGCGAATCAAAATATAGCACAACCAGTGTAGTCTGATCGAAAAATAAATGTGATCCTGGACCACAAGACCGGTCTTAAGTCACTGGGGTACATTTGTAGCAATAGCAAAAAATATACTGTGTGGGTGAAAATTACTAATTTTACTTTTATGTAAAATCATCAGGATATTGAGTAAAGATAATGTTCCAAAAGATACTTTGTGAATTTCCTACCGAAAATATATTAAAATGTAATTTTTGATTAGTAATATGCGTTGCTAAGAACTTTATTTGTACACCTTAAAAAGTGATTTTCTCAATATTTTGATTTTTTCTGCACCCTCCATATATTCAAATTGTTGTATTGCATCCAAATATTGTCCTATCATAACAAACCATACAGCAATAGAAAGTTTATTTTTTTAGCTTATTAACTGTATTGGAAATCTCAATTTAATAATCACATATGACGAGACAAATTGATTGAGACAAATGATTCTCAAAATATGAGCCTTTTTTTGTTAATGAATCAAAAACAAATAGCACAACCAATATAGGCTGATTTACAAACAAATTACTCATTGTTTTGTGTATTTAATGAATACTTTTTAGTTTCTTTAAATCAATTTGAAACACAGCCTTATAAAAAGTCACAATACTAGTAGAAACAGTTCAAAACTGACCTAACTAAACTATACAAACATGAAATTGTATCAAACCTTACTGAATCAAAGAGTTTGTGAATCTAAAATCTAAAATCATCATTAAATCTGAATCCTATCACACCTACCCCCTTAAATCAATTTTGTCCTATGCATATTTAATTTTCATATGATTGTTGACTGTATTTATTAAAATACTGGCACATACATCTATACATATAAACGTTATCACCAGTCTATTTAGGTTTGAGGCCACATAGTGGCCCAATGCACTGTGCCCAATGTCCTGGGCTATTATCTACCCAAGGGAAGTAATCATTTGCTGCGTCCTGCTAAAGTCCCAGGGTGGAGAAGAAACTCGCCAGAGTTCCTGTAAATGAGGAAGACGGATGCAACAGGCTTCCCCAGCCTATTGATCTGGTCCTTAACAACACCTGTTCAGTGCAGCTGCCCCTTTTGACCTTAGAGCCACAAGATCAGTGCTCAGATAATCTGTCTGCCAAGGCAAAGAGTCTGGACTTTGTGACACGCTAGGTCAAACGAAGTAATGAATCAATGGGAGGGTCTGGAGGGCTGCCAGTTGGGAGAAATGACAGTGGACAAGGTCAAGGAATTTGCACCCATTTCTCATAACAAGCAATGAGGACGGATTACAAAGGTATAATGCATATTGGTAACTTCCTGCTGAATATAAACTTGTCAAATCACAAAGCCCAAAGCACAGATGGCAGATGTCAGCACCAGGGTTACTCATATCTCTCTCTGAAAATCCCTCCGAGCCTTTCTCAGGCATACTGTCTCATCATGACAGTGACAAATGTGCCTGATTAAAGAGTGGCAGGCGTACATTTGCTTGCTCTGTCAAGAGCGAGTGCAGAGACCGCCTCAATGCCCATGAACACACACTCACACACTCTAGTGCTTGACTGATCCCCATTGGAGCAACACACACACAAAAAAAAACCCCATCGACACACACACACACACACTTGCACATACATTGCCATTCGAGTATGTTATGTGCTCGCCAAAACAAATGAGACAAGTGGATTGTTACAAACCAATAACTGTGGATCTTTGAAATGCAAGACTTTTTTTTCCTCTCTTTCCTAAGAAATGGTTCACCCAAAAATGTACATTTTCTGAAAATGTACATACCCTGTGACCATCTAAGATGCAGATGAGTTTGTTTCTTCAGCTGAACAGATTTGGAGAAACTTTTGTCCATGCATTACATGTCTTGCTTGCCTCTGCAATGAATGGGTGCCATCAGAATGACCATTTGAAGCTAAATGCCTTTAAAAACATGCACATTTTCACTCCACAAAACATTAACTGATGGACTTAAATCATATGGATTACTTGAGGACATGTGTGATGCATTTATCTGCTGTTTGGACTATCTGACAGCACCCATTTACTGCAGGATCCATTGGTGAGCAAGTAATATAATGCTAAAATTCTCCAAACCTGTTCCAATGTATTTTGCACATTTTCAGCAAATTTTTCATTTTCTGATATTTCTGTACTACTATTCTTTTAATGATCTTATAAAATAACAAAAAATAAAAAAGTGGGGTTGTTTTTGAATTTTTTTTTTATTGTAACTACAGTTTGGACAAGTAAAAAAAAAAAAAAAACATGTATCTGCTAAAATTTGTTTGCATTTTCACAGCCCTATTAAATATTTTGCAAAGATAAATGTCATTAGTGTCAATGTAAATTTAATCCAAAGTATTATAAACAATACTGACACAAACTTTAAACGATCATCAGCGTTACGAAATATGCAAATTTGGTTTGTAATCCCACTCTCCTTCTCAACAGGAGAAAGAAATAGGCAAACAAAAACAAACAGTGGTGAAGGGAAGGAGACACTGGCAGTCAAGGTTTCAAATGCGATCAGAGGTCCGTTTATCCTCTCTCGCTCTCTCTAAAGTCACAAATGATGGTTGTGTAGAGTCAGTCTTCATTACCTCTTTTTTAATTCTGTATTTTTGTCTTGTCCTCTCACAGAACTGTGACGAAAACATAAAAACTACACAGCACTGTTGAGGCGTAAATAACAAAAGAACTGACAGAATTCAGACTGTTAACCATTCTCTAACGTCTGTGTAAATACTTTGAATGAGGAGTTTGACTGCAGTTTAACTATAAAAACTATGAGTAGCTTGTCAAGTCATCTTTCTTAACACTTCTGCACTTACTTGTCCTTTGCTTTGAAAATCTCTTTTCTTTTTTAAATCTCAAGGGTTTAAATCTTAACCCTCATGGCCTTCAATGAATATTTCAACACCTTTCTCCACAGGACATTTATTTTACATATCTGATACCATCTTCCCAACTCTCATGACCTCATCAAATGCACCACCGGAGTCTCCCAGAAGAACGTTGTTTAACCAATCCATCAACCACAGCTGATATAATACTGCTATTGTAAGAAGGCAGTAAATGTCATTGAGGCGAAGTGTAAAGATTATCCAGGCTCCCGTCTGAGAGGTTTATCTAAATCTCGATATCTTTGTGCTGTTCTCAAAAAGAGAAAGATATCAGCTCTTTTCAGGGGTTGTCCTCATTCAGAATTTTGATGTTATCCTGCACAATATTAAAAAAAAAAAAAAAAAGCTATTAAATTATGTGTGTATACCTGTACAACTTTATGTAACCAACCTAGATTTCCAGAAATAATCATAGCAAAACAGCAAGAAACTTGAAGGTGCTGGGCTTCATCCCATATTCTTTTTGATAAAGTGCCTATCAGAGCTCACAGAGGAGTAATGCAATAAAAAAAAAAACTTCTGAGAGAAAGCTTTAGTCTTTTATCTATAGAAGGGTTAGACTCTATCACTGCAAAAGCTTCTTTGAACGCACCTGTGGAGTGACATCACTTCCTGGGAAAAACAATAACAGGAGTGAATATGGTTTTATTTAAAGAAAACAATCCTTAAGATGTTTCTTTGACACCATCCCGTGACTTTCTGGCTTCATCCACTAACACTGACTTGCAGGTGTTTTTATGAAGGTTAAAATGACTTTCGTGGGAATTTAATTGTGTTTATTAAATCATACCTGTTATGGCTGACTTGTAACTCTCCAAGGAGTTGGTTCTTGAACCACTGATCGAAGTCCACATTGTCAAACAATTCATATGCAGCTAAACCCACAGCATTGTATACTGCAAAGAAAAAGAAAAATGACAATTTAAACATTTTTAATAAAAAAAAATATTTCATGTCAACATAGAAAAAAACATGGAAATGTAACGCATCTAATGAACCTAGAGCTATACGTTATCTTAAATTTAAACAAACAAATAAATAATATAAACATTTTAATAGAGTTACATTTTACAATAAGTAAGTTTACGTTTTAGAAATGTTCTATATTTGGCAAAAAATTATGTTGTTTTTTTTACTTTTTATTCATCAAAGAATGCTAAAAAAAAAAAAAAAATCACAGTTTACAAAAAAATATATTTGACTGCACAACATTTCCAACATTGATAATTCTAGTAATAAATCAGCATATTAGAATGATTTCTGAAAGGATCCTGTGACACTGAAGACTGGAGTAATGATGCTTTGTATCACAGGAATAAATGACATTTTAAACACAGAAAGCTGAAATAATGTTTCACAATATTACTGTTTTTTCACATCTTTAAAAACCATTAAATATCTTACTAACCCCAATTTTTTAAACAGTATCAAATCACACTGCTATTGAAAAGTTTTGGATCAGTATGCTTATCAAAGCTGTATATATTTGATCAAAAACATATTAAAAAATATTAGTGTACTGTAATACAGAATGTCTATTATGAACAAACATAATAAACATATCATTTAACTTAAACAAAAAAAAAACTATCACAGGATCACAAAAAATAAGAAGCACAAATCAGCATGTGTGAAAATATATTTCAAAGTATATTAGTATGTTACTTGAAAAAATTACATTTCACAAATTTACAGCAATAATACTTGAATGAATACAGCATTGATGAGCATCTTCTTTGAAAAACACTAAACACACACTTATACTTTATATAAACATGATAACATATGTATTATTTAAACTATTTCTATATTACTAATAGTGCACTTAAAAAAAATAAAAATCATAAGACCTCTTTATTTAATTTATATTTCAAAATTAGGTTGAGCAAGATTTTTAGTCTCATTAAGTGTCATTTTAGTGACATTTGTTAAATGACATGTTGAGTGTGTGTAAGAGTAACCAGTAATGCATGATAGTACCTGCATCCTTCATGAGCATCTGCACCGGGTCGTCCACATTACTGGGCCCTGAGAGAGAGAAAGCAGTCGCGGTGTTTTTTACATTTCATTTTTCCTCTCCTTTCACATCCTGCACACAATGTGCTTCAGCCCAGTAGAGAACATCTAGAACTTTCGCACATCTGTAATAATTGTGACTTAACCACTTTGCAAACAAGCACTTTGAAAACAGTAGTAAAAGCGGCAGAGCGTGTGATAAAATAACATAAGCGACTAAAACTTTTCTCTCAATTCCCTTAAACAATCACAATTAGCCTTCCCAAAGCGACAACGAGGAGGCCACGCTCCTTATTGTCCAAGTATAATTAGATCACATGAAATGCTCAAGAGAAAAAGACAAAAAGACACTACTAGGAAATTAACTGAGGGGCCATTATCAGAATCATCGTCTAAATGTGAGCTTTTATAATGATATTGACTTCACACTATAATGACACATGATTTGCAAAAAATAGCACTTGCAGGGCTGCCATCACCATTTTAATAAAACATGAACTTTTCGAAATCCATGTCAAAACACTCAGAGATCCTTATGAATGTCCATAAGAATATTTTCCTAATTTAATCATGATAGTAAATTTAAAATCAACACATTTGCACGGAAAGCTCATTTAAGTCATTCATCAATTAATTAGCGAGCCAGATCAAAAGCAATAAGAGCGTAACGCTCGTCAGACGGTCCTTGTATGTGGCTGAGAGTGCGAGCTTAATTGCTTCATGCAGCTGTAAGCGGAGCACTAGTGCTTTAGCTTAGCAGGGTGTGCTTTATAAAGGTGACATTTGCCCTGCAAGGCTGCAATCAAAAGTTCCACATATAAAGTAGAACCCTGGTTGACTGTGTCAGTTTTTCCCTCACAAAAAAAGGTAGAGAAAATCCCTCATTTGAAAATAAAAAGAGCTTTAAAGAACTGATGGCATGGCGTGTGATTTGGTGTCAACCCAGCCTCTCGAAGCTAATGTCAGCCGGAAGCTAGCAATGACAGTACTTCCATGCTGAAACACTTCAAAAAGGGGTTCTTCTAAAAACCATGTGGCATCTGGGCACATTTTCAGCACTGCCCTTTTTGTTGGCTTTTCAAAATATTTGACGTAAGAAGCTAACATGTTAATTACTATAGATAAAAAGGGACCTGAATGAACTTTCAGTTCAATACCTTTTACACCGTTTTCTCATCTACTCCTGCTCCAGTTCTGACATTTCTTTTATCACAACATAATGACAGTTCATTTTACCAGTGAGTTTTGTTTTATCAGTGAGTCTTTAATCAGCACATTAAAAGCTTTGCCTTGTTTAATTCATTCACAGTGTCCTTGAATGCCAGGAGTCACTGCTCGCTTTTTCTTTTTAATAAAGTGTAATAAAACCATCCCTGAAGGAAAAAAGCAACAACTTAAACCAGGAGAAACTGTGTTGTAGCTGGTTTAAGTTGGTCTGCCTGGTTAGAGCCACTCTACAAACTTTAATCCAGAACAGCCTGACCATCTTGGGAAGACTTGGAAGCCAACCAACAACCCTGTTTAAGCTGTTTATCCAGCAGGGACTTTGTTAGGGGTGGAAATCAATAACCATTAATGTACATCAAATATTACATTTTATAATCTAAATATAGAAAAATAAATAGATGTTTTAAAAGTTGAAAAAGGTTCTCAAACAATAGTCCACAAAAAAAAAATAGCAATTGAGTTTTTAAAAATGACCCAGTGCAAAAGTTAACATACACTTGATTTTTAATACTGTGCGTGCCTAAATGATCTACAGCTTTGGTTTTAGTTAAGTGACTTGCATTAAGAGCCAAGTGGGGTGAAAAATTATGAACAGAATGGGCTGTGTCCATTTTTCTTTTGTTTTCATTTATTTTGCCTAAATATTTTTCCATTTAGTTCTGCCGTTAAAAGGCTACAGAAGATGATTCATGTTTCCCAGAAGACCAAATAAGTTACATGTTCACTTCCCAGCTCTTAATGCATTTAATGAACCTTTTTTAATAGTCCTGATCGTCCTTCAGTTGACTATATGGATCTCAAAACCATTGTTGGAAAGGGTTTAAATACACAAAAATTCTGGAAAACCAAAGAAGTTTGTGTGAGATGATTTTTTTTTTTTCTGAAGAACGGCATACTTTTCTCTTGTGGACTACATGTTAAAATCTTTTATGTGAAATCTCTTTTTCAAGTCAGGACTAACAATAACATGCCATTTTTTAATGATCACTCGTTATGGTAAACTAATTAACATTTTGCAGATTCTGAAAGGGGGTGTAAACTTTTGACCCCAACTGTAACTGATTAATTTAATAAAATTTCTATCCCTAGATAATATATATATATATATATATATATATATATATATATATATACACACTTAGATCGTAATATTAATAAAAAAATCTGATAAATCCAACCTTGAAGATTCTGCACCATCTCTAGAAGCACTGGTGTCAACGTTTGACTGTAGTTGTGAAAAATGTCCAAGAAAAGCACTTCAGTGCATGGCTGTAAAGATATTGAGTAAAACAAAGAGAACAGGATGTGACAAGAAAGCATTCAATACAGGAACAACATTTAAACACAAACATTTACCTACAAACACAAACAACTGAAAGTTAAACCGTTGGGTCTTTCCGTGGTATCCATCGCTATCCAACACAATCAATAGTTTGCATTGAAGGATGGGTCAGGGTGCGAGACCTTCAGCATCTATTATTACATGCTGGGACACTGTCTTCACGGGGGAATAAAGGAGGTCAAATATCACACCTTTGCAAAGTGTGGCAAGCTCAACAATCACCACACATGTCAAATCATATGTTCTATGCCTTCAGGAAATCTGACATGATCAATACAGTTCAGAACTCAATCTATAAGGGCAGGTGCCTGGACAGACTATGGATGATCACAAAAGAAATTACTTCATTCTGGCCTGGAGGTTTTGAAGACTTTAAAGATTTAGCTTCTATCAAACAGGGGTTGCACAATTAATCAACCAAAATTGCGATATGGCTTAATGCGACTATTAAATCGGAAAGGTTGTGATATAATTAATTCAATATATGCACATAATGATTCAGAGTGAGGCACGGCACAGCAGCTGATGATCGAGCATCTGGAGCAGCTCGGATCACAGTAAACGCTGCTCTATAACTCTCTCTACTTCTGCTCTGAGTTTGGATCGCTTAAAATTGTACTGGGAATGCAACAAGCACCAACCACCTTTCCAATCTTGTAATGAGAAACACTTAAAGCAATTATTGACAACAAAAGAGAACCTTTGGGACCCCTATGTATTTTCCCACCTAAATAAAAGCCTGACAGCATAAAACTTAAGTTAAACATTTAAAACCCTCAAAGAGTAGTATTATAATAGAGTTGTAATAACAAATTAATGCATTATTATTATTATGATCACCATCATCTATAACAACAACTAATATTACTACTACTTATGGAAGCCTGTTTCAGCGACTTAAATAAAAAAAAGTTATTGAGATTTTTTCGCTCACAATTCTGACTTATTTTCTCGCAATTGGGAGAGATAAAGTCAAAATTATATAAAGTCAGATAAAGTCAGAGTTATATAGTCAGAATCTCGTAATTGCTATTGTCGCAATTTTGAGAACATATCAGTCTTCTTCAGTCTAACCTCTCCATTCAAAATTTTACTTTATATCACACAATTGGGAGTTATAAAGTCATAATTCCGAGATATAAATTCGTGTTTCTGATTTTATGACTCACAATTGCGTGTTTATATCACGCAATTCTGACTTTTTTTCTCTCAATTGGGAGAAGTCAGAATTGCAAGATATATTTAGAATCTCTAATTTTGTATCACGCAATCACAAACAAAAGTCAGAATTGTGAGATAAAAAGTCTCACAATTCTGTATAACTTTTTTTTTATTTAGTGGTGGAAACGGGCTTCCCTAACTACTACTACAATTTATTTATGGGCTACTTTCAGGGAACTCAAGAAAAAAAAAATTTCTATTGTTTATTTATACAGAGAAATATTATAATAGCACTATTTACTATTCAGTTTACATTTTTAAGTGTTTTTGTTATTTTGTTTTCTATTTTATTAGGTTAGGTTTTCTATTTTTATTAGGTTAAATGACTCCACAGTGACGTCTTTCACGGAGTAAATGACAAATGTGATGTAAAACGCTACTCTTGCTTGAGGTTATAATTTAGTCAGCCAATGTCATTTTAAAGCCAGGATATAAAAGCCACATTAAGTAAGCAGCCAGATGTAATGCAAATCAGGTCGCATGAGGGCAGTAGCAAATGACCCTGCAGAGTCAACCCCCCCCATGCAAATTCCACAGAAATGAGGCCGATTCATTTAAACTCAGTTGCTTTGGATTTACTGACACTTCCTCTGACCTTGGAATACATCTCTCTGTAAGGTGGTTTACCAAAAGACGAGCAAATGGAAATGTTCCACATGCACAAAAACAGCTTTGAACATTTTAATTATAAAATCAGCATTTTATGAAAGAGAGGTCGCTTACCCGCAAACTATACTTCCAGGAGTCGCCGCCTGTCTCTTCCACAGCTGAAGAAAGACACAACGTTAAACACAACTTGTCACAACATATATCATGCACTTTAAAGTGATAGTTCACCCCAAAATAAAAAATTCAGCCAGTTATTCATCTTTATGTCATTACGAACGGTACAACTGTGTTGAAGAATGTCCTGTCCACTCTGTTTAATATAATGAGACTGAAGGAGGACTGAGGCTGTCAAGCTTAAAAACAAAAAAAATCACCATACTCCTGCAGATTATTACAGTACTTTGTGGCAAACCAATCATCATTCATTGATTAATCTTCCACTCCAGTAGGATGTTAGCAAGCATAGTGACTGAATTATAGAGTCAGTGAGATGAATTTTTACCATTTTCATGATTCTTTTCAGCGCTTGGCTGTCATTTTAGAGTTTGTCAGTAACAGTCCTTGTTCATTTTGATCATATTAACAAGAACAGGAAGGATATTTCATGTAAGAAAAAAAAACAGTGGATAACTATTCTTTTAAACTTTAACCACAGCTTCTAACATTCAAGCAGTATCCTGGTTATTACACCTCACCTCAGATTCTCTCTATCCATGATGCAATCATGGTCCAGTCGTTAAAAGTTATAATGTCACCTCCTCTATCATCTCTAGACACCTTTTATTCCTAAGGGTTGCTCATCAACAGGCCAGAACCATTCCGTCTGCTGCTGAGTCACTGAATTAATCGCAATTACGCTACCTTGACAGCAGGACCCCTGGACGAATCACAAACTGGCATTCCCAACGCCAGAGACAAATCACTGGACCATGGCAAAATAGATTAGAAAATGACACCAGCAAAGTACACCAAGAGATTTTAAATTACGGCCAACTGTACTTTGCGAAGCCCATTTCCTTAAGAGGAATTGCATGTGTTAAATTACTGCGGCAGGTACAGCGCATCTCTGGGCATAACACAAGCAGGGCTCAGGTAACTGACAGGAAAGGGCAGCTTATTGACTTCAAGTTCAGGGGTAGTACATCTATTGGCATAGCTACTTTCACCTCACTAATTCATGCGTTCAGGTTATGCTGTGCTCTTCCTTTCTGACAGGTTAAGCCATATATGGTCATCATTAAAGAACACCTGAAACAATACGGTTCAGGGTGTTGTTTTAAAACCTAGAAAAGAACATCCTTTGAGATTTTAGAATTTTTTGACTATATTAAGGTCTGTGGTAGATAATGTTTTTCAGCAAAAATAATAAAGAACATACTTGTAATTGTACAACAACCCGTTTATCAATTTTTTTTTTTTTTTCATATTTGGTCATTAAAAATTTACAATTGACAGCCCTAATAAGTAAAACACATGTGAAAATAATATTTAATGTAAATAAGTTTATAATACTAATACTATACTGTCTTACATTTGGTATTTATATTATTATTTACACACATGGGTATATGTATATATATATATATATATATATATATATATAAAATTGTATGTACATTCAAATTCTTATATTTTTTTATTTAGTATTGGACTTCAGAACCTACATAAGTACTTACATGTTCCCCAGAGAACAAATTACAAAGTACAATTTACCCTGATCATCCAATTTGAAAAGTTTACCCCTAATGTCTCAATGCATCGTGTGGCTTTCTTAAACATCAGTACATGTCACCTTTTGTAATAGTTATGCAATAATAACTGTATTAGTCCCTCCATTGTTCTCAGTGTAAAAAGATGGATCTCAAAATCATACAGTCAATGATGGAAAGGGTTCAAATATGCATAAGATTCTGGAAAACCAAAGAATGTAGGGATTTTTCTGAAGGACAGCAGGCAGTGCTGCTCAGGACCAACAAGGAGCTATACCCAAGGATAATACATTATAATGTATTAATGTAAGGATAATACAATATTGTG
>JAUYWG010000041.1:11170473-11184911 GCA_034779775.1 Enteromius afrohamiltoni
AGTATAAACCGTTTCCATATGCCTGAAGTATACAGCCTATATTTTAATATACATATTACTATAAGGGTTTTTAAAAAAATTATGTAAAAACAAATTATATCTAAATATTAATACAAAAAATATATATATTTTTGTTAATATTCTAATTAATTGGATTGTTTTTTGTTATATTTTTGTTATCCTTATTTATCTTTTGATATGTCTATTAAAGTTTTTAGAAAATTGTAGTTTTTATTTTTTGTTTAGTTATTTTAGTACTGCAACAAAAATGAGAAACGTTGCTTTGGCAATTAGCTGAAATATATAAACCAAATTCTTATATTATAAGAATATTATATTTCATATTCTTATTTTTCAGCTAATGTTTATTTTATTTCAGGTAAAAAAAAATGTTTTTTGGCTTTAGTTTTAGTTTTTTAACATTAATAACTAATACATATTTAAAATTCAAACATTCTATTGGTGCATATACACTGCCTGGCCAAAAAAATAAATAAAAATTCACCACCAAAAAAAAGATCACACACACAGTATTTCATTGGACCGCCTTTAGCTTTGATTATGGCATTCGCTGCGGCATTGTTTCGATAAAGTTCTGCAAAGTCACAAGATTTATTTCCAGTTTTCCAGTTTATATCCAGTATTGCATTAATTTTTCACAGAGAACTTGATGATGGCAGAGTCTGACCACTGCGCAAAGCCTTCTCCAGCATCCATCTCAAAAATTCTCCATGGGGTTAAGGTCTGGACTCTGTGGTGGCCAATCCATGTGTGAAAATTATGTCTCATGCTCCCAGAACCACTCTTTCACAATTTGAGCCCGAATCCTGGCATTGTCATCTTGGAATATGCCAGTGCCATCAGGGAAAAAAAAAACAAACATTGATGGAATAACCTGGTCTCTTACGGCTACACAGTTGTTCAGTCCCAATCCCTTGAGATCCCTTCGCATTGCGCGTGTGGAAATGCTCTTACTTTCACTATTAAACATAGCCCTGAGTTCTACTGTTGTTTTTCTTTGATCGTGATCAGCGATCACTTAAACGTTTGGTGAAATCAAATCATTCAGGATTATTTCCGGCCACATTTCTTCCTCGAAGACAATGGGTTCCCACTATCCTTTTACTTTTTAAATATGCGTTGGACAGTTCTTAACTGAATTTGAGCTGTTTCTGCAATCTCCTTTTTTCTCTGCTTGATGCATGCCAATGATTTGACTCTTCTCAAAGACACTAACATCTTTTCCACGACCACTAGAGGTGTCTTTCGACATGGTAGTTTATGAAATGAGAAGCAACTCATTGCCCCAGTTGGGTTAAATAACTTGTTGCCAGCTGAAAGATAATCGCCCTTGCAGTAATTGTCCAATAGGACTCGTACCTTTTTGCTTAGTTAAATCCAGGTGGCCACTTTTTTTTTTTGGCCAGGAAATGTATTTCAAGATACAAGTAATCAGTAGGTTTTTAAAATAAAGTAGTTTTTTACAAATAAAATTAACATTTACTCCTGAATGTAAATCATACAAAAACAAGATTTTGCACTAAGCCTAATTTCAACAAAGACTGACTGGTACTCTAAGTAAATTTCCCTCTCTAATTCCTGTTATATTCTTATAACATTAGCAGTTCTGAAAATATCCCCTCCCTCCGATATCTCATTGGTGACTGATCACAGTGTGAAGTCCACTTCAGGCGCCGGACTTCAGTCAAAGGCAGACTAAAGATGTTTTGCGTTTGATAACGATAGAGTAGTGATGCACTGAGCATGAAGAGGATTGGGGAAAAAGTTGGATATTTTATAACACTGACTGTCTGGCTTTGAGCAGAAAAACACGACATTAAAGTCCAAGAGTCTCCAGAGAGACAAGACAGCTACAGCCCTACCGGGAGAAAACCGTGTTTCTGTAGCTTGGCAGTTGATTGATAGCCGGAGGCAGCAGCTCATTGAATATATTCTCTTTTGAGTTGTCTTACCTCCAGAATGGATCAATAATGGTGCCATCATCATTTTCTTTACCGCAACTAATAAGCTCAGATTCAAAATGTCAGTGGCACAGGCAGTCGTCTTGACAGTCTAACAAATGGACTGCCGGATCAAGGGTTCAATATATAAACTTGAAATAAAAATAGGATCTTCTTTGAAGCAGAAAGGGAAAAAATGGGAATGTTAAATTCATATGAATACACTGTGAATATTTAATATATCACCCAGCTCTACTATAAAGACATCCCTATGTACTATATATAGACAGTATGTGTGTATACGAAGCAATCCTAACTGTCCTCTGAGACCAACAAATACATTTTAAAGATCAGCGTAACAGTTATTACATTACATTTTTTCTGCACTGTACTGTCAACGCTACAAAACGTTCTCTTTGACTCATTGTTTCTTGCCAATTTCAGTTTTTTCTCAAAGACTCATTAAGGTTTAGGAAGGCTCACATCATTGTAATGTTAAAATTATCTCTGCTAAACCAACTCCCACAGATGCATTAAGAGATGAAGGCACCATATGGGCTTCCTGCAGAGGCTGTGCTCTCTGTGTGCTCTGTGCCGGCAAATTCTCCTCGCTTTCAGATTATGTTGTGACAAAACTTTCCTTTAACCCATTTAAATACAACAAAATGAACAAATGAATCACTATTATTTTGCATGTGTCAACACAAAATGTCGTATTTCAAGGAGAGATATTCTAATGATAAGTGCACAATTACCGCAGGACACATGTAATGCATTAAATATTCACATTGACCTGTTTTTCCCTCCCAAGCCCCATCTTCCCTGCAGAATCAGCATCTCATTTACGTGCAATAATTTATTTTCAATGTCAGAACTCCAACATCATAACCCTTAGGTTATTTTGCTTGCAAACAACTACTCAATTTTCACAATTTTACCTGTCTTTCCTCCAAATGAGTTTGCATGGATGTGATTTAAAAATGTGTTAGCTATTTAAAAAGTGAATGCAAGCAAACATCAGCCCTGACTTTGAGATCACATCTAAATAAGCAGTAAGTAAATATATAAAAAAAACGAAACTGTTTTGCTATTATGTTTGAAATATTGCAGAACTTACCATGACTTCCATGTTGTTATGCGGCTCAATGAATCCATGCACAGTAAGCTTCCGAAGAACTGCAAGTGGTAAACAAATAAACAACTGTTACTTAATAAATGCCATATATTTGTCCACAAAACTTATTTTATTGCTAATAATGAGTAATGAAAGTAAGAAAAGTGTGTGTGTTAATATATATATAAATATTTTAGATGAGACTCAAGAAAAAGCCTTAAAGGTATAGTTCACCCAAAAATAAATGACACACCCTCCTATCGTTTCACACCTGTAAGGCATTCGTTTATTACAAATTAAGATATTTTTGAAGAAATCAGAGAGCTTTCTGAGCTTGCATAGACAGCAATGCAACTATCAGGTTCAAGACCCAAAAATGTAGTTCGGACATTGATAAAATAGTCCATTATAGTCCACTATTCTTTTTTATTCTAATAAAGACTTCCTTTGCAGGGTCAGAAAGCTCTCTGGTTTCTTTAACACGTTGATCAACACGTAATGTTGATTGAATGAGTTTGTCTAACAAATATACAAGTAATTAAAAAGCAAAATATTTTCCATTTTTTTAAGCTCTGTTCATGTTTGATTGCGGACAGCTTTAAGCTACTAAAGTTATCCAGCCGAGAGCAGTGAGTGCTTGCAACATTAACTCAACCAGTGTCTGTGTTTTTATGTATAGCTGCTTAAGTCTGTAATCTGCAGGCGTAGGCTGGGAAATTTTCTAAGAAGCTATGAGTGTTTCAGCACTGACTGTATGTGTATGTGTGTGTACCTTTCAAAGAGAGCAGAGTACGCTCCAGGGAGCTAAGAGCAGCCTGTTGGTCTCCTGCGTAGATCTGCTGTAGGAATGTGTCCGTGTGATGATTCCACAGAGAGCAAGCGAAACTATAGATGCTGGACGCCAGCTTGAAAAACAAACAAATAAACAGAAGCACAAAAACAGGGGCTAAATTAACATTTGGTGATAGTTTCTTAGGAGGCGTTCAGAGGTAAGATGCGATTTAACTATTTGGCAGATGTGCTTAAAGTCTTCGCTGCTTCAGTGCATCTTTGATTTGGTCCACCCACTAAGTTAACTTCACTTTTAGCATCACAGACAGATAAAGCCAGTCTCCATTGCTTCTACAGTGCATAAGGGAGAAATTCACATTTTTCATATTGCTTGCACCCCTGGGCCTACTGTAGATCTAGACTATGCTGCCTCAGCTCTTTGATGATTCCTGATGTACTTTTTGAAAACTAGAAAAAAAAAAAAAAAAGTCGGGAACTCCATGACCTGTGTATGCTTTTGAGAACGTGACTAGAACCTACTGTCTGACTAAATGGAGTTGCAGAAATAATAATGATATTTAAAGACTGATTTACTCCAACAAAACAATAAATAACAGTAAAAAAAATGTTATATGGTGCATATGGGTTGCAAAATGCTTCTCTTTAAAGTCATTTTTTTTCAGTTGACTGAGTTTATGGTCACAGAAAATGTTTTTTCTGTGGTAAATGTGATATGTGACATTGTTTAAAAGCTATTATACTTACATCTTTGCACATTTCAAACACTGCTGTAGCAATTTCATTAATGACAGGATCCAGATTTTGGCAAGTTGTACTCTCGCTTAACATACATTTGATTGTTTATTCATATTTATTTCATGCTGTAAAACCATTTTCATGCTGGTTTTAAAGCAGAGGACACAACATTTATAGTCTGTAAAGTAATAAAGTCAAAATAAATTGATTCTTAGAATTAAAAAAAAAAAATCAATAGTTTCGTAAAAATATTGTTTAACCACCCAATATTTTTGTAAATATTTAATGGTGATTAATCGCATGATTGTTATGAGTTAACTCATGATTAATCGCAACTTAATCACACATTTTTTTCTTAAATTAATACTTTTGAAGTTTTTAATACTCTAATCAACATGGGCATGGAAAAATATGGATGCTTTAAGCAAATTTAAAAAACATGTTTATTATTAGGAAAATCATACTGAACAAATTATGAAGTTTCAAAGAGCTCGTTCATGTCAGGTTCCAGGTTCCCATTATTCTCTATCGTTCGAACTGAGCAATTTACACAAGCCAGTTTACCTTTTTACATGACAGGGCAGCTCACTTCTTCTGAGCATGCTGTACATGTTTTATTTGTTAATTACAGCTATTTACTGTAGTTTGATGCAGCTAATTGAGCCATTGTCTGATAAAATCAAATAGACTACACACATAAGATAAAGACAATTATGATTGTGATTTCAGTAAACAATGAATGCAGTTCTGTGTCAGCAGCACTGTACGTTAGTCAGCCACGGGTCCCGCTTTTATGAAATTATTTGGACCGCCCCAGCTGGCCCCGCACCACTGTATCTATTTTTATAACCCGCCCCGCCCCGCCCCCGCGAACATTAAATAGACATACTTTAGGCATTGTAATTCAAACAAAACAGCCTTTATTTAAGCCTTAAAGTGCTTAGAAACATCGCCCTGTAAACTGGTGACAACATATGATTATGAACATGAACGATAATTAGGTCATATTATTAATAAAAAGATAACGACACACATTTTAAACATTTACAAAGCAGCGTTGTTTCATTCATCACACGGAAATGTTCATTTAGCGCTTTTACGTTCGCTGTGCAAAAAAAGAAAGGCATCCACTGTACCGGGGTTTAATTTATTTCGCCTGGACTCCAGCACCTGAGCAGCAGAGCTGAATGTGCGCTCGCTTGATGCGCTTGGGGCTGGCAGCGGTAGCTGCTTGGCGCTTTCGTGACTTGTCATGCAACGTAATCTTATCAAAGAATTATGTATGACAATAGATATTCCCAAATATTTAATATAAGCTATAGGAATTTTAATTTCGTTTTTAATGACCCGCCCCGCAAATAAAGTGACAATTTCTAAACCCGCCCCAACCCGACCCGCGGGGTCCGCAGTTACGAGACGACCCGCGCATCACTACTGTACGTGGATACACTGTTTGCACTTAGAGCTGAATCTAAACCACACATGCGTTGCATACGTTGTTTACATGTGTGATACTGTACACTATAGGGTGATGTGGAGGAGACTCCTTCTGAGTCAGTTCTGAGCCTTGATTGTGTAAGGATATTGGTGTCTATGGAGGATCAGAGAGCTCTTAGAATGATCAAAAATATCTCAACTTGTGTTCTGAAGATGATCTTACACAGTAATTAATGACAGAATTTACATTTTTGGGCTGAAATATTCCTTTAAATGGTGGTAATTGGTCTTTAAACTGAAGTGTTACCATATAATCTCATAAGTAAGATACTTCCATGTGCATGTATTTATTTATTTGGTAAAAAAGCCATAACCATCTATAAACCTGAAGGGGTTTATTTTACAGATGACAGCAATATTCACACAGCGGGAGCCAAATACTTCTAAAGGGCAGTGATTCTTTTACAGCTTCATTTATTAAAGGCATTACACCATTAGCATAAATCCTGATAATGGGGACAGCAAAACTAGAAACATCTCTGGAAAAAAATGCAAACTGGCCAACCAAACAAGCCAGAAATGAAGAAATCAGTGATTCAGTTCACATTACAAAATCATCCAGCACACCCAAAAGAAAAAAACTTTTCGTCATAGCCCGAGGACAGTGAGACGTCAGCAGTAATATCTTCCACGGTTCATTTAAAGATATTCTCTAATCACCAGAGAGCACGCAAGCACGTCATCAAAGACTGCGGCACGTAGAGCTTTTCTTGAAGAGCACTTCAGAGGAACTGTCTGACAAGAACAAAAACTCATTCTGTTTTCTGTTTTGCATAGCAGATGATAGATTAGCATTAATTACATATATGAGCAGCATAATAAATGACTTTTCATAATGATAAATGGCATTTTCAGGGGAAGAAATAACACAATAATGACTACTTGGAAAGACACTACAATTATCTTACAATCAAGAGTAAAGCACAATTCACTAAGGCAGCTGTTACTGAGAAATTAACTTAAAATGCACTGCATGGAGAAAAGCATCATATCTCATATTACAGAAGGTGTGTGTCACACTGAGGTTGTAAAGAAAGCAATTTGCAGTCCATACCGGGAACAGACACACATCTGCACTGACTGGGGCTTGGCCTTCTTGTCACTATGGTAACGTGCCTGGCTGAATGCCCATGAGAGATGCATGAAAAGTGAAAATTTATGACCCGTTTCTGGACATCTTAGAGAAAGTCGGAATAAAAAAAAAAAAAAGAGAGAGAGAGAGAAAGAACACTGTAAAGTGTTATATGCATTAAAGGGTGTGACAAAAAGGTATGGCACTTTACACAAAGAGGGCGCAAAAAATGGGTGTGAAAATATTTTTTCTCTTTTCAACAAATGGTTAGTGAAAAGAGGTGCTTAAACCTCAGGAGAAAAAAACGGAGGTATGAAAACCTCTTAAAAGTCTGTAAGCCTGATTGGTGTAACACTGTCTTGTTAAACATTCAATGAATAAGTTTAGAATGTATATACAATGGTGTCAAAAGTAGCATGGCTGCAAATGTATCCAACATTAAGCTGTCGCCTAATAGCTAGTTATTTTAGTACTAGGATTATTTTTTTACTTATCAAAAATAAAAGAAATTAAAAATATACTGTAAGGTTAACATTTTATTCTATATATAAATATACATGACAAAATATTTAAAAAAATCTGTCATCATTTACTTACCCCCATGTCTTTCAAAAATATAGGAATTTTTCCCCTGTGTGACTGAATATTGAAAAACAGCACTTTAACTACAAACCATTAAACTGGCAGTAAAGGCATTTGTTATGTTGCTTAAATTCTTTAAAACTTTTTAATTCTAAAAAAAAAAAAAAAAAAAAAAAAAAGACTTTAAAGCAACTGTTTTCAACATTAATAATAAAAAGAAAGGTTTCATGAGCAGCAAATCAGCATATTAGAATGATTTCTGAAGGATGATGTGACACTGAAGACTGGAGTAATAAAGCTAAAAATCCTGCTGTGACATCACAGAAATAAATTACATTTTAAAATACAATGTATTAGAAAACGGTTATTATACGACATTACCGTTTTACTGCATTTGCAAAAAAGGTAAGCAAATCAGACTTCTTTAATTTAAAAAAAAGTCTAAAGTGTTTAAAAGACAGTTTAAGTATAGAAACAATCCGGAAGAACCAAAAAGTAGAGTAATTAAGCGATGGTTAACTTTGGCCTGCATTTCTACACATTGCATCAGAACTCAAAGGTGTTGCATTACTGTTTATACTGCCGTTTCTGTAGGTTTCCACACACAAGATCACAAAGCAGCAGCAATATCCATATTTATTGAATTATTTTTCACATAAAAACAACATCTATATTCGTATCACACACCGTCTTACAAGCAATCATTAATGAGTCGCGATTGAGGTCACAGAATGGTTTCTTCTGTCATATTCAACAGGATCATATTAATCTTTTGTCAGTGCTGGTGTAAGACATGAGACTGTGATCACAGTACACTGTATTTCCCAAGACATTCTTAAGTCTTGCACATGTGGCACATCATTTACACTACTGCAATAGCCACAGGGTTGCAGAAGGCACAAACACACACCTGACCTGTCGCTACAGGCAGGGCATCTAGTGAACTGAAGGCTGGGGAATGCAGGAATAAGAATTTGTCCACATTGGATAGGACAATAACACAAAGCATTTCTATATATTGAAAAGTGGCCTTGGGAATTCCATACATCACAAATTCCCATTTGGGTTTGCACACTGCATTGCAGACAACTGCATTTATTGAAGGGCAATGCCTAAAGTCAGAATTAAAAATAAATAAATAAATCAAATAATAAAAATAACTTGCAGTAAAAACTGATTTAAAATAATTAATAAAAATAAAAATAAATAAAGGAAAAATATATATTTTTGCCAAAGCAGGAATAAATTTGAAATATATTTAAATAGAAAACGTATTTTAAATTGCAATAATATTTCACAATAATGTTTTTATTTTTGATCCAAATTAGTGTGGCCAAAATGGTGTCCTAAAACTGTCCCTCAACTAAAATTCATTTAATTAAGTTTAAATCAAATCACAAGAAGAATTATTAAGAATTATTATTCTTTATACACCATCACATACCGGACACTGCTGATTTATTATCCTTGCTTTTAACAGCTTTTTCAAAAGCAACAAAAGCCCAGAGTTCTTCTACCTCAATCAGCAGACTGCCATTTGATATACTGCAAATGTTCTTGTTCTGAAAGACTTCCTCATTTTACAGATGAAAGACCATCTGTAGAATATGCAAGAGGTGTCCAATTTGTGCATCTGCAAAGACGCCACTTTCGACACAATTAGTATTGAAATTTTGATCTACACTGCAAATGCTGTTTACATTTGCCAAAAGGCTGAAAACAGTTATTTGCCATTTGTAGTGCAAATGTAGCAACTGTTAGAAAGACCAGGTGGCAAATGATAGTTATCATGAGAGCAAATGATGTGTAGACAGTGAAACACATTTAAAAAAAACCCTCTCCAACAGCATTAGGGTTTTTGTTGTTATTTGTGCATTTATGTGGTATGACACGGACTTGCTAACACAGCCTAGTAGCAACAGGTGAAATGATCAGTAATTACCAAATGCCAGAACGAAAATACAGCAGCAATAACCACCCAAGAGTGCACATATTTAAATTATGTTCATTAACAGAAGCATATCAAGCACTTAACAATGTATAGTAATTGCTAAATAGAGTTCTTATTCTTATAACCTTAAGATATAACAATGTCATAATGAATTCTGCATAAACCAATCATTACTGACCACATTGAGGATGCAGCAAAAAACATGACCATTAACAGAAGCAGCAACTTATGTAATGCTACAGGTCAAATGGAGAGGTCAGCACAAACTAATTATTTCCTTCTGCTCCAACTAATCGGGCACAGTAAAATAAGTTAACTTTAAAACTAAACGAATCGGTAGAAACTTGAACATTTCACCTTTACTATGAATTTATAGTCAAGCAATGAATTCGCAGCCAACAAATGTGTGTGGCTGACATCAACTTCTGCGTCAACTTCCAAAAACCGCCAGAGAAAATAATCAAAATTGAATATGAGCAGTGAGGATGAGGAGCTCTTTCGGTGCAAGCTGCCCTCACCCAAAATTGAGGTCAGGGAAAGTTTTTACATTGAATGGTGTAAATTTTCACGCTTGACAGTGTCCTGCTCCTGCCGCCATGATGATTAGCCTTCAGATCATTAGACTGAATATGCACTTGATATTATATCATTTGTTTTGGGTGATCCATAGTGGGCGGTGCTAAATACAGTTCCAAATGCAGAAATAAACAATAATCACAGATTAATATAAATTAGGGCTGTCAAAAATAACGCGTTAACGACGTTAATTATTTTTTGTTGTTAATTACGTCAATTTATTTAACACATGCAGAGTGTGATTAATTATTTGTCAGGAAAGTGGGACAACAATTACCTTGGAGTAACCGCACATTACATCAGTGACACGTGGGAACTGAAGTCTGTTGCACTGACTATATTAAAAGGAGCGCCATTTTGCAGAGGTTTGTAGTCCCTGTCTGTTCCACGCAAGTGGGACATCGAGGGCAAAACGACAACCATTGGGACTGACGCCGGTTTCACACTGCACGCGTCTGCAGGGCGTGAGCGGCGCGTATGCAGAGTAGAAGCAGCTGAACCGCAGCTTGTACTGCAGTAGGATACAGACAAGAATCTTATTTCTTTTGTATTTTCCAGTGTTCTTTTCTAACGAATTTATGTTATTGCCAGCATACTTTGTTAATGTGACTGCTTTATAGTTCACACAATTAACTTGAGAAAAGTTTTCATATATGTGTATATGAAAAAAACGATGTCTGACACTTTTCACATTTTGTATAAGAAATATTAAATTTTGCCAGGCAAAAGAAAGCTTTGCATGCAGATTCTAGATTGAATAGGTTAAGCTTTGAGATCCAAGACAAAATTGGGAAAGTGTATTTGGATTAAATAATTGAATTGAAAAACTAATCCTAAAGCTAACAAATGCCTCTAGTTTTATTAATTTAACAGCCCTTTGACGTTTGGCCAAAAACTTGTGTAAATTATGTGATTTTGTGCATTTTATTTTTTTGTGAATGCTTTGGTCAAGGCAAAAGGTAAAAATTGTTCTCATTGCAAAGACAAAAATTTAAAAATTGGTGATGGAAGATCTTACATATACATTAAAGATGAAAAAACAATGCTTCTGGAATGGACTGGGAAAAACGGTTTATAAACGAAGAATAAAAGGAAGAAATAGAAAAAAAAAAAAGAGTGAAACAAACTAATGTTGAATTAAAAAAATAAAACCAAACCAACAGTCTTGTCAAGACAAAAACAAACAAAAGACAAAAAACAAAACAGTCCTGTCAAGACAAATCTAAACATAAGTCTTGTCACAACGAAACCAAAAAAAGACAAGTCACCAAAAGATCTTGTCAAGACAAAATTAACTGAACAAAAACAAATACCAAACAAAACAAAAAAGCAAGGCATACAGCATGGTCCTGTTGGCCGCCATCTGACTGGAAAGTGCAGCTTTCTCCAATAAACAGCCATTCAAAAGTGTTTTCAAATGCACAATATTACTAATATGACTATATAATATAGTAGATGTGCTGGTACTGAGATGAATTAGAATGCCAACGGATGATTTTCTGAAGGTATTATAGACATCCTTACCTGAGATGGCTGTTTAATACCAGCTGTAAACAGGGCCCAGGTTATGTGAAATGCCTGATAAAGCCGAACAACACTTTTGGCCTCTGCACGTCAATGCTTTTTTGACATGAAATACTAAAAGCGTGGCTGTTATAGCACAGTCATTAAAGCGCGCGTCCCAGCTTCACAGTGCTCAAGGTCGGTCCAATTTCTCCCATTGATGACGATTTATTTAATCTATTCTACACGTAGGTTGTGAATTCGCTCTAGCACTCAATAAACGTGGACTAATTTACAACACAAGACAGAAAGAATACTAGCAAAATGCCTCGAAAAGAAGCTGAAGGAAAAAAAAGTGCACACGCCATTTTTCAAAATCCTCTTTGAGCTACGCTTATCTTTACAGCAAAGAGGCAGATTTCACATTTTAAAGTTTATTAGCAAATAAATCCTCGAAGTGACTCAAAAGTACCTGAAACAAATTGCTGCCACTGATGCGAGGAGCAAAGCCAATCCATCATCTTTATATATCCAAGTAGACGTCATTTTATTTGGAACACGGTCAATTTGAAAAAACACTTTCATACAAAGACGGGTGGGAAAATTTGTGCTAATTTCTCACAACACACAGAGGCTCATATCACTGTTTAACAGAGGACGGTTGTTCTGTGCCGTTTCATTAGCTAGAAGAAAGATTACAAGCAACTTCGCTCCCAAGTTGCTAAATACTGAAGAATACAGCATGCAGCTGCGGTTTACATACAATCCCCACCTCCAGATGAAGATTGTCACACGTGCACACAATTAAAAACGCCTATGGCAGGTGTTCGCTGCCTAGCCTAAATAAGAAATATCAGTTGTGGAGCTTTGAGGTGTATTGGGCCTCTAGACTTGGGAGTTATCAACAGCAAAGCACCTGGCATGTCTCATTACAATACAACCACTGGAGAATTTTACTGAGCTCCAGGAGCCTCCAAAAGCAAGTGAACGCTTGTTGAATACTGAATATGATGCTGAGGGGTTCAGGACCCACAACGTGTATGCATAAGCTCTCTGGGCTCGACTGTGACATATCTCTTACCAGATGAGAAGCATAATGAAAACATGCCACATGCTGTACCTGCAAACTACTTTAAAACACTGGCTCACTTTAAAGGTCTAAAAGGATGAAAGCAAAAACTCATCAGGCAATATTTTTTATTCACTCAAATGCAGAACAGGGTCAGAAATGTATGCAATGAAGTGCCCACTGGATCGTTTTTCAAAGGAATTTTTAGAATTTTCATATTAAATTTATGTATTGTCTGTTGTTAATAAAATTTGACTACATTTGTAGCATTTATTCAACTAAATCAAATCACTCAGAATAGAAGTTTTCAACATCGACATAAGTCAAAATCACTGATAACTTTAGAAATATAAACTGATCAGCCTCAATATTAAAACAACTCAAACAGCTTTAATACTTTAAGGCATAAGACTTTTTGTACATATCCCGTGGTATCTGGCAACAAGACGCTAAATAAAAACTTGCAAGTTGCGAGGTGGGACCACCATGCATTGGATTTGATCCAGCACGTCCAACGGATTGAGATCCAACTTTGATGACCAAGGTAGAACCTTGAACTCTTTGCCATGTCCCTCAAAGCATTCCAAAGCATTGTGGCTGGGTGAAGTGAAAAAGACCACTGAGTGCAAGAAATACCATTGCAATAAAGGAGTATATGTGGTGTGCAACAATCTTTAGGAAAGTGGTATATGCACATGAATGCCAGGACCTAAGGTTCGCCCAAGCAGAACATAGCCCAGAGCATAACACTGCTTCAATCTGCCGCCCTGCCTTCTTTCCATTCACAGCAAACCCTGATGGACTATGTGTTCTAACACCTTTCTGTCCTCACCAGCTTTAGGTTTTTTAGCAAATTCGAGCATCCCTTCTATTTGACCCGAGCAGACGAGCTAGCCTTTGCTCCCCACGTGCATCAGTGAGCCTTGGGCCACCTGACCCCGGTTCACTGGCTGTTCTTCCTTGCACCACGTTTTTAGGTATTAACTGCTGCATAGTGGAAACACCCTGCAAGACTTACTGTTTTGGAGTTGCTCTGACCCAAATCCTCTATTCTACCCATCACTATTTGTCCCATTTTCCCTGCTTCCAACAAATGAAATCCAATACCTCTGGCTGTTTAGAGAGTTTAGTTGTTGTCTAATATATTCAACCCTCTTGACAGGTGCTACTGTAATGATATAATCAATTCTTCACTTCGTCTGTCAGTAGATTTAATGCTGTGGCTGTTCAGTTTATTGCAGACTAATAAAAACAAGTCATGGTAGAGATTAGGTTTTTCCCCTGGTAACACTGTATACAAAGCAGCGCTCCAGCACCACACATATCTAAACATTGTCACGACAGTCAAATAAAATATTTCTCTTCATAGTCTTGCATTGTTCACAAATAATCTGTATTTAAATCAGCTCAGCCGTTTGAAACCATAACAGAACCGCTCATGCAACATACATACTGATCATCAACCCTCATAGAAGATCCCATGTGACGAACACCTGGATGAGAGGAGCTTGTGTGTGTGTGTGTGTGTGTGTGTGCGCGTCACACCTTTAGATGCATCATGTCATGAATTCAAATTGAACTTGTGC
>JAUYWG010000041.1:11191611-11224811 GCA_034779775.1 Enteromius afrohamiltoni
GTAGTCAACGGGTAATCCAGAGAGGTACTTAGAGAAAACGCTCAGAGTTGCTGCTAGAACAAAACTTCGCACTGTTCATAGATCGGCGTTCGCCTTAAAAAGGGCGAAGCCCGTGAAAAGCCGGCGCGGACTTCCGCGAGGAGTTCGCGAAAAGCGGTCCGGGTGGGAACTAATATTCCGGCAATGGTTCCCGCTGACGGCGGTCGGGCAGCGCCACAGAGGACCGCCCGGTAACAAATGTATGTTTTTAAGTTTAAGCAGCACATCACAAATTATGAAAGGCTGGTTTCACCTAAAGAGAGAGGACTGTTGATGAATTTCCCATCCAAGAAGGTATTTCCATTGGTCTATTTCAACTCTTTATTTTTAGACATTACCACACATACGTCGATGAGCTGCAGTGTTTGGAAGTTTTGAATGTTTTGTGAGTGTTTTGTTGCATTTTGCAAACAAAATTAGTCATTTTGGCCACTGAGTTTCAGTTTCAGCCTGCGCTTTTGAAAATGTGATGTCTAAGTGAACAAGTCCATTTAAACACTTGAGAAAGTGTTAATAGAAGAACATTTGTTTATAATATTGAGAGAACCTTGCAAGAATGTTCTGAAAGTGTTCCCTGTTAGCTGGAAATGAGTTGAGTGAACACCTAAACATCTAAATTTACAGCACTGTAATAAAAAAATAAATGTGCAATGAAAACATAAGCTTGAGGCGATAAAGGAATAAATAAGTCTCTCTTACACCACGTTTTAAAGGTTTATTACACTAAGAAAAGGCTGTTTATAATTCGGCTGTTATCGAAGTAAAATACCAACTCTCGTATATTGTTAGTATAAACTCTCAGTCTAAGTTTATACCTTCAAACAGAACTCATCCAATCAAAACATAACTGTATAATTTCCACATGTTTTCTGCTCCATGTCTGGTTCCTCTTGTTTTTGTTTAGAATGTGTGTAATTCACCTCTAAGCAGAGAATAATGCTTTAGTGCTACAAGGAAGTGTTATCTGGCAGAGCCAGATAAACCCAGGTGAAAAAATGACTTAATCTGACATGACACAATCACTGTTAACAGGAATCGCTTTACTGTAGATAACACAAAACATATAAAATATGCTTGTAGCTAACACCATCCCGGAAAATGTAATCAATCTTGAGCGTCTGAAAGATCTAAGGCTAAGCTCATGGGCGAGAAGGTCCAAAAGGAAACCCTCTTCAATGATGGGGGAGGTGTGATTCCCAGAAGTTTGTGTGGGAGTCAGATATTAGCTTGTTTGTACTTGACTTTTTGTAAGCAGCATGATGGATAAATCACACTGCTATACAGTTTCAACAACGTTTACCGCTCAAGCGGGTTCAGTAAACTCAATGAGCAACTGTGAAGAAATTTGGTTTGTGGTCAGTTCAAACAAAACTTTCAAAACTACTTCAACCTCCGCATCATCTAGTAACTTGTTCACATCATAAAAGCAGTTTCTCATTCTTTTAAACAAGTTCTGGTTGCTTTGGTACATTCAAGCAACTGATTATGTACATTGGTCTGTGGGTTCCTACATTTTCAGTTGCTGATATCAAGTTCAAAATTTCAAAATTACTCAAAAAACACTTTTCTCCAAAGTTTTCTCCAAAAATGTTTTAATTTTACCCCATTTCTAAATTATTTATTTGAAAAGGCATATTATGGACACTTAATAATAATAATTAATAATAATTTAAAGCAGTCACATACTGTCAGCTGTCTCACTCAGCACAATCAATTCTTAATGTTCACCCATGGACACTCTGTGAAGAACAAGTGCTTGGCATCCCATGAGATAAAATCATAAGCAAAATGAGGTCTGCTGTTGCTTGGGGACAAATGATTTTGTCTATAAATTCCTGTGACTCGGAAGGTGTACAACAGCAGCATCCACAACAAACTGTTTGTTTTATGAATAACATGTTATGAAGATAATTGGTTCGTCGTAGGAATATTGAAAAGTGAAGCCATCGCGTGTCGATTGCCCCCAGGTGACTGGCTGCAGTATAGGTCATAAGCCCTGTCTATGTTACAGAAGTGGACACCGCACAGGAGGTAAATAGAGTAAAGAGCAGCAGAGTAATAACAAGGGATGAAGACAACAGTTCAGATGAGCAATGGAGCACAGGATTGTTTATTGTAATGGCAAACTGAATAGTAACAGTCTTAGGTAAGTACAGGGTAAATATTTTCCGTATTTGGTAGAGCTGAGTTAGTCCACTTTGTACAAACGAGCCCGGCCACTGACTGAAGAGTGGTGTTTGGTTTATAGTGCTTGAAATTGTGGTAATAATGACTTGCAGGTGATGGTGATCAGAACTCGGGGGAGAATGAGCGCTGTGATTGGCTGGGTTCAGAGTCTGGCAGATCTATGACATTACCTCCAACTCCACAGCCCTCTCAAGATGGTGGTCTTCCTCTTCCCCTAAGCACAGGCCGATCTTCATGGGTGGCATGGAATTCTTCTAGAAGAACAGGACCTAACACATCATCTCTGGCCCATACTCCTCTCAATCTACCAAATATTGTAACATACCACAGCGACGATTCAAGATTTAAAAATTTATTGTATAGTCTTCAATGCAATAGTCTCACTGCAAAACATCTAGTCATTAGTTTATCATAAGTTATTAAATGCGAAATGGTTAATCGTTTAGTTGTCATAAACTGCTAAGCTTATTTTCTACACGTTTGCATTAGACTTTTTGTAAATTTGCCATCAAGTGTGCGAGTGAATCTTGACTTTCACCAATGAAGGGAATATAGATCAATTAATTATTAATCATTTCTCTGAAATAGCAGGTGCATCTCATGAATCAGTAATACTTGTATTGACAACATGACTAACATCTTGTTTGTGATCAAAGACAACAATGTTTTATTCTGATGGCACTGACATAATTACTACATACTTACTTACAACATTACATACTTACTTTTTGAATGACGAACTAAAGATTTTGCAGAAAGTCCATTGTGTGAATGCACCTTTGAGCTATATTAGAGAACTGGTTTACAATTGCCTGAGAAAAAAAATGTCATATTTGCAAATAGGTATGTGCATTTCTCAAAACAATTTGTACAACAAGCACCACATAATGGATTTCCTACAAAAGCCTGTAACTTTGCTTTACAGCTTATAACAACTACATCAACCGTAATGGCTTATACCAGGGATCATCAGGACCGAATTTGGTGACCCCTGGCTTATACGATGAGCTAATGACTAGATGTTTCGAGGGGTAAGACTAGCCCAGAGAACTATATACTGTAATACATTTTGAGCAACATGATATTAGCAACTGAAAATTTACAGTAGGAAACTGCAGACAAATGTACATAATCAGTTGCATGAATGTAAAGCAATCACAATTTGTTTAAAAAAACAAGAAACCGCAAAAGTGACTATGATGTGGAGGTTGAACAATTAGTTTAGATTAGTTCATTTCTGATCTGAGAAATCAAGAATTTATATGCAGAATTCTCACACCCTACTGGCATTCCTGTTCTTGTTCACACCCACATTCCATATTTTTCTATTCTTGTGAACAATGTATTGTATATAAAAGAATTTATTTTACCTGGTAATTTTTGTATTTGCATATTATTATTATTATTATTGCACATTTGCAATAATAATAATAACAAATATAATGTGATGAATATACATTTCAATTAACCAATTCTATTTATTTATTTACTTAACTTCTAATAAAAATGTAAGGTTAATTATTAAATAAAATTAACTAAAATTAAATAAAAAAAAACTCAAAAAAGCCTCGGAAAAACAGTAGTTTTAAACAAATTATGTAAAGTAAATCATGTGCAGAATTAATGTGAATGATGTAATGTATCATTCTTATCAGAAAGGTAAAACCATGGTGTGAGATAATAGCCATTTCCTTGGTCTTATCTGCTTGTTCACAACTAAATGAGCTGATAAGCAACATGTCACCTGGCTGAATGTTGTGCTACTGTGTGAAAAGCCTGTGGGAGAAATTTTTTATATTAGGTGGCTGCTATGTATGTACTTGCATTAAAAAGTAAGTACAGTGTACTTATTGTGTTCGTATTGAATTACAAAAAGCTTTTGCTGCTATTGAGGTGGGATACGGGTGGGGTTAGGGATGGGTTTGGCGGTATGGGTAGGTTTACGGGTGGTTTAAAGTGAAGAGTAAAGGGATCAACAGTGTAATTATAAATGTAAGTGCAGAAATTAATTACAGATGTAATTATATAGAATTACCATGTATGTACACAATAAGTGCACTGCACCAAACTATTAATTTAAGTACATAGTAGTTAAGGTCACCTAATGTAAAGTGGGACTGAAATGTCATTTGCCACTGTAATATCTGTAAAATATAAAGAAATTGTATATTTTGAGTGTATTTGAATATATCATACAGCACAAAGAATAATTATTCATAGTCTATACACCAAGAATAATTATTCATAATTTACTTCATAATATACATTTCTCAGCACACGCTGATTACGTTGAGTTTCTGCATACACATTAAGGGGTTTGAACAACAATGTGTTTCCACTGATATTTTTGGTACGTCAGTTTTGCTTCACACAGCCAAGACAACACCTTCTCGTGGCTGGGTTTGCACAACAGCCTGCTGTGTGACGTAACAAAGGATTCGTAGATGGTGGAATGGAACATTCTGCACAGTTCAGAGTTTGCCATCAAAGGGTTCAGTCACCGGAGCAGTCACTGTTCTGCTCACAGGCTATATATAATCAAAATAGGAAGTTCAAGCTTTATTTTAAGGCTGCTGGAAATTGTTTGACAGTTGACGTTTTTGACATGTGCACTGCTTTATGAGCCATAGTGAGTTGTGTGTTTGCCAATATAGATATATGTAGGCATGCCTGGGGAGAGTCACCTGACAGTGTCCCTTTAGGTCTATGTGTGTTTGTAAACAGACAGACTATGTGCTGTTTTGTTTAACTGATTAAAGAAAAGATCATATGTAAAAGCCATACATTTGTATAAAAAGGGACTGGCAGATATACTATATGAGCAAGACAGGGGAAATTAATTAACGATTAAATGAATTAGCATAGGAAAAGCCATAGAAGAATCGGTAAGAGTGTACTAATGTAACCCACTGAAACCACTGCGTCAGATAAATGCTATTTCCTGCCTCTTATCTTAACTTATTCTGTTTGACGCCTCTTTAGTAACTAACCAAACCTCTGGATAGATTTCAACATTTTTAAGAGGTTTGTCACCAGAAGTACTTAAATGGGCATGCAAAGGAAGCTTCATTGTTTACGTACATTCCTGAAAAAACACATGTACACAGAGGACACACACACAGATTCTAGATTACTCCTCTGAAGATTAGAGTGTTTTTTTTTAGTAAAACGCTAGACTATTTATAGTTTTCTTCTATATTTTTTACTCTATTTTTCTGAATGGTTCGAAGGAAAATTGAGACATCACTTACTCATCCTGATGTTTTTTCCAAATCTATATGACATACTTTCCTGAACAGTACTGAATGTTTTCCCATTCATTTTCAATGAATCAAGCTGTCATGGTTCAAAAAAGGATGCTAAAGCATCATACAAAGTATAAAAGCAATGCTTGATTCATAAATCATTAATTGGAGCTGGAGCTGTTCAGGACTGCTTGCTCCTCATCCTCAAGAAACTTTGCTTATGTTTGAAATCGTACACTCTCTAAACAGGTATAAGTCATAAGTGTTCTATAAGGTACAAAAGTACTCCAGACGTAAAGTATATTTGTTCTCATGGTATCCACCTTTTCCTGATGCAAAAATGGGGACCGCCATTTGAACACTTTATGGGTATAGCTTTAGGTCTTATTTGCATCCAGTTCATTTTAGCTAGTTATGCTGATTGATATTGAAAATTGGTGTGTCCACCATAATGCTGGTTAGGTAGGTTTTAAAGCTGGGACGCTGGATTATGCTGGTCATTTGCTGGGTTATGCTGATCACGTGCTGGCAACAAAGGACCAGCATAAACCAGCAAAATCACCAGCTTAAACCATCAAATGACCAACTTAAACCAGCATCCCAGCTTCATATGCTGTTTTTTTCAGCAGGGTGGTGTCTGGTACAAACAGTTTTACCGTTTACTGCACAATGTTATATTCCCCGTTATTTCGCATCTAACGAACCGGAAGCCTCTCCCATAGGCTTACTTCCACGTTCAAGAAAAAGGTAGATGGTAAAGTCTAATCCATTGGGCTCAAACTCAGTTCCTAGAGGGCCACAGCTCTGCACAGTTTTGCTCTAACCAGCTTCAAATTACACCTGCTTGGAAGTTTCTAGTGATCCTAAAGACCTTGATGGATAAGTTGGATCAGATGTGTTTGATTAGTGTTGGAGCAAAGCAAAACTGTGGCCTGAGTTTGAGACCAATGGTCTAATCCAGGCCTGTTCAAACTCGATCCTGGAAGGTCGGAATCATGAGGAGTATAGCTTCAGCCCTAATTAAACATGCATGAAGCAGCTAATCAAGCTCTTACTAGGCATATTAGAAACTTCCATGCAGATGTTTTGAGGAAATTTGGAGCTAAACTCTTCAGGACACACAGCCCTTCAAGACTGGGTTTAAACAGCCCTATACTAAATAGGATGTCTTTGAACATACAGAAGAAAATCCACTTTGAATCATTTTGAGATACTTTTATGTAAGCTTTTGTATCTTTGTGATAGCTTAAATCCATATTCACTGTAATTGCAAAGTGGAACTAGCAAAGCTAATGCTTTGTGTTCTTTTATCCTTTTGTGCTCCAAAGTAAAAAAGTCTGTCATACCGGTTTGGAATGACATGAGATGATTTACAGCTTAAATTGCTAAGACACGTCTCACTGTCATTTCCTTAAACAAGTAAACAAACTTGTATTTGAAGAATTTGTTTTTAAAGACATCTACTTACGTTACACAAATACAAATCAGGTAAAGTTATGTTAAAATCAGGATTAAGATTCTCAAACTTAACAGTATTAATACTACATTTTCTCATAAAGTCAGACACATTTGTCCATCTTTGACGCAACTGAATCCAAAGTCATTTTATTACAAATTTATTCACATTATATACATAAAACAACAAGGCACATGTTGTGCAACTTTTCATGAAGACAGACAGAGTGGTCCTCTCCATTCCTTTGACCTTAAATACTGTGAATTCACATAAAATTCTTCCTGTTGAAATCCACAGACACATACACAAGTAAAAGTGGTCACCAGGTAACTTGGGAGAGAATTAATTTATGCCTTGGTACAAGGTGTGCATTAGGTTGATAAATAAGCTTGGTTTTACAGTGCTTTTTTTCCTTCATAAATTAAAAACGTACAAAAATATAAAGAGTACTGCGTTGTTAAGGAACGGTCTGAGATCCACAAAACGGACATTCTGTATACAACAGTAGAAAACATACAAATAGTATCAAAAGAATCTCAAACGATTCAGAACTTCCCAACGGTAAAAAAAAATGCCCTGAGCAAGTCCAGTAACCAGTCATCCACCATCCGAGCTGGCCATTTGAGCAGCACAAGTTGTGTTCTACCCACCCAAAGAAATATGGTGCTCTATCCCACCAAATGTGTACCAAAACAAACAAAAGTGCTCAGGCCCTTCACCGCCTTGGGTCCCTAGGTATCAGCTCTTTCTTTCAGTAGTGCAATCTGCAAATACGCAAAAAAAGGCAAATGAATAAATGGAACAACATAATAGATAAAATACAGAAATACTAGCTACTCATACATACCGTTTTCTAGGTTTCACTTCCCAGCCATCACGGCATTTAAGAAATGTAACTTCTTGCCCAGGTGATATCTCAGTTGCTTCAGCACAGAAGGTGAACCTGTGAATGAAATATTGGGTCATTAACGATCAGTCAAGGAAAAGTGGATCCAGTTTACAAAATTCGTAAATAATAAAGCACTTACTTCTTCTGCGTTTCTCCTGCTTTGACTCTGATCCTTCGAACCTCCAGAACTTTGTTTTGTGAATTTGACCATGACCAGAGAGATGACTTGAGGTGTTTCAACACAGATGACCAGGAATCAGAAGGGCCTTCCCAGCGAAGAGAAATCTTCAGCAGATCACCAATGTCCTCTTCAGTGAAGACGAGAAATGTGTTTGTGAGATTTAGACCAACTCCATCAGCACTGTGAAAACAGAGAAGACAGGTCAGGTCTTCAAACATTTATTAAAATGTTCAAAAGAACCCACATAAAATGATGTTTATCAGTAAACATTAAAATATAATGTTAATCTTAATCAAGAGGTGCTTACATGTCTACACTGAGGTCAGTGGTATCATTATGGGATCCATGTAGTTTGACATAGAAAGAAGGATCGGCATCATCTGCGTTCTTTCTGTCGAACACATGCATCTTCATCTGATAGTGGTAACCTGTAGAGGATTGATCAAACAACCACATTTTAGTGACTCATCATGATAGGATGTGCTTTCAGAACAAAAGAGGCTATAATTACTTACCACCAAAAGGTGTGTCTGCGCGCGTCTTCAGGTACATTTTGCTGTTTCTCCTCTTACGCATTTTCTTGGCATTGTAACCGATGCTGTTGCAGCGGTTCTTTCTGCAGCTCAGGCAAATGCCCTTCTTGAAGCGATCCGGTCCGGTACATTGAAAAGCGTAGCTCACGTGGTCCTTGCTCATGAGGGAGTCCACGAAGAGATGCACTGCCCGCTCATGTTCACATTTCATGACTTCCACAAAGTCTGTGTGGTGACATTACAGATTTGGTAAAAATGGAAGATGCTAAAGATTTGCTAAAACAATAACTAAATTGAAGAACTCACTTCCTGCAGCAGCAGTGGATAGCACATCTCCCAAGGAACAGCCTGGCTGTACATCCCCACCATTGGGATAAATATCAATATGCCCAATAGGTTCCTGGATCCCAATACTGACGCCCAAAGCTCCCCGTGTGTATGTGTGCAGGACGTCAACAAAGTCTGCGTCATCTGGAGAAAGTCTCTTGTGGGACTCTGCCCCCTCAAACATGGGGCCAGCTGGGTCTAAACCTATTGAAAAACAACCAATAGTTAGAGCTGGCCTCCATGTGCACAAAGACAAAGCAGTTTCTTTGTTTCAACAATTAGGGTCCAAAATAAATCCAAATCTCACCGGTTATACGTCCAATTCCTTTTACAAAAGTTCCAGCATATCCAGCAACATGAGCACCAAGACTGTATCCAATCATATGTACGTCCTCAAGTTGTAGCTGCTCTTCTTCCTATTAAAAACAGACACATTAGATCAATAATTCATGCTATGTCTATTTAAATTCAAAAGGAAAAATGATCCAGGAGAACTTTATTTGGTAGATCCAGCAAAACATATGGTAAAGATCCTCCCCCTACTACTAATTATAAAGTTATTAAATATTTAGTTGAGCAAAGTCCAGACGAACAATAATATATATATATATATATATATATATGAATCATTTATATATTAATCTTGCATCCCTGATGATATAAGCTTTGTGATGTTTAAAAAAAAAAAAAAAAAAAAAGGAAGAGATAATTATGCTTCATGCACATCATTGCGGTTACATGCTCAGTGGCAGCTGGGGCATCCATGTGTGAATGTGAGGGGCTAATATGCTCAGCTGCTCATTTACACTGCTTGCATCTTTCCTGTATAAAAAGAAGTTCAGGGTCTAAGGAACCCAGCTACGATGCATGAATATTTATTGTTCCATGAGAATACCCACAATGCCTTGGGCAAACTCCTGACATCTCAAACAACGAAAAAACAAATTGTACTTCGCCAGGACATCTGCTGTACTAAGAAAAGATGAATAATACCAACAAAGACCCAATGTCCACGGCCACAAGTAGAGTTTTCACGGTTGCCAGTTCTCTCAAATGCTTACAAAGAGAAACAAACATACCCAGTGGGATGTATAATGTAGACGTACCTGGAGCCAGTCCAAAAGGGTTGCGATGCTCTGCCCAACCCGCCGGGTATGGTTAACGGCATCAGGGTAAAGCTGGTGGGCCAGGCCCAGCCAGTCGACCACTACAACATTAGCCTCGGATTCTCTTCTCTGAACAGCAGCCACCAGCTTGTGCATCCAGCTCTCAAACATCCCACTCATCTGTGAAAGATACCACACCCTTTACCAAACCCAGCCAGCAAAGTTCCAACAATCACGTGTGAAACCCTAATATTTGCTTCTAAGCAGCAAACATATTGTCACACTGAAGAATTTCAGTTGTGTAACATTATTTCTGGATAACCTCCAGCAACGCGTTATAGATTAAATGTGAGAAACCTTCTAAAGATTCAAAGGCTATGGGTGTTAAAATATATATATATATAAAAAAAAAAGGTGTAGTTGAACCAATTACTACAACTAGCCACATAATCATCTGGATTATCTCACCGTCCAGCCGTGGATGATCAGAATGGTCTTGACTGTGGTATTAAAGCCACACTCCACAATGCTTTCCTTTTTCCCAGGTTGGAGGTAACAGCCGTCGTCTTCAAGATCCAAAGACTTTCGCATGTTGTACTTGATTTTGTCATGAAGTAGCACTGGATCCATTGAGAAGCTGTCCTCTGCATCATCTAGAATTGTAAAATCATGAATACGTTTATATAAAAATCTCAAAACTCTACCAAAGAGCACTGGTAAAGAGCAGGTGCTTGATGGAATTTAAAGCGCTTAACTGTTGTATAAGGTGTTGAGTATATTCATGGGAAGCCTTGTGACAACATCTCATTTTAATGAGCTTAGACAATTGAGCTACTGTAGAGAGTGGGAAAAATGCAGGACACTTTTTCTAAGGAACCAGTTAAAACATTACAGGAATGCCAAATACTCTTAATTTGAGTTCACAAACAGTCTGCACACTTTCATGTGGAGGAATCCTGCGACCCTTCACCCAAGTAAGGGAAAGCTTGGTAGGTGCAGCGGGTTAACCAATCAGAAAAGGAGAAGGCAAAGAAATATATATATATATATATATATATATCCTGATAAATTTTTATTATTTGTAAAAGCATTTAACTTACAGGATTCATGCATGTCTTTTTAAAGAGCTGTTTTTTTTTGTCTATGGTTTATTTCAATTGTTTGTTTTCGGTTAAACATGTTTGCCATATAATAGTGTTTCACTTAGCTAACGTTACATCACGCGGTAGGAGATGGAAATTGATTACCAATGAAAATGAATGCGTAAACGGGCAGGTTTCCACCGAGGATTTTGATTTCTAAACTAACGTTAGGAATAAATGTGTGTCAATATTATAAAAATGAGCGAAGCACAAAATAAATGTTTTATCACACTCTGTTACAGCAGTGCCCGGTATTTCAAACTTTTTTTTAATTTTCACAAACGTTTTGTTTATTGCTTAAAAAAAAAAAAAAAAAAAAAAAAGAGTCAAAAAGTCATTCAAAAGCCAAACACACCACAAAGTCAATGCGGTCGACAACGCGGCAATCCAGATCTGTGATAAAACGTGGACTTCTCTGGGCGGTGGTTTAAGAGGCGCATCCGAGACAAAGTGGATTGTCCAGGTTTTACTTTTGTGAGTCACGGACACGTCAAGAAAGCGGACATTTTAATTTTCAAGTAACTAATTTGAGGCGTTTTTCTATGACAGGTTCACTCACTTGTCCCCGTAGCCAGGATGTGAGCCTTCACGCGTTTTTCAGTTTGAATGAAATCGCAGTTATTGTTAGCCATTGTCCGCGAAAGGAGTGATTGTTAACAGAAATGAGTAAAAGTATAAATGATTTAGGCATTTTGCAGACTAAAGTAACTACTTACTTTACATAAAAGCATTAAACAGCAGTTAGCTAACAAACTAAAGTCATTTTTCTTACCTTTCAGTTGCGCGTTCTCGGGTGCAGCGTCTAATGCACTGAATGAATGGCACAGGATAAAACATAACAAGCAAAGTGCAAGTCTTATTGATTTTTCTACCATAATGTTCAGGGCTTTAAAAATAGTTTCCTTGTTCTTTTGAGAACTTGAGTAACTGATGAAGTTTTACGTATTAATCCTTCACTAAAAGGTACCAAGCAAGTATATGAACCTGTATCAGGTTGCTCATTAGAGTTTTAAATAGTTTTTTTCAGTCATCTGACCATCGGCAGATGTCTACGACGAAATTCTTTCTTTCTAATTGGTCAAGCCCCTGGAACTACGGTCGAGGGCGTGGCAAACACAGGTTTGAATGAGTTGTAGAATGCTGGCACAATTCTCACGCTACGATTAACCCTATACTCGCCATGCCCGAGCACGCTCGCTGACGCACGGAGCATACCAAAGGTTAACGAGCCTACAGCAGTGCACATGACTGTTTTTGTTTATAAATAACAAATACATAAACACTGGATAGCGAATGCACGGGTCTTCTGGGGTCACTGTTAACATTTTGCAATGCAGGGTAGATGGGGCTCCTAGGTTTTGATTGTTTGATTGATCAAGCTCTATAAATATTTAGGCTAAATGTAAGCTGCGTGGAATTTATTCTGCAGTTTGTACACATGTACACAAGTCAAATTCAATGACTAAACTGACTGCTGGAAAAATACAGGGTGGATGCATTTATTTTAGTTTTAAACATAAATGGAATATGCACATGAGCAATAGGCCTGTCTGTGAAATTTCCAAAATACAGTCACTGGGCAATGACCTTTCCTCAGTTGTTTAGGCTAAAAGATCCATTCCTTAATTAAGAACAAAGGTTTTATGTCATAATAAAATAAATGAAAACTACATCAAATCAATTTTATTTTTTTACACGGCAGTGATCAGAAGTGTCAAAAATGTAAAAATGTAAAATCAGAAATCAGAAAAATGTAAAATTCAAACAGACTATTGGATATTGGTGAAATCCAAGTGGGTCATATACAAAAACCTAGGCCCCCTCCTTCCATTTATATAGTGGATTCTTTTTTAGAAAACGCCCTGATGAACATGTGCATAGAAGACAAGGGCTGCATACTAAAGAGCTATAGAGCTTAACAAAAACATTATTCATCAGCCACCTTCTCTGTTATAGAAGAACATTTGGACATCAAAAACACTGCCTAGTAACTCACTTTTAGTGTTTAATCAAATTATCATTACATGAAATAAATCACACACATGCATATATACACTGATATAATTTTCTGCCACAGTTATCCAGTAGACTTATTTCATAATGTGTCAAATGTGTATCTGGGCAAAGCATGTTTCAGGGCAGTATATTGCAAGAATAGTTAGATTAGGTACGGATATTTGGGTTAGTTTAGGTCATGGAATGACAAGTACAAAACTCATTTGTTCCATTTTTCACCTTCTTTAAAGTCTTGTGTATTTGGCACTTCTGTGTTTTAAAGGTTCTAATCCTTTTGTTCCAGGATGTTACACTTTGGTAAATGGCCTGGAAAGCGAACACTGCAGGCCTATTGAATTTCAACACATAATACAATACAGATTTGCATTTCCTGAAGGAAAAACTAGTGCTTACACGACAGCAATAGAAAAGTGTTCAAAGTTTAGGTGAAATAATACAGGTTTCCCGCGGTCATGGAACCCCCTGGCAATATAAAACGTTTTTAGAATAGAATGTTACAGAAATCTTAAAATCTCATGCATCTTTTTTAAGTCTATAATATTATCAATATTAATAAATTAATCTAAATAAGGCTGAAATAAGCTCCAAAACTACTGTGAACTGCTTTCACTTCAAAACTGCAATAATTTGGGTTAGAATATATTCAGAGATGATGTTTACGTGATCTATAGGTCATATACCTGGCTTTTGGTCTGCTCAGGCTGCTTTAAGATCTGTGCAGGTTTTAAGTCAGTTTTTTTTTGTTGCGGAATTTCCTTCTACGTTTACAGACGTGTATTCATTAAATTATTGTGTTGATGTAAGAGTTTTATATTACATAGACACACAAAAAAACTGTGCTTACAGATGTTTACGTCTGTTAAAGACAGAACCGGAAATAGTTTTATTATGAAAGCGACGCGTCGAGACGCGCGAGCTGTGAGGAGGAGCAGGTGATCAGTTACTATGGCAGCTCCCACTGCCTTAACAGTGAATTATACTAGAATACAGACATTAACCTCATATATCCAGCATTGTCGATCAAAACGATGGATTAATCTGAAAACAGTCAGCCGGAGATGCCCTTTTTGTCAGTCAGTGAAAAGGTTAGGACTGAATTTCCCCCCATACAGATAAACAAAGCTTGCATGCATTCATATGCAAAATAAGCGTGTTTTCGTACCGGAGCAGCACATCATCCTGTTTGTAGTGTCTGTATATATGTATAAACATGACATACAGGGCATATAGTAATTGCTCGAGTCATTCAGCAAATACATTTTGTGCGTTTGAATATTCCGCCACCATGTGGGTGTCATCGATACTGGCAATGAGATGCTTAATAGTACATTGCAAATGGATTATAACGGTTTTTCTGAAGTTTCCATGCATCTGTCACTGTGTATTATTACATATGTGTTATGTTTGTCACGTAGACATGCTGCCACAGTGGTCTCAGGGACAGAACTTGCTCGGCAGATCCATAAAGAAGTCCAGAGTGATATAGCGAGACTAGTGGCCCAAGGCAACAGGAGACCTCATCTGAGTGTCATACTGGTGGGAAATGATCATGCCAGCCACACTTACGTCAGAAACAAAACCCGGACTGCTTCACTACTAGGTGAGCAACACACGAAGTCAATATAAACCTCAACGTTTACAATGGAAGTGGCAAACGGGTTCTCAGCAAGTGTTCCACTAGGGGGCGTCTGCAAATTTCTTTTTGGGGGGGGGGCGCTCCTAATAAGCTAAAAAAAACAACATATTGATATCGTATTTTTAGTTTTTTTTATTATTATTACAACAGATGTAAGGGTTACATATCTACGTAAACCCCTTTCCACTACAAAATGAAAAAATGAAAAGGTACTTTTTATCTGACAATTTTTTCTGAGATGTAAAAATCACAAGATATAAATTCAGCAAATTAGGGTTTTGAGAAATAAAATTGCAGGTGCAAGAAAATTAGCTTGGAATCGTGAAAAAAAAGAGTTTCTATTGCACAATCCTGTGTTTAGATTTGGCAAAGTTCGAACTGTGACATAAAAAGTCTTTAGCTTATTTATTTGTTTGTTTGTTTGTTTTTATTCTGTGGTGGGAACACGCTTCCATGCATATTGCATTAGAGAGGAGGGAAAGCCTTAAAATGTTGTCTCAGACAAATAAAAGTCAAATCAGTCAATTGAATCAAAAAGAGAACCACGTATGAAAAGATTTCAAGTTGCTTTTAAAAGCAAAGACATTTATTTAATGAAAATGTTACATAAAGCCACAGATTTTGTAGTACGATATGATTCATGCATTCGATATCTCTTCTTCTTCTTGTTTGAAAAGGCATGTCAAGCAGCACAATCTTCAGGCCGTCGTCAGTATCTCAGGAAGAGATGTTGGAACTGATAGACAAATTCAACAGAGACAGAAGCGTCAGTGGGCTGCTGGTACAACTCCCTCTTCCAGGTACTGTAATATCATTCTAATGTAAAATATGAATGGCGAATAAAAATAGGGCCAGTCATTGCTAGGATCTTTACTTTAGCGAAACAAGCTTAATCTAATGATGAATGCATTGTAGTTTTCTATTTCCTCAGCTATAATAAAACCACAACAGGTTTGCAGTAGTGAAATTGTATTTTGAATGCATCTCTGTCAGAGCACATCAACGAGAGAGCCATATGTAATGCTGTCGCCCCAGAAAAAGACGTTGATGGATTCCACATAGTAAACATTGGGAAACTCTGCTTGGACCAGAGGTGCATGGTGCCAGCCACAGCTGCGGCAGTGTGGGAAATCATCAGAAGAACGGGTCTGTGATAGCTTTCAGAGAACTGAGATTACATTTTCTTAGAGTTGGCGAATAGTTTCTCAGCCATCTCATATTGCATCCCCAGCAGAGATGTGATTGGGTTGTCTATGATTACATTAGTTACCAGCGGGTATAACAACAGTATCTGATGTCACTTTATAATACTTACACATTTAAAAACATTGCTTTGCAATCGTATCTGTATTTTGGTGGTTTTTTGCATGCCGTGGGCATTTGTTAAATTGAGTTATAATGTTTACTCAAATTCTATATTAGCGGTCAAAAGGTAACTTTTTTTTTATGTTTATGAAAAAAGACTCTTATGCTCACCAAAGCTGCTTTTTCTTTCTTTAAAAACAAACAAAAAAAACAACAACAATACTAATTGTGTAATATTATCACAGTTTACATTACTTTTCTTTTTTAATATATTTTAAAATATTATTTATTTCTATGATGATTAAGTGGAATTTTCAGCAATCAATTATTAATAATGGTTGCTATTATTATCAGAATTTTGTTGTTTCATTTTTTTTGTTGAAATTCCAATGCATTTGTTTCTATTCTTTGATGAATAGAAAGCTCAAAAGATTTTTTGATAATAAGATTTTTCAAATAAAAAGCATTTATTTGAAATCTTTTCTAACATAGCCTTTACTGTACTGTCCTTTACTGATCTGTTACTGATCAAATGAATGCATCCTTGCTGAATAAGACTATATTTTTTACGTTTATCTTGTTGAAGTCCGCCATTGCAGGAAATAAACATTTTAAAATGTATTTGAATTTGATTTTAAATTGTAATAACATTTCACTATATTAGAGTTTTTGAACTGCAGACTTACTTTAAAAACACATTGAAAAAACAATTATTTCAAACTTTTGAACGTGAATGTCCCTTTTTTCAGGCATTGAAACAGTTGGAAAAAATGTGCTTATTGTTGGGCGCTCCAAGAATGTAGGAATGCCTATCGCCATGCTGCTGCATTCGGATACAAACCATGAACGGCCAGGAGGTGAGTTGTGATTCATTTTATTTTTAAATCCTGTATGTTTTGAATTGCGAAGCACTCTCCCACACTTCACATTCCACTATACTCAGTTTTAACATTTTTTAAAATTTCATTTTCTTGTCACAATATTTATAAACATGTACATTTAAGAAATTACACCAACACTTAGATTTCCCAGAAACTTAGACAAAAGAAACAAGCAGAACAAAGTTGCTAGATTTAAGATGACTGCAGCGGTGTTGTTGTTTTTTCATCAACAGTGTTTGGTTTTAAAGTACAAGTAGCCACTGCTTGGAGAAACATTGCTTTCAGAAGGCACATTTGGAGAATTTCAATCAATAATCTACAACCCAGTCAGCTTCTTTTTCGAAGGGGAGTGAGACCATTGCGAATGACAAGTTCACAGAATGAACTCTGGATGCTGCCGCTGATGACGCAAGCTGTCACAGCGTTACTATCAAAAATAAACATTTTACCAATAACCTTCTCGAGCAATAACAGAAAACCGCTGAGAAAACAATGTTCAACCATGTTATATAAAATATATACAGTAATAGGTGGTAGTATATTTTTTGGTTTTATAATCCATTTATAGTGCATGTGAAAACAGAATACAAAAAAAAAAAACTAAACATGCAAACCCTGTTATTTTGCACTGAATTAAACAGCGGTTCTTGGAATAAAGGAAAGGGAGAGACTGGATGTTTTTTCTTCTTCTTTTTCTGGAACCACAGTTTTATAGGAATTATTTATATAGTTACCCGTGATTAGGAATAGGTCTGTGCAAGATTTTGACGATTTCAACAGGTAAAATGCAAAACATGTTTGAAATTTGATAGGACTGCGCTCTAACATGAATAAAATTCCTTTCACAATGGAATGGGAGAAACAGCCCTGAATCAGTTCTGCTTCCATTTTTTTTGTGACTCATAGCCTTACAGTATAAGAGGTGAACCTGTTATTACCTGAAAAAACTTCACGGTTTTGGCAAAACCTCTTAAATATGTGTAATGTTGCGGTTCCGTCACAGGATGAGTATTGCATTATAATTTATAATTCCCGTCATTTTTAGCTACTACACCCAAAGAGTAGCTATGTTAATTCCACAGAATGTACCCTGCTATCAGCCAATTTTGATAGCTTTTAGTTTATGTGGCGGTGTACAGTTACACTTTCTGGGAATTTCTACTTAGGCATGTAATCGTCTTACTTGTGAACAGAAACCACAAACCATGAAAATATTTTTGAAAAAGAATGCGTGGAATGAACAGAACATGGGAGTTGGCGTTTTAAAAATGCCATGAATTTCCTTGTGCCTGCACATAATTAAATACTGTGAAATTTTTAAATGTTTTAACATTGATTTTCTGTAAATGATATACTGGATGTACATGGCAATCAAAAAACTGTTTAATTAACTAAAAACATATTAAGTTCAAGGATGAAATAAACAAATAAATAAATCCTCCTGATTAGTGTTATAACTTTCAGGTGATGCCACAGTTATCATGGCTCATAGATGCACTCCTCTACTACGGCTGAAGGAACTTGCCAGTCTGGCTGACATCGTGATTGCGGCTGCAGGTCAGCTCTTTGTGTCCTGGTCAGGTATTCTGTAACACTATTACGTGACTGTCTGGAATACTCCATTCTGATTGGCCAATAGTCATTCTGTGACTGCATTTTATTTATTTATTTGGTAAGTAGCCACATAACGAGTAGGACAATGCACAGCTATGTACATCTTGTAATAATGATTAGCTGACTGTATTATCCTTTACTTAAACATATTTGGTCAGATATTTTTTAAGAAATACAAGTCAAGTTTAAATGGGTTTGAACATTTAAACTTGTGTTCTGTTATTCTAGAATTGTAGTCTATAGTACATATAAATATGAATAATTTAATAAGATAAAGAAATGTTCTTAAGACAGTGTGTCTTTGTAATGGTTTTATTCTGTAACAACAGGTGTGCCTCACTTAATAACAGCAGATATGATAAAAACTGGAGCTGCAGTTATTGATGTTGGCATCAACCGCATACAGGACCCCTTCACGGGTAAATTTCGTCTTGTTGGAGATGTGGATTTTGAAGGTAAGTGACACAAGACTGCTTTAGGTTTCTTACAGTTCTGGTTTAGAGTCATTTTAATATTATTTTAACACTATTGTAATATTTATTAATATATTCTTGTATTTTTATATTTTCAGTTTAAGTGTAATTTTGGTTATTTTGTCATTTTTATTTATTATTATGCTGTAATTTAATATTTTATTGACTTTGTAACTTAGGAGTTTAATTAGTTTCAATTTAGTTTAATCATTTTTGTCATATTTCTTTTTTTTTCAGCTAATATTAATATTTTACTCATTATTTTACTTTCAAATTTATATTCAAATTTACATTATTTTAGTTAAAACATAAATAAAACTGGAATTTGCAGTTCTTGGTAACACTTTAGTACAGGGACCGATTCTCACTATGTACTCATTATGCCTATTATTAACATATTAGCTGTTTACATTTACATTTATTCATTTAGCAGACGCTTTTATCCAAAGTGACTTACAGGTGGGGAAAACAGCAAGCAATTGGTCCTAAAGAGGCAAAAAACAACTAAGGAAGTGCTCATTATACCGTATAACAGGCAATGTTCAGACTAGTGCAGGCTAGAAAGGGAGTAGCCTACATATACAGTAGTACATATAAAGCACATATTCTGCATGATCATATTCTACATCCCAAATCCTATTCAATAACTAAACTCAATATTTTACTAACTAATAATAAGCAGCGTATTAGGAGTTTATTGAAGCAAAATGGTTTGTTAACCACCTTACAATAATGTTTGACCCAATTCCCAATGACCCAATAAATCCATACGGTTCATCAAAAAAGGGTGGAAAATCACCATAAAAGTAATTAACAAACCGTTTTACAAGTCTGCTGAAGTCATTTTTCACTAACATTTATTCCTCCACTGAGCTGTTAGGTCAGCAATTCAGTGACTTTAACTTGAAAACCGAAGCAGTGCAATTCATAAATTAACCATATGGTTTGGTTCTGTGATCCAGTATTTTAAACAATGTAAGATTTTCAGTTAATAATAATTTCTATTTTCAGTCTTGATAAGGAATGTAATTAGTAAATGGATTGGGAATACCAGAATTGTATTCATTTTTGAGAGATCTGTTATAATAATTCTGCATGTGCGTCGGTCAGTGTATCTGACATCTTGTCTCACTTTCTCTAGGGCTCTGTTTGGCTCATAGAGTGTTGGTTGGGAGTCGCTTAGCAACACGATTTATAGTTTAATTTCTTTTCTCTTGGTAGTATAAAAGAAATACTTGGCTTTGGCAGAGCTCTTGGTGTGATTTAAGACACAGTTTGTTTTTGTCTCCCCAATCAGCTGTGAAGGAGAAGGCTGGATTCATCACTCCTGTGCCTGGAGGAGTCGGCCCAATGACCATCGCCATGGTAATGAAAAACACAGTCACTGCTTCCAAAAATGCTCCAACATATTGAACAAACACAAAACATGTCATTATGGGTGGACAAGATACAAGCACTTCAGTCTGGATTCTTTAATTGGCACCATTTGTCCATATCTTGATTATAAACGCAAGCCCCTGCAAGCTTCCTCTTCAACATCCTTCCCTGCCCATCGGCAAGCTGTAACAGGCCGTTCTAGCTGGCACGGCAGCCATGCATGGCTATGACAGTGACTACACCCTAATTTGTTTCTTAACTCTGGAATAATTAGAGAGATACTTCCTCAACGATTGTAAGAAGCTTCTTTTCCTACAGTGTTATAATTTTGTCAGGCCGTGAAAATGAGAAGGCAAGTCTAACATTACCTCCCTGACAATGCATGAGTGAAGCCGGAAGTCTAAGTTGCTTCATCCTCGCAGAGAGTTTCGGTACGACTTGACTGGCTGCTCAACAGGTGGCTTCATGGCAGGGTAATAGATGGTTCTCAAATATCCGACAGATGAATCTGCTGACACTGACACATACGGGACGTTAATACATTTTCTCAGGAAATTATTTCAAATATGTAGTTTGAATTCAGAACAACAAAATGGCAAAAAAATACCACAAGGATGCTGCTGTATTTGATATTTATTTATATATTTATTTATTCGCCTACCTGTTTAAGGTATTATTTATACATTTATGATGCATAAATGTGTTTTTGTATATTTCTTTTAGCTCCACAAAGATTTGTTTTTGTATGATTTATGGCATGTTCTTGACATTAAACTCTTTGTTTTGGCATTTTGGGTCCTTTACATTCAAACTATTTAGCGCTATAAATGTGAAATGTAAAAATGCATTCAAAAGTCACAGTACTGTATGCTACTTCAATGCTTCTGAAGTTCAAAATATAATGTCTATGAATGACGTGTAATCACGATTCATCCTTTATCATACTTCACTGTGTACAACTAAAGAATAGCAAGCAAAAACCGTGATGTCTGGCGCCTTTAACGTCAGATGTGGAGTGACATGTCTTGGCATGAAAATATATGTGAATCTGAGATTTGAGCGATATGGCAGGAGTCATACGGGCTTTTACGATACTTTTTGTCATTTTTGGTCACCACACTCAGTATTGTAGGAAAGAGTGAAGCTGTGATATTTTCTGACTAACTGAGTGGGAATAAATGATGACAGAACTTTCATTTTTGGTAAACTATCTCTTTTAAGACTAGTATTGTTAACGTTTTGATTTCAGGAATTAATATACCTGTTTCAGTCTGTGACTCTCTGAAAAGAGATTTAATTCTTGCTGTTCTCAAATTTTGGTGGTTTACCAGAAGATCCTGCAAATGAAAGAGTCTTCACTAATAAACTTGCTCATGGAAGATTGAAAGGCATAGTTTACTCAAAAACCAACACTGTTATCATTCATTCGCACCTGCATGTCATTCCAAACCTGTATGACTTCCTGAGAGGATTTAAAAAAAATCTTTTTAAGTAAACAAAATGAGAAGTTAGGGAATTGGTTAGATCAATACCAATAACTTAAGAATATTGCTTGTTATGTGTTATACTTGCCATATTTGTACGGGGAGATGTGTGCTGTTGAGATAAATGCTCTGAATGGATCAATGAATCAAAATCATTACACTTTCCATTGCAAAATGATGTCTTCTCACATAAATGCTTAACGATATAGAATAGCTGAATTTTTTTGTATAGACTGCAGAGTCATGAGAAAGTTATTTATTTTAATTTTAATTAATACCCCCAAAAAGAAAATGTGTAAAGCATCCAAAATAGGATGATTTTATTTATTTACTTTTGGAATACTTTATATCAGTAAAACATATTTAACAATTTAAATAATATTTAGTATCTGTAATTTTCTATAATAACACTTGTGGCAATAACTATGTCTCAAGCCTGTTTTCGCAGCTGTAGGCAAATACTTTGGTCCCTAGAAAAAAAAAATGTGGGGGCAAAAACACGTTTGTGCATGCTGCTTGCCTGTGGACCAGGAAGTGATGCGGAACATTGTACAGGTATGGGTAACAGACTCTGGAATCACTGCAGTTCCTGTCACTGGTTAAAATGATTGGCTACCATTAGTGACGCAGAAAAAGGATATAACAGGATGGTATAAATTGTGGGGGAAAACTGCTTTCATTTAAAGAGCAGCAGAAGTTTGAGGAAAACCGGACACTCAGAATCTCCAGTCAAACTGAACCAGTTTTTGGGCTACAGCATGACACAACAAGTGGATAAAAGGTCTTTGCACTATCATGGTGAGTCATAATACTTTTCAGAAATACCTTACAACAAAGTGATGTCTTAAATGTCTTAATACCTCAAAGACAAAGTATGTAACAAATGTAATCTTAAAACTCCACCAGTACTTGGATTGATGGTGGTTTTAGCCGTCTTCTCTGGACTTGGAGACACTAAGGAGAAGTCAGAGGATGTAATCCTATACAACACAACACACAGCAACCGTAAGTACTTTAAAAAATCAGATACAGTTGTTTTAAAACACTGCAACTTTTTATAGTTTTTTTTTAATATCTAACTAGGCTGCATTTATTCGATAAAAAATATAGTAAAACAGATTCCTATTTTAATACAAATAACTCTCTCTTTTTCTCTGTAAATATATACTCTAATTATAGTTTGTTGACATCTAGTTGCTAAGTTACTTATAGTTAGTATAATATATAAAGTGGATTAGCTACTGAAATAAAGCATGACCCTTTGTTTTAGATGAAAAGAGCAAACATGTAATTTCAAATATGCACTATGCTAAGAATGCAGATTCTTTGGCATGTGGACACAAGTCTGAATGCCTATCCATTAAAATCACAATCCTCATGCTTAACTTTCTGGGTGTGTGTGGGTGTCTATCAACAGGAAGTGAAGAGAAACCACGTGTTTTGGCTATTCAAAGGCCCTGCGGTCCAAAACATGAGGGATACTGTGTCAACGGTGTGTGCACTTACTCCTCCGACCTGGACACCCCCATCTGCCGGTGAGACCAGCCACCAAAAACATCTCCATACAGAAAAAGTCCATTAATCATTTGACATCGATCAGGTCTTGATTATCTAGTTCATGTTTGTTTGATTAGCAGACCAGCAAGTTGCAAAGCTTGGGTTGTGGCTGTAATGTGAATAAAGCCTTGTGGATGTTTACAAAATGGGATGATCTCTAAGATATGTCACACCCAATGTTCCTGTTTTACAAGGAATCAACATATGGAAAAATAACTGTTGTCAACAGTCCCTTTCATATGGTCTTTAAACAATGACCTTCCCTAACAAATGTGATTTCTGCTGTCTTTAGGTGTGAGAAAATGTACAACGGTCAGCGCTGTGAACATGTTATGATGGACTTAAAACACCTGTCTAGTTCAGAAAAAGTCATTGGAATTAGCTGTGGTGTAGTTTTATTATTGGGAACCATCATCGGACTGACATTCTGCTGTTTAAAGAAAAGGTAAAATCCTAAATACAGTAAAAAAAAAAAAAAAACTTTTTTTAATTGATTTTTTAATTGAAACTTTAAATGCAATATCATCAGTTAACTATTGTAAATCAATGAGAGTGAACGCATTAATTGAATGTTTATACATTTTCTGGTTTATTCTTCACAGGTGTCAGAAGTCACCACCACCCTACAAGAGCTGTGGCTCTAAAACCCCTGTTTAAGTTTGTAGGTCCAGATATAATTTATGCTCTTAAATAAAGTGCTTTTGGGCCTTAGACAAGGAGGAGGATAAAACATCAAGACTGATTCCACAAGCAAGACAGGCCAGACTGTGGAGAAGAGACACTACACCCTCTAGCTAACAGAACAAGAATTGCAAGGCAGCACTTCGACGACCTCCATGTTTCACAACGAACACATTAATCAATGTAATTTATTACAGTGGCTGAATGGGAGAATGCATGTTGTTTAATAGTCATTTTAGAAGTTATAATATAACTTGGGCGCTGTAATGTAAAATTATGTACTGTCATTTAAAAATTGCATGTAGAACTGTCAATCACATGATTTTTGCCATACACTGCCTCCGTTGTGAATGTATTATGTAAGTGCACATAGGTATTTATTGCACAGCTATGAACATGATACTACTAAATATTAAAAACCTAAACTGTGCTAATATATTTGTATTAGATATTTATTTATTGACGTATTTGCACTTAAAATAAAAATAAAAAAAGTGAAAGTATCCTTTTGTTTGAAATTACTGTCGCATTGTTGCATTATGATTGCAGCTTAAGCATTATTAAACTGAATAATTACAAATATACTGCAGGGTTTCATGTTGGAAGGTGCTTGAAAAATGAAAAGCAGGTCCTATTTTAATACATTTCAATATGTGGAATACAGTTTTTGATTTTCAAATGGTAGATAGCAAGCACTCCTAATAATCACAATTAAAACAGGGTTTTTTCATTTATGAATTTAATAGAGGAAGGACAAAGGTGTCGGTACACTATGCAGCGTTCAAACAGACAAACACACAATTTCTGTTTTCATAAAACTGTGTACACATATAACGTTTAATTCAGTACAAATAGGTAAATTAGTCAATCTGGATAACAGGAAATAGAAAACAGGAAAAAGTGCTGAATTTTCAAGTTATAGTCAAGCATTTAGAAAGACACAACTCAGTTTTTCAGTATTAGCATTACAAAGACATTCTGACAGGAAATGAAGGCGCCCATCTGTCCTCCTAAGCTCTTAGAAAACTTTCTGATGGTCCAGAGTTGTGTGAGGAGTTTGCCCCAGCATCTGTAAAAACATAAGTCACATTGAAAGTTTAGGCAAAATGCTGAAGAAATCAAGACACAGTTCAGTGCAGTACTATACTTACGCCTCCCTCTTCTCATGAGGGTGTTGAAAATGTCTGTAAGAGTCGTTCTGTTGGAAGTACTGCTTGTGCCGTAAAAACGGCCTCCAGAGCTCGAAGTCTACGATAGGAAAGATGCCATTGTAGTTTATGTAAACATTTTACGTAAAAATAATAAAGGAGGGAAATGAGTTTACATGTGTGGCATGAGATCCAGTGCGTCGAGTGATTCTCAGTCTTCTTTTAAGTGTCTCGCGAACCTGAAGGAAAAAAAAAACCCCAGCATCTCAGTCACCAAATACCTAGAAAGGAATCTCAAGCACAGCTCATAAAGAAGAAAACTCAGCTCTTACCTTCTTTTCCATCAGTGTTCCAAAAACCAGTATGAAGAAGCCCTGAAAACAGTGAACAAACAGCTCATGCAAGTTATTTGATCAACTGTGATGATAGCATTTTTTGAGGAATATTCCAGGTTTAATAGTAGTAGTTAAGCATAACCAACAGCATTTATGGCCTAATATTAAAGGCTTATTTGGAACAAAATAGATTTCGGTAAACAGTTGTTGATTGGATAGAGGCAGATCCTAATGTGAGCTTGTGGCCAAATTATCTTTATAAAAGTTTTTACATTAATTCTTTGGTAAAATAGTTTTATTGTATGGGCTGTAAATTTTTTAAACACATTTAGCTGTCGAGACAATGTCTTATGGGTTTAGGACGACACGAGTGTGAGCAATTAATAACAAAACTTTAATTTATAAGTGAATTAACCCTTTAACAATCATTTAAAAATAAACCTATGGTCAGTTTGTTCAGCACATTTGTGCAAAATCTCTGAAATTATATTGTACAACAAATTATGTTGATTAAGCTTAACCAAGAATATTCCTTTTTAAGTGATTGTTCATCTCAAGCATGAAAACTGTCATTATTTATTCATCCTTAAACCTGTATGAATTTCTTTCTTCTGCAGAACACAAACAAGATATTTTAAAGAACACTTGTATCCAAACGGTCACTGGTCATCAAAAACTTAAATAGTTGGTAAGAAACAAACACTATGGTGTATTATTTGAACCAATCAGACACACACATTGTATTATTAGATGAACTAACAATCACAGACCCCTCACCCAATGCATAAACTGGGTGCCAGTATGTCTGTGCATGAACCCAGGCCCCCGGTTACCATGGTAAACTTTATGACCTAAAAGTATGTTGAAAGAATCTCGCTTTCTATGTAATTCTCTCTAAAACAGAGACATACTGCAATAGGAAATTACTCTTTTCATTAAGTTCTAGACAATTTGTCCTATAATATGTCCTGTAATGCATATCCCCAGGTCATTGTGCATTTTGTAATTGTATATTGTCTTGTATTGTATTATGTTTTATGCATGTTTTTGATAGATTACTGGTTAATATCACCTCAATTATGCCGTGTTTGGTTTTGAATAATTCATTTTCACATGATCTGAAAGCGTATATTATATGTTGATTACTTTGCGTCACGTTAGTGCTCTAAGAATCTTTACTACTTTGTATATCAACCGCCAATCCAGTGCATATGCATATTACCATGCTTATACCTCCACCGATTTCGAAAAGGCCTCGCCTCAATGACCCGCCTAGCTTTTTTCTATCTGGACATTGGACATCCTCTTGTCTCCTGCTGGCTAAGACTCAGAACCGGCACAACCGCATCTGGTGGGCTTCGATGCAGCACAGTCTGCAGTCCTTTGAGACACTGAGAAGAATGAGCATGTGAGCCCACTGCAACCCTTACGTTTCACGCCAGGCCTTGCGGCCTTGACTTTGCTTTCAACCAAAGATTCTCGGATATTCTTAGCAGATCTTTCTTTCAGTTCTTCTACCTTCTATCTGGGAAGAAACTCCCAATCATCAGAGTCAGAATGACATGAGTTTCTGGCTCTGCCTTGCAAATCAATGTCCCTTTACGATTTTGACCCTTGCTACATGCTCTAATGCATTGAAGGTATTTTCTATGACCATGAAAATATCCCTTCTTAGAGTTTATATGATAATTGGGATTAATCGTAAATAATTGTAATTATTTTTATACATTTCCTCTAATGAGCTGATTTGCTACAACTATACCAAAACTCTTCAAAATGTTGTCTTTTGTGTTCAGCAAAAAGAAATTCATACAGGTTTAAAACATATGAGTATGATAAAGAAATTACCCCTTTACATGAACATTTTTACCTGAAAGGAGTTGAAGATTGCAAACAAGTAGTGGATGGCCAAAGCTTTAGGATTTATCATGATGCCCAAGCCAAGACCCCAAGTGATGCCGAAGATGGGCGTCAAAATGGCCACACATCTGAAAATCATCACCAAGGTGCTCTTTTCATCTCTGTTCCTCTCTCCCACTCCGCTCTTAAGCATTTTCACCACAACTATTATCAAAATAATTATATTGACAGCCACAATGAACAGAGCTGGAAGGACAAAAGCCAGAAGGGCCTTGGACTCAACCCAGTTCAGCCAGCATGTTTCATTCTGCGAGACGTATTGCTTATTTCCGGCCGTGGAGGCAACGGTAATAACCGATATGAGGAGAGGTGTGCCGTAGCCTAGAAGAAAGGCTAACGCCATCATAACCGATTTGGACATCTGAGAGAAGACCATTGTGGTACGGTAAAGGAGCAGAAGAGCTGAGACCAGCATCCAGAAGAACAGCGACAGGTAGAAGAAGTGGGTGAAGAACACTGCAACGCTACATGAACTAGTAAAGTCCGTTCCAGGCTTTGCGATAGCAGCGCCAATAATGAAGCATATGTCAGCAACCAGGAGAGAAAGAGCAATATTGACCAAGGATACATGCCGAACATGTGATGTGGGGTTTCTAGATACTTCCTTCCAGATGATAATTTCGATGATCAAGCACACAACCAAGCTGGCTATTGAAATAGCAACACCAACGTACGTAATGACAGACAAAGCAAGATCATCAGGAGCAAAAGGGGACATCAGTATGGAAAACGAAGTGGTGTGATTACAGTGACATGTGACACTGCCGTTTACCTGAATGACCTCACATCCCGTGGAGTCCCACCCTCCAGATTTATTAAAAAGTTGGAAATCCCAGAAAACGCATTGGGGGTTTCCTAGATTTACTGAATTATTATTTAAAGTTACCGAATTTGTGAGTTTTTCAAAGCTTAGCTGTATGTTGTTGATAGATACACTTGTATTCACTACAACAATCAGTCCGTTGATGAAATTTTCCGTTGTATTTTGGTTATCGGTACGATTTCTTGCAGGCATAACGTTACCCAGAGAGGAAAAGGCCACTGCTGTGATTGTAACATTTTTACCACTAGAGCCAATATCCGGGATGACTATTTCAGCTGTTGTGTTGAGCTTTAATACTTCCTTGAAGTTCTCAGATGTGGTTACTTTTTTGAGCACGAATGAGTTGGTTGGACTGGTTATGTTGAAATTGGTATCTGATGTCGATTTTATAACAATTTCAATGGCATTCAGGAGTTGAGAGCTGTTGCCTTGGCTTTCACCATTTGAATTTAGCTGTTCCCATACAGGTTTCACATTCTCTGATGAAATGACTTCCACTATACTGAGGAAATTCTGTAAGATAAATGAAGTGATATCTTAAAAGGCACCACATTTAGACACTACTGCACTTTCTCAACTTGATTGGCAACAAATGAATGAAATAAAAAAAAAAAGCGCCACTAAAAACTGAAGTCAACTAGTATGTGTGGTCAACATAATACTGTCACAATTCAATTCAGTTGTGGATGTAATTTAATCTAAGCTTTACCTCTATAACACCTTGATCCAGAATAACAGTTTGACTGACATTTGCAATATTGTTAAGTATTTCCACCATTGTCGAAACTGTAGCTTCAGATTCAGCTATTGCGTCTTGATTCTTTATAGTGGCAGTGTTCACTTTCTCCACAAAAGTTATTAATATTTCAGCATATAAACCCTAAAAAATAAAACAAAGATAAGCAAAAAAGGTTTACAATTTGTGTCTTTGGCAATGTAATATACAGGATTGTGCAACAATTGTGTCGTCTCTATTCAATATGCAATATATGTATAAACAACTGGGAAGGCAGTAAAACTGAAAAGCAAACCTGTGATTCCTGTTTCAGCTGATCAATGACACGAGGCACACAGGTGTCCTTTACAGTTTTCCATTCGCCATCAGAACCACACACTCCTTCTATAAAACCAACTTTGTCTTTGTCACAGTCTCCTTTAGCAGTTTCACTAACATTTCCAAAACCATATTTGCCATTAAAACATGTGACAGCTATGAAAAAAGAGAAAATAATGTATAGTTACTGATTTTAAAAACATAATATTTTATATGTTTGAGTTTGATAGCAGGTTGAAGGAATGAAAACAAGGTAAAAATGGTATTTGAACTTACGGCTGTTTGGGAGTTGCACTATAGGTTTGAAAATCTTCAGTTGCACAACCTTTGAGCTATATGGAAATCCAAGTAGTTCTGTGTTGTTTAGTTTGCAGGTGTATGTCATAGTTTTATCACATGAACTATCTGCTGTGATTTGAATGTTTTGTGTTATACATCTCAACGGATCTGTTTCTGGAAATACAAGATGCAGGTGAAGAACACAGATGTGGCTGGCAACGGACATACTGTACTTCAAAATAACTTTCACATTGCTGTTTTAAGAACAAATGTATAGAATTAGAATTATTTCTGATAAACACTTACTGCTGCTTTTTTTGTCCCCTTCCCAAAGTACATAGTAATCAGAATGCACACAGCATTCGAGTTCAACCTGCTTATTTTCACATTTGAATGTCTTGCTACTAGGCACTTGCATACTAGGATATGGCTTTATATAGTCAATCCTTTCCCAAATTATTTGTTGCCCTGTGTTTGTATTGTATAAACATTCATAACGCCCTACAAAAACAAAATAGACATACATTTAATTTCAGTAATTTCAGTATTACATGAGAACATTTAAAAGAGGTATTTCAATCTTCCAATGCATTTTCCCCCATAGTTCCTATAAGGGCTGCAACTAAGGCTGCAATTATTTAGATGGTCAACTATTTTGTTGTTTTGTTTCTTTCATTAACTGATTCTTTGGATTAAAAAAATCTTTTAAAATCTTTTAAAAGGGGTCATGAACTGAGAAATCAAAATTAGCTTGATCTTTAGACATGTAAGTGGTCATTGTGCTAACATCTTGTAAGTTTAAGAACTTTATTTGATCAACTTGAAGTCCACAAATAATTCCTCCAAAATAAAAACTCAAGGATTTGTTAAAAAAAATGAAAACTCGAAAAATGAAAATTCAGACACTGAGTGCGCCAGATGTACCGCTTTTGCATAGATTGCTTGCTGCTTTATAATCATTTAAAACAGGTAGTAATAAGATTAAAGCATTTATCTTGAATTCTGTCACGGAAATTATGTATAAACCGTAGTTAAACTGCTTAATAATCAATGTTCAGTTGTATTACGTTATATTACGCCATGAACGAGTGCTTTGTAAAATGAATGGTTGGATTATTCAGCTGCGGAAGCCATCTTCTGGCAAACGCAGGAATTCATTCGGGGGCGTGACACTCACACTGCATTATGGGGATTCTCTTGCCTTTGAGCGTACATCGGTTGTACACTCGTTTTTGCGGTGCATTGTGGGAATGAATGAGCGCACTCAAAGTCCACTATGGTTCAGACACCACTTAAAATGGCGGTTAAATACAAAACACATGAACACACTTTGAACAAATAGTGCACTATTTGAGGGTATAGGGGGCGGTTTTGGATGGAGCATAAGTTGATCAGCTGAAAAAAAGTGTTTTGGAACCCATCATGGGCTATACTTACAGTAATGTGCAAAAAAAGTGTTCAAATCTAAACATTATATAAAAAAAAAAGTTACACAAAGTCATGTTAAGTTTAATGGAGTATTGTTTGCTGTCAGGACAAGCCTTATGGAACATGGAAATAATCATGTGACTATTCGTAAACATGTACAGATAGGGATACAACTATAAAGTGTAAGTTATTCACTGATAAAAAACTTGTCTTAAATACATTAATTAGCACACATATACGTCAAAGCACCTGACAGGGCAGGCAGCATTAAAATGTTTTTTGTTTGAAGTGATAGATGATATTCTTATGATTAGGGCAACTTACTGTAGGTCCCACAGGAATTTTTTTTTATATATTGTTGAATGAACTGAAGTCTAGATAAAGATGTTTGTCTAGCACAAATTAAATAATAACATATAAGATATTTCAGTAACGTTGATGTATAATCAGTGCAAAGACTCACCATTATCACCAATGTCAACATTTTTGACTATGAGAGTATCTTGGGAGACAATATAATGACTGTCTGACTGTATTGTCTTTCCTTGAAATCTCCAGATGATAGTTCCAGTAGGGCTGGTAGCAGGGCATAAGAGTTTCATATCTTGTTCTGGAAACACAGTGTCTCTGTCCAGCAATTTCTTTTTATCTGGAACATATGGACAGATGTGGATGTTGCAGCTCAATGAGCAATATACTACAGACACTGTTTTGTCCCTTCCCTTCCATATTTTACATAACTGTATATTTGTTCTGAAGAAAAGCAAAGCATTTTTCTTTACCCGTCTGAGCGACTGAAAGTGGCTCAATATCGAAATCGAAGACTTTCATGTTGGTTTGAAGTGCCTGGCTTATCTCCCCAGAAATTCTTATCTCCTCAGATGATGTAATTGAGAAGTCTACAATAACACTTCCAGGCCTGCTCAAACACAAATGCATTTTAACTAAAACATAAAGAATTGTAAATATCCAACCAGAAATTTTAGAGATTAAAAAAATATCCCACCTAAAACCAGTGACAGTAGCAGAAATGAAACCATTTATATAGTTGTAGCTGCTTTGAATCTACATGAGACAAAACTGTTTTAGATGTTTTTAGAATACTGCTTTTAATATTGTTATCAGAGTAAAGGTATAGTTACTTTTTCCCCTTTATATTTATTCACTTTTACACTTTTCACAATTATGTCTTATGAAATCCATGAGAATTTTATAACATTTAATAAATTCTCTGACAAAAACAGATGAATTTAAATTGCATATAGCACAAAATGTTTTTAATCAACGCTTACTGCCTTCTCAATATTTGCTTTGTATTTCTTAAATTTTTCACTGTTGCGGTTATTCAGGCTTGCATCATAAGTCTCGTCTATTGCCAGTGACATCTGACGATTTACTGAAAAAACAAAGAAAAAAAAACAGTAATAAAATACAGATACAAGAAGCTTTTAAGAGCATGAAAAGACCACAATCCTATCAGCACACACATTTTAAGGGGGATGTGGAACAGATTATGTAACAGATTTAAGATTATGATATATGATGCAAATTTGATATTCACGAATTATGAAATGTGGATAGCACAATTGCTCAAATATTATATAGTGTTAATATATGCCTAAACGCGTTGAACTAATGGAGAAAACATGCACCTTTATTGGGAGTGTTGGCCATTTATCTCAATGGTATAACTGCTGGAAAGTGACTAGATGATGGCAGAATTTTCATCAATATATTATGTTAATATCTGCTCTGATTATTTTCAAAGGTATTGTATATAAAATTATGTATATCAAATATTGTATATTGTATAAGTCTCTCATATTGGTTTTCACCCAAATAGCCAGTTAGTTTCAGCCATTAACATATTTATAAGAGTCTAGACTATAGTTTTTAAATTTTTTAATAGGTACTTACAAGACTGTGGTGTTGATGGTGGTGGAATTGTTACTGGTTTTGCTGTTGGTGGCTTTGTTGCTGGTTTTGGTGTTGTTGCTAGTTTCGGTTTTGTTACTGGTTTCAGTGTTGTTTCTGGTTTTGTTGTGGTTACTGGTTTCAGTGTTGTTACTGGTTTTGTTGTGGTT
>JAUYWG010000041.1:11230916-11251282 GCA_034779775.1 Enteromius afrohamiltoni
AAATCATCAATATTAAAACAATAAAAGGCTTGAACTACTTCAGTTGTGTGTAATGAATCTAAAATATATGAAAGTATTATGTTTATCAGTACATTACAGAAAATAATGAACTTTATCACAATATGCTATTTTTTGAAAAAGACCTGTATATCATGGGGAAATGTTGCTACCAACATACTACTCATGTTACCGTCTTGTTAAAAACATGCTAGCATCATCTTAGCAACATGCTAGCTTTACCACATTACCTTGTTGCTAGCATGATGCTAATCACATAAGAGCTTGTTTGAAACATGTTAACATCATACTACTGACATGCCAATCATGCTAATTTTGCTTTAATTTCACTTATATTAACATATTCTTATAATGATAACACAGTGACATATAATATAAACAAAGTATGAAAAATGCATTTTCATGTTATTAAAATTTGAACAAAAAACAAAAAAAACAATTCCCTGTTGAAACAACATAATGGTTGCACTTTGTTCTGCACTATTGTATGTGCCACCATTTTAAGAAACTGGATTGATTAATTAGACTGGATTTATTATTTAATGGGTATTCAAATTCAAGATTTAATAAGCTAGATGCAACATTTTTGGTTTTGCATAAAATGTTCTTTTACTTTTATACATAATATAATTGTTTATGAATAAAGATTAGTCTTTTAAAAGCAGTAATTGTGAGATCCAGTAAGGGATTTACCCACCGGCAACTATAGTTGCACATTCAAATATAATTTTCACAAAAAATAACAAAAACCTGGAGAAAATAAATGCAGAACATATTCACATAGGACACTATTAACACGACCATATGCATGAAACCATTCAGAAAAATGTGAGCACAGATGGGTTAATGACACAAGTTCAAACCTGCTATTGGTATTTAAGAAAAATTCAGCATTTATTAAATTATTTCTTTTGTCTTAGTACAGTAGGACCATGTAAATGACTACTTCTGAAGTAAACAAGACATTGATGCCTGCAGATACACATATTAAGCTCAGTGTAATTGTACCACAACACCACTTGTATACTTTAAAACAATACAATGCTGTTATCAAAATAACTTTCCATAAACATAAAAAACAACCCTGAACATATGGATTTACCCATGTTTATGTTATCACACAATGGGATGGAACTCACCTTTTTTAAGAACACATTTTTAATAATAACCACATTTATACCATGTTTTATATTGTACTTGATAGGTCAGGCGATTAAACAGAGTAAAGGTGTCTGGATAAAAAACGTTTAAACAGTCTTACCTTGATTTGATGTCCAGTCTCTGTTTATGATATTTCATTTCTTAAGAGATCTGACTGCCTGCAGACATTTTTGTTAGATGAAACCTCAACTTTTGTACTGTAAGAGGAAACTGAGCACTCACAAGACAACCCTGTTTGTTTCCTTGATATGATTTGATGGCAATCAGTAGTGAAGATAAATATTTCAGATGTTTTCAATGTTTAAAATGTTAAAAAAATAAAATGTATCTAAAAGTCAATATACTGCCACCAGAGCTCTAATAAATGAGTTATTTTAACAAAACTTTGGGCCAAATATGGACTAACCCATGCTTTAAAATTTAACAACATTTTAGATAAATGTTTACAAAGACCTTAAAAAAATGAATGAATCTATCAATCTACTCACATGAGATGACTCATCAGTTTCCTACATAACATCAACTTTCAAGGATTGTTTTTATTTTTTATTTAAGACCGGAACTATTCAAATAAACACTGGATGTCTGTACAAGAAAAACAGGCTAGGGCACATCAGACAATGTTGTTTCATTTTGTCAAAAATTATTTAATCAAATTAAATAAAGTTCAAACATATGTGTGTTCCTATACTTAACCATTTTTTTGGGACAAAAAAAGAAAAAGACAGAATATGTCAGCTTGGTACCTGAAAGTGAGATCAATTAACAACATTTGCATTTGGGGGTCAAAAAAATGACAAAATATAAATGTTTAAAATTATAAATACATTAAAATAATTCAGCCTTTGTTTAACTGTAAGGAAGGGTCAGAGGCGTGCGTACCCATTAGCAGGCTTTTATTCATAGTATGCAGGCAAGGTCGTACAACAGCAAACAGGATAAAGTAGGGCAACACAGAATCGTAGTCAAACAGAGCAATGGGTCAGGGCAGGCAGATAACAATCAAAGCTCGTAGAGCAGTCCGAGGTAAGACAAGAAGACAGGTAAATGGGATAAACGCTCAGAGATGCAGCCTTAGCAAACCAAACTTCGCATTGAGCTGATCAGAAGGCCTGACAGAATCGAGAAGTGAATTGTGTCCCTCGATCAGAAACAATGTCTTCTGGGAGTCCATAGACTCGAATTATGTGGTTAGCCAGGACTTTGGCTGTCTCCCAGGCTGTAGGAAGTTTGGGGAGAGGAATGAAGCGACATGCTTTGGAGAAGCGTTCGACAAATGACAGGACTGTTGTGTAATTCTGAGATACAGGTAGGTCAAGTCACAAAGTCAATCCCTATATGTGACCAAGGCCGTTGTGGGAGAGGCAAAGGTTGCAACAAACCGGCAGGTCTTTGATGTGAAAAACCTCATGACATCCTTTTAAAACGAAGGATGCAACAAGTTCTAGGGTGACTGTAATACCTGGATGTTCGGTACTGGGATTGTCAAGTATTGTCAAGTAAACTTGAAGGTACAAAAGTACGACCTTGTGGACAGGCCCTGGGGGCTGGTTCGGTTATGAGAGCCTCATCAATCTCTGTCATGATATCCCATCTCACAGGAGCTACAATACGTGCCGTGGGAATGACTGGTTCGGGCTGTATCTCTTGAATAGGGTTGTCGAACTGGCGGGAGTGAACGTCTGCTTTAATGTTTTTTAGAGCCAGGTTGGCAAGTAACCTTGAAATCATAACGGGTGAAGAACAGTGCCCACCTTGCCTGTCTTGAATTTAGTCTTTTGGATGCCTGTATATATTCATCGGTTAGTATGGTAAACGGTCTCTTTGCTCCCTCTAGCCAGTGGCGCCACTCTTCTAGTGCTGCGGTCACCAACGTCATAGTTACGTTTGGCTGCTGTTAGTTTCCTCATGAAGAAGGCACAAGGGAACATCTTGGTATTGGTGTTGGGATAACACAACTCTGATACCGCTACTTGATCTGTCAACCTCTACGACAAAATCCTTATCTGGGTCAGGATGACAAAGAATGGGAGTCGTTGTGAAGTGTTTCTTTAGGGTGTGGAAGGCCCGAATACCCTCTGTTTGCCAATGTAATTTGAGCTGACCTTTTCTTGTCATGGAAATGAAAAGAGCGGTGTGCTGCTGATGTGTAGCTAGTATGGATGGTTCTGACGATACCTCATTGGCCAGATGAAATATGCCACTGGATCCTGTTCCGGTGAAGCTTTCTGTAATGAAGGGCATGCGGATCCATTAGCAGGCTTTTAATCAGGCAAGGTCATACAATAGCAAACAGGATAACAATTTGACAGAATCGTAGTCAAACAGAGCAATAGGTCAGGACAGGCAAAAAACAATCAAAGTCCGTAGAGCAGTCCAAGGTAATACATAAGAAAACAGGTAACTGGGATAAACGCTCAGAGATGCAGACTTAGCAAACAAAACTTTGCATTGATAGCTGATCTCAGGGTGCTGCTTAAATAGGGGAGTAAATGGGGAACTAATTGGGGAACTTTCTGAGCAATGTTGCTTGGCAACTTTGGAAAAATTTCAAATAAGGGGGTTAAATATTCCAATGCTAGATTGGACAGAGACAACAGAGCGGATAGAATCCCGTGTCTCCATGTCCTCTGTTCTTTTAGATTTCCCTGACCTAAACTACAATCTTAAATTTGGCTCTCAGCCCACCCTCTGTTCTTTGCTTGGACGACAACCAGGCCAACTACTTGTTTGTTTGATAAATATCAATTTCACAAATAAAAAGTTGTTTCGTGTTTTACTTGTGGCAGCCAACAACAGCACAACTTATCCTCCACACATTTTTATATATTTAATTAAATCAAAAAAACATTTTGTCTATTAGCATTTTTTTTTAAAAGGCATACAAATATAATTATATATAGGCTATAGGTCTGGGGTAGGCAACACCGGTCCTGGAGTGCCAAAGTCCTGTATAGTTTAGCTCCAACCCTAATCAACACACCTGAACAAGCTAATCTAGGTCTTCAGAATCATCGACATAAAACCTAGATGCCTCATTAGCCACTTTGAACTGTTGCTGCGATACGTCAACATGCCCACCATCTTTATCTAGGCCAGGGTGCTTTAAAAACAAATGTTGGTGAATGGAGGAGCTGCATTTTTTTGGATCACATTAGATAATGTTTAAATTTATCAGCCGATTTCAGTGGTTTGCGATATGCATGGACTTAAAAATAACTCTGCATCCACAGTCATTTAGTCAGGCTTGGAAAACTGTTAATTCTTTAAAAAGAAAAAAATAATGATGAAAGCTCACTCTCCTATTGATTTGGTTTGTTCACAATTATAACATTAATGTAGGCTAGTATAACTGCAATTGTACCAAGGGGTTGGACTCGTAAGCGTAGGAGATCCAAATGCAAGCTTTTTTAAAATACAGAATCAGAAACAGAATCGTAAACAGTATCCAAGCAATGGTTAGGGCAGGCAGCAAAACATCATAAAACGGAATACAGTCCAAGGTGGAAAAATCCAAGAGGGCAATTCAAAGTAATGAAACAGACAAAACAAAAACAAGGAAAGGCTATGGCAATGGAAGAAAACAGGATAAATAGAAACAAGAAATGCTTGGTAGAGTCCGCTTACAGCTAAACAATTCTTCACACCTTTATGTTTGGCAGCTTAAATGGCTGCCAAACAGCAATTCATCATAAAGGAAGCAGAGGGAGCTGTGACAGTGCTGAGGTTAGAGCTCCCTCTGCTGGCTTGGTGCTAAAGTAATATATGTAAAGTAATTTTAATGTACATTCAATTAAATTAAGTTTTTTTTCTTGCTTTTTTAAAGGCTTATTCCCTTTAACCAACATTTTAGCCTTTGTACCTTACGTTGGAACACAGCTCATTCCCTTTGAAATGCTGTGGAAAAAAATCTAAATAATACACTTTTAAGTACTAATAATTTTCCACAATTTAAAAAATTGAACAAAATTAGTACAAATCAAAACAGTGACAGTCTGCTAGTCTGCTTCCTATTTACATGACATTTTAGATATAAACTCCACAACAAAACTAAACTAATCTAGCTTAATGATAGTCCTTTATGGATCCAGTGAAACTTAATAATAAAGCAATAAGATATAGTAATAAAATATTAAACAGCAATCACTGCTGTATTTCATCAAAAGATACTTCTCTGTCCTCGGATTGGACTTTCAGCGTGATAGCCCCCCGACGAGTATGAATGGAACATACTGCACAGTGAGTGTTTCGTGCTCACATCTCCTTGTTTTGGATACAAATAAAATCTTGTTTCTTTGCATTTAAATAAAGATTTTAGGGTTGGGTTGATAGATGATGTCATCTGATAGACATCCGATAGACATCACGATGCTGAACCGGGTTGGGACCCAGGTTTTGCAGTTAAAAAAAATCTACTGTTGTCATGGACATGCATTTGTTAATGATTACAGAGTAAGGTTACATAGAAACATAGCATTTTCAGGGAATAATGTGAATAAATCTATTAGGGTTGGGCGATGTCAACCAATTTGGCATAGTGCGATGTCTAATGAGAAACATTGCGATGGACAATGGCATCGTCGTCGTAGACGGCAGTTGGGGGGTGTTTAGTTGTAACTGAAACACCAAGCCCTGCCCCACAACTGACAAAAATAACAGTGTACTGTAAGGGTAGGTTTAGGGTTGGTGCATGTGTAGACATTAATAAAGCATCATTTGACAGGTAGCATTTTTTGTACTACCTACTTTTTAATGGGAGGTAGGAAAATCTGGCAGGGTAGCACAAATCGGCAGAACTTATCATTTCCCTTAACTAAGGGAATGATTGTCTTGGGGAAATAACGCTTTAGTGTCATACTTAAGGGAAAAACTTAAGGCACTTATGCAACTGGGCACAGATCTCATAGGATGGCGTAACACGTTTTTCTCTCATTTTGCTAACCAGTGTTTGAAAAGTCCCATCTGTGACAGAATGGGAGAAACCAGGTTCAGTTTGGGAGCCAGTTCTCCTCTGGCCAACCAGATAAGACACAGGGCCACAACTGATAGTAAATATCCAAATAGAAATTTGTTACCCATTGTCAATGGGAAAGTGGTCAAGCAACGTTGCTCAAAATAGTTGCCCGGCAAAATTGCTCAAAAATTTGCCTTGTGCATTGTTAGCTTAAGACTTAAGAATTACGTTTTTTGGGCTTATGTGGGTCCTCCTGCTTGTGACTACTTTTTTGATACTATAAAACACCACCACCAGAGTGCTAATAACTAATAATAATTCCTATGCATGCAACGCTGTATTTAAACCATTATGACCCATTCTAAGGCTGATGATACACTGGGCAACTTTTGAAAATGTTGCCGTCAACAGGCGACCAAGTCAAGTTGCCTTTATTAACATAGTGCTTTTAGCAATACAGACTGAGATAATGTCAGAAATGTACAATGACAAGATTAAACACTTTTACAGTTTTACAGTTAAAGGCATTTGTTACCCATTCTCAATGGGAAAGTGGGAAAGCAACATGGCTCAAAAAAAGTTGCCCTGTATATCATATTGCTTGTGGCTACTTGTTTTTATATACATAAATTACATCCTGTATCATCTATGTCCAAAAATTTCTGCCATATTTTGAGTGAGTGACACTATGATGGTTTTGATCTCTGCTCTACTTACTGGTATCCTACTTGTATTTCTGCTGCTGTGACAAAACAACATTACCAAATTTGACAGGTTTGGGTTGTTTGTTGGGATTCTTACTTTTGCGTTTACACGTTTACCAGCAGATGTCCTAAAAATGCAGAATTTCAGGTGCATCTAATCACTTTCCCTACTGAGATTGATTCAACGTCACAGATAGGCCTATTTTCGTATCGCAAAACACTTACCTGGGCGCACTGAACAGCAGTTAAATCTTGAATGTTTACTGCTATTCCTTAGCAAAATAAATAAATAAAATAAAATACTTAAGAATGTATATAAGTGTTCACTATAAAAATGTATATAAGTGAAGACTTCTCTTTGATGTGCAAAGGTTTGATGATCAAGAAACACTGAATCGTCTTGCACATTCACTTAACGAGTCAATTCAATTCAATTCAAATTTATTTGTATAGCACTTTTCATGACACATATCATTGCAAAGCAGCTTTACACCAAAGTAATGTTTTACAGTATATGTAGTAGTAGCTTGTACATGTAGATATGGCATAGATGTGAGATAAAGATCAATTAATAACGTAAAGGAACATTATAAATTAGTAGCAGGGTTCGGTAGTGCTGTGTGTTGTTCCAGGGTTGGCATTATCTGAAGTCCTCTGTGTGGTTGGCATCATCTGATTCTTTATTCTCTCAAAGAATCGATTCTTTAGAGCACCAGAGGTGTGTTTCCCGAACAACGATGTAACCCGCTGATTAACCACCATATACGGTGCATTGTTTTGGAAACCAACTAGCTACACACGACTGTTTCCCGAACACAGTCGCATCTCCATTGTTTGAACCACATTAGTTCAACAACATAGGGCCATTGTTAATGAGGTCACACGCATGTGGTGGAGAAATAACTTCTGCTATTTAACTGATTTGAGATCTCCAAGATGCTGCTGTATTAAACATGACACATATTGACTAATTTAATATTTTTGTTCACTGTCATTTTGCTTTATTTGATCTCTGAATCATTGCGGGTTCCCTGTTACGTCATACTCCGAGGTTTCCTTTGCCATTTGTGCACTCGCACACTTTTCAAAAACAGCATTTAGAATGAACGTGCAAAAAGACATAGTTAAAATGCATTTTATATTTAGATAAAATGTAAGATAAAGATAGTGATGCATGCTAGTTTGCTTCTTGTGCCCAAGAGCATATTTATTAAAGCCCATATATCTTACTAACAATAAATGATGCTTCTAACCACAGGTCCAAAGATGTAGTTCAAACCACGTGCGTTTGTGACGCTGATCGCGACTTTTCATTTGAACTATGCTTTCGGGAAACACAGAATCATTGAACTACGCTGGTAACGACAGAACTTGCAACCATAGTAGACTAACCATGCTTTTGGGAAACCCACCCCAGGACAGTGTAATTAAGTCAAAAATATGTTTATTTACCAATTTATTTATATTCAGTGCATTGGAACCTGAGTGTATTAGTGAAAGTCAAATGAGCGGGCGAAAGTTTGGGGACCAGTGTTTTAGAACAGTCAACATAAAGCAGCATTTCTTAATGGGCTACTGTATGTATTTTTCATTTTTGGCATTTTTGAGTTGATCGATTGAAAAAAAAAAGCTTTCATCTGGGACGAGAATTGCTGCAGCTCTAATCGATAGCCTAGCGTTACTCCGAAGTGTTGTGGATTAACCTTCTACCAAAAATGTACCATATGTGGCTGATGGGTGTTTTTGTTTTATAATTTAGTAATTATTATAACTCATGGAATTAATTTTCAATACGAATTTGATATACTTTTCAAACATTAGCTATCACAACAAACAGGAAGATTGGGAAAATGTAAATAGGCTAACAATCTAGGATTTTTAATAAGGGAAATTGACAAAATAGTTCCATTTATTTTTACCCTACATGTGTCTTTAAAATGTTTGGCCCTGATCGATAAATTAAATGCTTCCCCATACTCAAACTCTAGAGTCATTAGCCTCTGTCAATCAAATGACACACATGCTAAAAATACTGGGTTGTTTTAACCCAACTTTGGGTCAAATATGGGCTAACCCAGCGGTGGGTTAAATTTTGACATTACATTTTTGGGTTAGTCCATATTTGACCCAAAATTGGGTTGAAGTATTTCCATCTGAATTAAATGCATACAGCAATTTTTGGGATTATCCTCAAACTCCCTTTATTTATCATTAGGAAAAAGGCACATGTGGATGGCTGAAGGGGGCACAGAAGCGATGAGGTGATGGTACAGTCTGAAATTGTGCTCTAAAGCACTCCACTCCAAATCATTTTATCAAATACAATAAGGAGTATCCATTCCACATAAACAAAATGATCTAAGTAAAAACATATACATTTGCAACACCCTTTCATTTGACTTTACTATGTGTGTAATATATAACGCCAACAAATCTACTGTACATGCATATGAAAACTGAAAAAAAAAAAAAAAATGATCCAGAAGCTCAGAAAAACACCACCAGTGAAGAACAGCCAAACATCCTTGTCATAGTTGAGGAGAGAGTCGACACAGAAAGGCACTTTGCAATATGCTGTATGTTTTTCAGCCATCCTCTTATGTCTTATGAAACTGTAAAACACAAAAAGTTCTTTATATTCATATATTTTATTGGTTAATCTTCTCTAGAACTTTATTTCATTTGCTCATGTTTAAAGTGATTCTAATTATTTGAAGGGACATGGCACCTGCGGATGGTCCCCAAAGTTATCTTTTGGTACGTGCTTTGAGTAAATAAGACCATCACCTGGTTGGTTACCCACATTCTTCTAAATATCTTTTGTGTTCAGCAGAAGAAAGCAATTCATACAGGTTTGAAAGAACTTCATTAAATGGTGTTCATTTTTTTGGGTAAACTATTTCTTTAAGAGCTCCAAATTCTTACCATAGGCACTTTATCCTTCGATTGCTACTTCAGTAGCTCCCAGACATCCATTTATGGCCTCCACAGTTAGGCCACCAGCCACTGCCAAGTCCTATAAAAATTCAAATATGAGAGCTGAATAATATTTGGCAACATCGTATTCAGCATCATAAGAAGTTTAAATAATACTGAAAGAAAAGTACCTTAATAGTTTCAGTTTGTACTTGTGGCATAAATTCATCTTGAGCCTGAAATGTATATAAATACTTAGTGTTTAGTTTTTTAAATAACAAAAACCTTCAGTAAAACAACACTTGTGCAGCATTCAATAAAAAAGCTGTTGTTTTATTATTTTTTATTTAACAAAGATTCTTAAAAATCATAGTTTCCCCAAAAATGACTGCTGTATTAGCTAAAACAGTTGTTTTAAACTGTAATAATTATACTATTTATTTCTATTCTGTATATTCAATTATATAAATCCAGTCTTGGTGAGCATTAGATGATTCTTTAAAAACATAACAATTCTAGTTTTAAAAACTAACCCCATACTTTTGTGTATGTGTGTGTATATATATATATATATATATATATATATATATCTGTAAATAATGGAATGCTGCAGTGAAGATAATCATTTTAAAAGCTCACTTGTATAATCTCCTTTGCTACAGGCACAGGCAGAGGCTCAGGAGCAGGAATCGTTTCTGACAGTGTCTCTAATAGAACCTCGGGGGCATCTGTTGTTGTATCAGGAATCTATGGGAAAAGGCCATACATTCTATTTAGATCCATTCAAGGAGATAACAGAATTTAATGCCTGATGTGCACATTGTAGGTGTGTCTCCTCGCTGAATTCAACCGCTAACCTGTTCCTCTGTGACGGTTGGGTCAACAGCTTCTGACTCAGTCACAACAAATTCTTCAGCAATGGGGTCACTCGTGGACTCGACCGAAGGCTTGAGCATGTGAAAACCCGAGGGCAAGAGACCATGTTTAAAATTAAACTTCAATCTAAAAGGATTCTGAACAAAGATGCTTGAAATTACCCCATGAAAGGAGTTAATAAAAAGTTGTTTTATACCGTGGGTTCCTCCAGCAGGACAGGCTGCTGCTGCTGCTTCTGCTCAGGCTCTGGTTCCACTAAAGCTTCTGAAGGTACTGCAGCTTCCTAATAAAAGGAATGCATGTTATTTCTATGCCCCTAGGCATTCATTGCGAATGTTATTGAAGTGGGCTTTTTACCACTACAGAGGAATATTTTGCTTCACTGGACAGTTTACAAAGATAAAAACAATCTGACATTAGTTGTTCTTATTTTATTCCAAACCTGTGAGAAAAATGTTTCTGTTTGTTTAGTGAAAGTCAGACTCGGTGGGGTCCAAAACAACTCAAAAACACTGAGATAAGTATGCATTTATGTTTAGTGGACAGGTCGTACCCATCATCTCTGTAGAACACAAAATGTGATATTTTAAAGAATATTTTTAGCTGTTCTTTGCAGTTAAAGTCAACTAGTCCAAAAGAACACTAGGCTCCTTTGATTTTCATAATATAGACAAAAACACGCCTCTATAATATAGACAAAAAAAACAAAACAAAACAAAACAAAACAAACAAACAAAAATAAATAAATAAATATATATATATATATATATATATATATATACATAAATACACTTGCTTGTATTTATATATACATGATAAATAGTACAAATGATAATAGAATTTTTACATATATATATTTATTTAAATATTTTTTATTTGAATTTTTCCAGTACTCAAAACAAAATACTGCGGGGGAAAAAATCTAAATAACTTACCACTGGAAACTCTTCTGGTTCAGGCTCTGCATGTAGATCCTATAAGAAAGGAAGGAACTTGTTTAAAACATGTATTATACATTTGCTACCACTGCAGAAAGTATAGTGTGCCTGAAAAGCATTGACAAAAGTGTCCAAGGGAGTGGAAAAAGAAGGGGAAGAGTAAGGCTCGTGTCATGCCCAGTTATCCAAACAAGTACACAGAACGGACAAGACAGAGTCACCTGTTGTGCATGCAAATACACTCATGCAAAGAGTCCATTGCAATGTGCCATGAAGATGTATTGTGTCAGGCACCTCCGTGACTTCTGTGCGGACTTCAGCAGGCTCATTTTCAACAGTTATGGCTTCGGCTTGAACGACAGGTTCTTCCACAACACCGACAACGTGCCCGTCAACTTCCTCCGTGGCATCTGCGACAGGCTCAACTTCAGGTACTACTGTTTCCGTCACAGTTTCAACCTCAGCAACCGTTTCAGCTGCAGTCGCCGTCTCTGGCACTGGCACCTCTACCACAGAATCCTCAGCAGGAACCTCAGCTTCAACTTCGCGCTTGGTGTCAACCGTCTCCACTGGTTGAGCTACAACATGCGTCTGCACCAGAACATCATAAAGACGAGAAAACATGCAAAGCATAATGTACACAAAAGCAAATGCTCACATGTTTTCACATGTCTTCAGACATCACAATGCGCAGTTACAGTACATTATAGTGAGTTGCACGTTAACCCTGTAAAGATAGTCTTTTGAAACTGATGTCTACTGAAATATATATTTAATAGAACAATAAAAAGTCTGGGAACAGTAAGATTTTTTAAGTTTCTAAACGTTCTGCTATGCTCACAAAGACTGCAATTTATTTGATCAAAATACAGTAAAATATTAATAGTATTCAAATAGCTGTTTTCTATGAACATTTTTGTTAATTAAAAAAATTATTATATCCAAATTTTTTTATTTATGTTAAAAAATCTTAAGTTTTTTTTTTTTTAATTTTATAAAAAATAAACACAGCAAAAATGTATCTTGCATTGCATTTACAAGGTTTAAAGCGTTTTTATTGATTTGATTTTGTTCATAAAGCAACATTTTTATTTTGGGTAACACTTACAGCTTTTATGTATAATGCATTATACATAAAAGCTGTATTAAACTATTAAACAGTACAATGCATTATAAAATAATAATTCATTATGTGCATTGTAATACTTTATATCTATTTGTAAATAATTACAGCTAATTTTAAAATGCATAGTGTAAACAATGAATTGATAAATGTTAAAATGTATTAACTGTTGTTACAATTATTCACGAGACTATATACTGCATAATGAGGTGCATTACAAGCATAATTAATGCATTAAAACTGCTCTTGTAATGCCTTACATAAAGGCTTTAAGTAGTGTCAAGTGTTTGTAGTGGCAAAACAAATAGTATCAAACCAAAATAAAATACATATAAGTATATAAACCTACCTCTGTGGCTACAGGTGTAGTGCCCTCGAACTGGACCTGTCAATAGCATATTTAAAAAAATTTAATTTAAGAATGTTAAAATTTAAGAATTCCATTGATAAAAAAGCAAATTATATAACCATTGCAAAGTCTTATATGTATTTTTTTATGTAGGCAAGCTGTAAATGCTGTAAGCTAGAGTTAACATGGGTTAATACGTTTTCATTACACCTCATAAAGCAAAGTTATGAAAAAAGCACATTAGTGAACCCTGAAAGGAAAGTGCCGGAGGCCTGGTAATTAGGAAAAATGCCTTTACCAGCCCATTAGTGTGTATGGCCAAAGGCATGGGTGTTTAGAAGATAAACCGTGGTGAAATGTCAAGGGCTCATGGAATATGGCATGTTACCATACCTCAGATTCTGCAGGAATCGCCACTGGCTCATCTATGAATGATGTGACCTAAAAAAAGAACAGTAAGGCACAAAAGTTGAAAGCTCAGTGCCTACATTACACTAAGGATCCATTGTGTTACAATTTTCTGTCATAAAGGTTCTTAAACTATGTTATAATGCTGATAATCACAATACCCACAATTACAACACTTTAATTTATACATTATGTAACAACAACAAATTAAAAAGCTAAATGTTAATATCGCATGTTCATTGCAAAACAAAGTATAACGTGTACAACATATGCATGTTAAAATATTGTTTATGATTTTATTTTGACATGTTCTACATTGCCATTCCCATTGCTGCATAGAGTACTGAACACTTGCTCACAGAAGGTAAGTGCTCTAAATGCCGCCTGCGGGACCAGAACAAAATGTTCCATGGCTAATTCAGGTCTTTGAAAAAAAAATGAGCAGTGTGCAACCAGGCTGTTCTGAGGTCTTCCACTGTTTAACTCTGCAACACATTTATCTGTTGAAGTGTATTTCTCTAATTATTATCATAATTAGAATAGTACTAATAATAATTCTGACATAAAAGGTTTAAATTCTGACATAAAATTTGATAATTAATTTATTCAAAAACAAAAACTAGCTTCATGACAAAAAGTAGTGTAATTTCAACTTAAAAAGTGATAATTATGACATAAAATTCAAACTTTCGTGCATAATTGACATCATTTTTACCAAGCTTTTCCCCCCCTTTTACGTGGTGAAATAGACCTTAGTACATATCAGCATATAGAAATAAAGTTTCTCATTTTCATCTTTTCATTTCATAAGGTTTTAATTGAACATTAATCGTAAACTACAAAATTAACTTTATAAAAAAGGAAGAATGTTTCACAGCATCAAATATTTTCAGATAGCACATGAACTCCAGCAGTGCTAAAATATTAAAAAACAAATAAATCAAAACTGGAAGAAACCTCTGAAAAAAACTAAATGACAGAGTAAAAAATTAAACAAAGCTAAATAAATAAATATATGAAATTAAAAAAACCTAGGTAAGGCATTACTGTTTCATGTAGGATCTCATCTTCAAATACAAAATAGCATTTAACTACAAAGACGTACACAGTAAAAACACACACAAATGTTGTCACAAAGATTGTTGTTAAAGAGACAAAGGAGATTCTGTTGGCCACCACGCCTCTTCAGAGCTGAGCATGTGGTTATAAATGAGCCTACAGTCAGATATCTGCTTTCTTTAAAAAATAAACACCATCTTCAACGAAACAATGCCTATTACTTTTACCCTTCTAAGTCCTTTAGTAGTGACTCCATACACTCAAATTTAACAAGGTGCCACACCCCCTCATTAGCATGCATGACTAGGCCATGTACCCCACCCAAACACATTCCTCGTCTCCACCCAACTATCTGCCAATAAACATATAAGCTCCTCCTCCACACTGTCTAACACTAAAACTCCCACCTGGCCCCTCCAACAAATACAAGGAGGGCAGAAAGAAAGCTAGCTGGGGGAGACACAGAAAGTACAAAACATTCTTTTTCCACCAGCTAAACCACTTCACCAAGCCTCCATCCATTAAGGTGGGAGCTCACCTGCGTTTCCACAGAGACATCCAGCAAGTCAACGGGCTTGTGAGGGCCTCGAAACCAACTCAGAATGAGACCCATGCCGTCACAGACCTGACCCTCTCCAGTAAACTCAGCCCTTAACCTGACACTCACTGCAAGGGTATGTGCCTCTCTCACACTCTCAGTGTGTGTGGATGTCCAACCCAAGCACTTGTGATGTCTGTGCAGAGAGAGGAGAGGCTGAAGCAGAGCTCACAGGAAAAGAAGGGTGGGCTTTAAGAGCTTGGCTGCTCTTCAAAAAACAGGAGGGAGGGTGAGGTGCAGGAGGTTGAGGAGAGAGTGGCACTGACTTTATATTTTGGTAGCATTTAGGAGGGATGTCTGCTTCTATATAAGCACAAGTTTGTAATAATTCTGAGCGGCAGTCTCCCAAAAACCATTTGATCATTTATGGCCATTATTGAAAGAAATATACAATGCAGTAATACTGAAATCATTTGTTTTATGCTTAGAGTTTCAGCTTTGTTTATGTAGTAGAAAGGATGCCAGTATAAAAATACAAGTCTGTGTTCCCTTGTCCCCCTCGGTTGAAGTTTAGATTTCTTCACACCCCAAGCCTAGCTTGCACCCGGGACAAAAGGTCCAGTTGCCCACTCTTTTTTGCCGGCCCTTCTCATGACCCAGTATGTGGATAAACAACAAGGACCTAAGGATAACAACAAGGACCTAAGGATAAACAAGAGAATATCTAATCTCATATATTCAACACATTCCACAAGATAAAATCCTACAGAGCCAACTGGTATTCAACAACATACCAGTTCCTAAAAATAAGCCACATTTAGAAAAGCTAATAATATTATTTTCAATAAAACTGCAGTTTGGAAGAATCTGCCAGGGCTCCAGAAATGCTGTACACAATATTCACTCCAATGTTCCCAACAAAATTTTGCCCTCCTTCTTCAATGCTGGCTGCAAAAATCCATTGCTGCCAGGCAAATAAAACAGTAACATCTACATGATACATTACAGACTTCCTGCAATTGGTTTATTGGCACATTACCTCTGATACTGGAATGACAACGCTTTCACCTTCCTCAGCCACATCTGGCTCTTTTGCAGGGGGTTCCACTGGGGGCTGTCCTAGGTCCTCTGCATCTTTTACCACTTTGTCTTTGATGGCGTCCGTAAATGGGACTTCTAATGCGACTGGTCTTGTAGGAGGAACTTCAGCTGTAACATCAATGGGAGCAATCACTGGCAGGCGAATTGGAACGGCAACGGGACACTTTGAGGTTTTAGCAACTGGAACTAGAGCAGGAACTGGGGCAGGGACAGCACGCACTCCCGGGGTTCCCTTTCCAGAAGAGGTGAACCGCTCCTCCAGAGCCTTTCTCTGGGCCTGCTGCTCAAAACATATTAAAGAATGAGAAATAATTAAGTAACCATACTTTATTCTTATCTTATTTATTCTTAGTTCACTTAACAGCGCAATGGTATTAGACAGGGTTTAACAACATCACTAGGAGCTTACATAAGTGAACAAAAGTTGGCTGTCTAATGGCAAAAAATGGTTGAATCCAATTGATTCAGACATGCCTAACGAAGCGAGTTGGAAGAGTCAGCACCCCTCGGAGCTCTGGATGTGGCTAAACAGAATGGACAAAAGTGCTAATCACATCATAATGAAACCATAATCGCATTATAATCACACTCACAGCTTCATTATCCAAAAGCAAGGGCCGGCCAGTGCGGTTTACATAGGCCTCAAAAGAATTTAAGCTCTCATTGTGCATGTATGGGGTGTACAGTGGCCAGCACAGTTAAGGTCAAATTATGCAACCATGTGTGAAGACCAGCATCAGCACTGACTAAGCCAAATCAGGCAAAACATGGGCCAGAGTCTATGAAACAGGCCATAACAGAATAAACGGTCTGGCATTTGGGGGAATAGAGGAGGTGGTTAGGAAAAAAAACACATTTTGCTTCAAGCTTGTTCATTTAAAAAAAAAAAAACAGGAGAAACTAGTTTGGAAGACAGCTGAAAAGATGAGTTAACTGGATCTGACAGCTGAGTTTTAAAAGATGTTTCTTTAGCTTTGAAGGGTAAGCAACGAACAGGGCGTTGGAATGCCTTTAACCCAAAGTAATCACTATTTCCTTTTTTACCAGGGTGATTAGAGAGGGTGAAATGTGCCCTGTTTAGGACCAGCTGTGTCTGGGGGGCTTAGCAGCTAGAGAGATAAAAGATACCCCCCTATTTCTGTACTTGTGTGAAAGGCAGTTCTGTTGATATGACTGCATGCCAAAGTTTTGGAACAACAGCAGCTACATGTTGAGCTAAGAATGAAAAGGGTGAGATTTTAATGACATGCACTTTAAAGAGCTGCTGTAAAATTCAAACAAAGAGTCCAGTGTTCTCATGCACAAACTGTGTGTGTTTCATTATGTCACTGGTCAGAGAAGACAAAAATGTCTTGTAGTGGTGAGGCATGGTCAGTATAGTTCAACATTCCTTTGCACTGACAGAATGCAAACTAAATCACATACCAAATATATATATATTAAAAATGGACGGGTTCATAATGTGTCAGGTATAAACAAATCTAATAGATGCAGTGGTTTTTCTGGTGGTCTCTGGACCAACAGCCTCTGAAGGAATGTTCCCTGAACCATTTTAGGAATCAGACTGGCTGAAGGGATGTGCCAAAATCAACAAAAGTCCATATGAGTTTGGGGGTACGGTCAAAAGCTAAAATTTGATTTGTTGCGCAGACAGAATAAAAAAACATAAAAGCCACAAAGCAAACCAATCACACTCTATAGTTTGAAACACCCATAGTAATTATTATTATGATTCTTCTATGTATTGTCATACAGAGTGCTGTTATAATGCAGAAGAACCAGAAGTCATAAGTATGTAATTTGAACGGTTATTTCAAATGAACATTCAAGCAACACTTTTTATCATTCGTTAAATTAATAAGAACAATTAGTAATAAAGTAAACCCTAAGTATGAATAAATGAAATAAATGAATAAATTCAGTGGAAAGGTTTTACGCTAGAAATCTTTGAAAAAATATTAGGCATTATTATGATATATTATTTATTAATTAATTACTCCAAATGTTTTTAGAGATACAAAGTGGGACGTGTAGTTCTGGTTCCTCTGGGACACACCTCCCACAACACATGCTGCTGCAAGTAACAATGTATAATATAAAATAATAATAAATTCTTCATATGGAAATAGACTAATCGCCAGAGAACAGAAAGTTGTAAATATATATATATGTTATTTACAGCAGTAATTAGTAGTATACAGCAGTCTTTTAAATAAACAACATTATTGGCTAAAAATGCATTACGATACAAAAAAGGGCATGCGAAACTTACGTTCTAAACTTCAAGTATGAGTTCGATTTGGAAACTAAAAATAAATGAAATGCTTGCAAGACAAGTGAAAGGTAAATGTACCCACCACTTTTCTCATTCGGCGCTTGTTCTTCTTTCTCTTGCTCGGCATGTTTGCTGTGAATAGTGTGTAGAATGAAAGAATTAAAAGTGTATTTCTTCGCTCGTGTTGTGCGGTGAGGCAGTGGATGTCTCCGCTCCAGCAGTCAGATAACAGCGGTCAGAATGACAATATGGTTCTATTTAAAGGCGCGTTGATTTTTTCATCTCCGTCTGCCTGTGGGGGAAGGGGTTAGAGCGCAGTCCATGCACCTCAGCATCAGTCTTCAACATCGTCATGACATGAAGTGGGCAGACCCCACAGCTCTTTGCGAGGTTGCCTAACATTATTGCAAGTTCGGTTCGACAGCACAAGTCACCTTCGTAACGCTACTCCACACGCACGCGCGATTTCTGGGTAAAAAATAGTTTGAAAACATATTGTGGGATGATGTTTTGTAAAAACGGTGTCAGTTTTGGAATTGGCCTTGTAAGAAGTACATTTTTCCATATTTAGACATACCTTAGTAACAACTGCATTCTACACTATGTGTGAATATATGTGTGTACCCAATAAAAACCTGGCCAATTCGTTTTTAAGAGTATAGCAATGTGTACTACTATATACGTTTAGTGATTCGAGTAGCCTACACTCATGATGTAGCCTACACAAAGTTTCCCCTCTAAAATGCACATTTCTGCTCTGTTTCTCTCAGCCACCGCTACACACACACACACACACCCCTTGCAGAGAAAGCAAGCCTGATGAACTAGGGTTGAGCTGTGATAGGATGACGAGTTACATAACTGACATGCCTTGTAAAAGGAAAACAGAGTGCTTACAGCTTATTTTGATATTCCGCTCAAGACATTCTACTAGCTACTAACTATATCAACTAACTCTTATTAGTTTGCATTGGTAAAGATGTGCAGGAGGAGGAGCACAGGTAAGTGGGCCGAATACTGCTTACTACTGAATATGGGGTATATTTTCTAGTTTTAAATTAATATTATGTATCACATTATATTTTATTAGACTTATTCTATACTTCTTATTGCCTTTAACAAATGTTTAAAGAAAGCTGTGGTCTTCACAGCAGTAGAAGGAGTATATGATTGGTTTTCAGTCAACTTTGAACCTTTTGACCCTTTAAGGGTGACTAAAGAGCAGTAAGGTTGTTTCACAAGCTTGAACTCCAAATGACTAAAGTTTCCCACATGGAAAGAATCTATATGAGGATATATGCACATATATAAAACCTATATGCAGTATATAAGAGCATATAATAAAACCTATATGCAGTATATATGCACATATATGATAATATATGCACATATATGAAACCTATATGCAATATATAAGTACATATATGAAAATATATATGCTGCATATATGCGTATATATGCCACATATAGGCAAAATTGAGGTGCATATATATGCATATACAGGCCATATAAGTCTCCTGTATTGCTTCTTTAATTTTAAGTCCTGGGTCTGGCAGGGATTGTAGGTACTGGAAATGAATAATCAGCTGTCTCTCCATCTTTAATACCATGACTGAGGTGAGGCACTTGGATGGGTTAAAAATTATTTTTATATATGTTAATAATTTTACGAATATATAGGTAAATATATATGTGAACATATAGGTGCATATATGCACACATATATACACATGCATATATGTACCTATATAGGTACATATATGTGCACATATGTACGTGCATACATGTACACATATTTGTACGTATATATGTGCGTATATGTACCTATAATATAGGAAAGCGGCCAATTTTATATACACTCAACAAAAGTATAAACGCAACACCTTTGTTTCTGCTCCAATTTTTCATGAGATGGACTTAAAGATCTAAAATTCATTCCAGATACA
>JAUYWG010000041.1:11278868-11297642 GCA_034779775.1 Enteromius afrohamiltoni
ATATATATTTGTACACTTATTTATGAGTATTAGGAAAAAGTTTTTTTTATTAATTTTAAATGTTATTGTTATTATTTAGATTGGCATGCAAAGGTTTTTTATGTTTTATTCCTGGAAAAGTAAGAAGTAAATTAACATTGGGTTATATTTGGTTACGAGATTACGAATACTTTTGTTTTAATGTTTTAATTTATTTTTTAAGTATTATAAGGGCCTTGAGGTATTTGGTTCAATTACATTTTTTCTAACCTTGTTTATTTTTTTTTATATGGCTGAACATATTAAATTTCAAGGTATACTACAAAAGTATAAAAGTACAAAAGTAGTGAATGCTTCTTGTAGACATTTACCTTTACTGAGCATTTAGTACATTGTCTAATTGCTAACATGCATAATTACAGTTTTTTACATGCTATTTCTACTCTGTAGTTCAAGAACAGTTCAGTCTGAAATAATACATTGTAAAAATAAACAATTGCAAATCAGGCAGGGTCAGCTGCGTGCAAAAGCTTCCCAGTGGAACAATTCTTTGATTGTATATTTTTTTTACAGGAACTAAATGCTGTCTGTCGTTGATATTGCCTCCTCAGAGCTTCCTTAAGCCCACTAGTTCAATTTGATGTGAAGATGACAGAAAACATAGAGTGCATTGTCTGAAATTTCACACAATTTAAAAAGGTTTAAACAAGCAAGTTGAGCGTTTCCACTCCCTGAGGTTTTAAGACATATTTTGGAAGATTTAAAAGCTGTGTACAAAATAACATGAAACTGCATTCATTTACCTCTCTTGCTCTAGAGAGGTTTCAATAGACAAATCATTAAATGTGTCATAACGTATCTGCTGGATATTTGGAAGCGGAACGCATTTTGTAATGGCTGATGGTGCCAGACTGTAGCCCCAAGGAAGAGCAGGGGGTGGGACAGGAATAGCAGCCCACTGGCCCAGTTTACTCTGCCAATCAACAGAAGGCTTCTGGGTAACACTTTACAATAAGGAACCTTTTTAAACTTAGAAATTTCTTAGAGCTATAGACATCATGAAAAAACTTTTTTTACAGCATTTAACAGGGTTCCCTTTCAGTCGGTCACTTCGAGCCACGTCGGTGATCGACGAATAGGAATCTCGCTTCAAGATGGCAAATCTACTCTGCGTGTATGTAAAAACGCCAATGAAATTGGCATACGCTGATTACCATCCAGCTGTACCTAAGTGCAGCACGAATATAAGTTGGTCAGCGGATTAAGCGTTCATTAGCTTTTTGCTTCGGAGCCGTGCAGTTCATGCAGCAGTTCCTGAGCATTTCTACTTAGCTGACAGAGAGGGCTGGTTCCAGTTGAGTGGCGGTCACAATAGCATTGCACTACAAGGTGCGCTTCAGCCTTCACAAAAAGAGCAAGCCTAAAGAGACCGGCTTATGGGTGGAACGTCTTTGTAAAGACGCGTCCTTTTCAGGATGTCATACCACCCGTGCGTTCTTGGGTGCGGCCGTTACCTAGCGCTGGCGGACGGTCATGAATGCTGTCTAAAGTGCCTGGGCCTCTAGCACGCTGAGACGGCGTTCGTGGATGAGTCATGTTCTGCTTGCGGTAGCATGACCATCTCGGAGCTGTGGACCAGTCTTCACTATCTTGAAGGTGGTGGGGTCCCCGTTCTGCTTCTGTGATCTGGTGTTTGCTCTAGCAGTGTCTGCAGAGCTTTCTCTTCTGGTGCGGGATGGGCTGGTCTAGGTCTAGCAACCTTCACATTGGCTGCGTCGAGGAGCCGGCAGCCGGGCTCCCGCCCACCCCGTCCAGGCCCCTGCAGGAAAGGGCAGAAGGGCCCAGGTTGGGCGACCCAGGGATGGAAGGAGTTGTGAGCTCCCTCTCCCGGTGGAGAGGTTTGGGTGAAAATTCCAAAATCTCGACAAGAAGAGCAGTTTCCTCTATCTCTGGGGGAGGTGTTTTGGACAGGCCTGTAAAAAGAGCTTTGTTACACACTCTCCTCTCATTGCAGGCAGCAGTTCGAGCAGCCGGGGGGACCGTCCCACGGACTTCCAGCCTCACTACTGCCAGAACAGGTCCCCACATTCCCCATTGCTGCCCCACTACTGGCACCCCGGTAGTCCCGATAGTGCCCTTAGCACAGTCCCTAGATGCCTGGATAGGGCTCAGGCTGTCTCGTTGGCTCATTCGGCTCGGCTGTGTGATTCAATTCGCCCGGCGACCTCCAGGGTTCAGCGGTGTTCGCTTCACATCAGTGTCCCAAGAAAGGTGGTGGGCTACGATCAATCCTGGATCTGCGAGTCTTGAATCAAGCTCTTCACTGGCTTCTGTTCAAGATGGTGACACCCAAATGCATCTTCGAGTGCATCCGTCCCCAGGATTGATTTGCAGCAATCAACCGCATACTTTCATGTCTCAATCTTTCCGCGCCACAGGCCATTCCTGAGGTTCGCGTTCGAAGGCCAGGCATATCAGTACCGCATTCTGCCCTTTGGGCGCTCCCTGTTTACCAAAGTAGCGGAGACTGCCCTGACTCCACTCAAGGAGAAAGGGGTTCACATTCTCAACTACCTCAACGATTGGCTGATACTAGCACAATCCAGAGCTCAGTTGTGCGAACACAGGGACCTGGTGTTACAACACCTCAGCCTGTTGGGCCTTCGGCTCTGTCTGGTGCAGAGGATCTCTTTTCTCAGTATGGAGTTGTACTCGGTCGCACAAACAGCGTGCCTCACAGAGGAACGCGCTCAGTCGGTGCTTGACTGCTTGAATTTGTTCAGAGGCTCCTGGGGCATATGGCTGCAGCAACAGTGGTGATTCCACTGTTCTGCCATCTCCCCGTGGTCAGACATGACATTTCTTCGGGCAAGAGTGCCCCTAGAGCAGGTCTCCAGGCATGCTGTTGTGTTCACAGATGCCTCTACCACCGGGTGGGGGGGGCCACGTACAACGGGCATGCAGTGTCAGGGGTGTGGACGGAACCCCATCTGCATTGGCACATTAATTGCCTCGAGCTGTACATTTAGCTCTGGGTCGTCTCAAGGAACACCTACAGGGATGTCACATACTGGTCTGTACGGGCAACACACGTTACGTACATCAACCATCAAGGTGGTCTACGGTGGTCTAGGCCTTGCTTGATTCTTTGTCTGTTACGGTGGACAGCAGAAGGGGAATGCTGTCTCCAAGCAGAGGATGGTCCACCGGATAGTGGATGCTATCACCCTGGCTTATCAGGGTGTGCCCTGCCCCCTCAGTGTACAGGCTCACTCAACAAGGAGTGTAGCTTTGTCCTGGGCATTGGCACGTGGCGCCTCGCTGGCAGACATCTGCAGAGCTGTGGGTTGGGCGACCCCTAACACGTTTGCTAGGTTTAATAGCCTTTGTGTTGATCCGGTATCCTCCTGAGTTCTCACCTCAAACAGAGCTGAAGAGCTGGAGTAGGACCTGTTCGGTCGGTTTGGCAACGATATATCTCCAGAGTGTCCGTATCAGTAGACCCTGTTGAGTTCCTCCGCTCCCCTCGGCAGCCAGATGTCGCGGAGCATCTGCGTTGAATCCTTGAGAACTGCTAGAGGGCTGGGACCCCTTGAGTAATACCCTGAGAGGACCTCATGTGGTATTCATGTTTTTTTTTTTTTTTTTAAAAAGAGACCATGTTCCCCAGCAGTTGCTTCCATGAGGGTTCAATCACCTCCAATACTCCATATGCATTGAAAGCTCATTTGTTTGTATCTATCTTAGACCTCCTACGGGAAGGCAGACTTCTGCATGTCTTCTCAGATGTCCCAGTGGTCCAGTTACTTAGGTAGTGCAGGTGCTGGTATCCTGTGGTTTGAGTCCCAGCCAAGAGACCAAACACTGGGGGTTTGGGAGACTCCCACACGACTCTGGAAGGGGCAGCTTCCATGGCGTTTTCCATAGGGATCCCTATTCGCCGGTCACCGAAGTGACTCGGAGTGACCGACCAAAAGGGAACGTCTCGGTTACATATTGTAACTCTTCTTCAGAGAATGGAGACGTCACGTCCCGTCGCCATGGATCTGTACCGCCGCTAGGGGGCCATGTACACCGGCTCGGCTCCTCAGCATAAAACTAATGAACGCTTAATCCGCTGACCTACTCACGCTGCGATTAGCTACAGCTGGATGGTAATCAGCATATGCCAATTTCATTGGCGTGTTTAAATACACGCAGAGTAGATTTGCCATCTCGAAGCTAGATTCTGTCTCCGTTCCCTTCTTCAGGGAACGAGGGTTACAATAAGTAACCGAGATGTTCACTGTTAGTTAAATAATGGATGATCTAGCTTTTAGTGTTATATTTTATTGGTAGGCTGTTTGTAGAAATTAATTTAAATAAATAATATATATCTATTTTTTCCCCAGGATGGAAGGATTGAGTTCTCAGAGTTCATTCAGGCCCTGTCTGTGACCTCACGTGGGACTTTGGATGAAAAGCTCCGCTGTAAGCTAGTTTTTGATTAATAAAAGCCCAATTAAGTAAGAATCAGTGAAAGAGTGAAGTACCTCTGTGAGATGCTTCATAAAACAGTAAGCATTCTTAAAATAAGAAATCCCAGTAATGACACATAATCACATTTTAAAATCTATGTATTTCATATACATATGAAATACCCTGGATCACAAAACCAGTCACATCATACCGCTGAATAAATATGTTTTCCATTGATGTATAGTTTTTTAGGATGTTAAACTAATTTAAAATCTGGAATCTGAGGTTATATACAGTATATTGAGACATATTGTCATGAATGAGGATATGAAGCATGCGGGTTCATGTGCAACAGTGTTTAATAAAACTCAGGGTCAGGCAGACAAAGTCGAGCAGAAGCAGAGTAGGCAATAACGATAGCATAAACGAAGAACAAAGCAACGGTCAAAATACTGTGAATCAGTCCTTACGGTGAGACAGAGAGAATATCCGGGTACAGGCGAATATAGGCAACAGATAATCTAAATGACACAGAGAACAGGAACACGAATGAATGAATGAAACCAGAGTGGACGGCAATACACTGAAACAATGATCCGTCACAAACACTCAAACATAGGGAGGCTTTACACTGAAAACTAGGTCAGAGGGCAATGAGTGGCTATGGCAACATACAAGGGGGGCGGAGACATCAATGGGAAACCCTGACAACAGATGAGTGGGCGGAGACATGAGTACTGAATGAGAGTCCATGAATGAAAACAGACACAAACACACACACAGTTCGTGAATAGTTGGAGTGCCATCCAGAGCTGTGCTGGCACATCCAGCTGATCGTGACACATTATGAGAAATTCACCTTTAAAGTTGTCAAGATGAAATTCTTAGCAATGGATATTACTAATCGAAACTTAAGTTTAACTTAATACTGTATATTTATGTAGAAACATTTACAAAATGTATTCATGGAACATGATCTTTACTTAATATCCCAATGATTTTGGCATAAAAGACGAATCTAAATCTATGTATATTTGCTACAATTTATGTGTATATATACTTTATATATACACACACACACACACACACACACAAACTCACACATAAATACATTCATATATTATTGGGTGAGGCTAAAGTGTCTGAATACTTTTGGGGAACTGTGTTTTGTAAAATCTCAATGTATAACAACCAAAGCAATTTTCTCGCTGACTCTTTAATATATACGGGTCATGTACCTCCTTTTTCTCTGTTGACTCTTCACCCCAGGCACTGACCTGTGTTTGCACTCTGCTGTTCGAGTTTTAGGATTGCCTTTTTGTTGTAGATGAGTGGAATGAAGTAGGGCTGTATGGGTGGAACGGCCTGGAGTCCTGGAGTGAAGAGAAAACCATAGATGGCGAGATGAAAGAGTCACTGCTGTAATTGCAGGGCAATGATTTGGCTCATACAAAGCGTGCCTTTATCACCCAATCCTGCATTTATCAATCCTTGTAGTGCTTACAGTACATGTCGGCACTCTGCTAACATTGTTTTTCAATTCATAATCAAAAGAAATTAAACTCGGCCTATCAAGATGCTTAATGGTGCTTTTTTCAGCACCATATATATATATATAGCTTGATATTGCAAACTGGTATTTCTTACCATATTATTTTAATGTGTTATCTTAATTATAAACACACTGGTTTGTAGTGCAGTTTACTAGACAATATTCTTGCTAATTCACAGCTAATGAATCGGAAGTCTTGCACATTCACAGAAAACTTTTATCAGCATAACATTTCTGCACACACTCACCCTGATTTCTTGTTACACACTTTAGGGGCCTTCAAGCTATATGATCTTGATAACGATGGCTATATCACACGTGACGAAATGCTCAATATCGTAGACGCAATCTATCAGATGGTGGTAAGTCACCGTTCACTTCTGCAGTAATTACAGTCGGAACATATGGCATTCATTTAATCAGTAAAATGTCTTTAACATGACTTTTTTTGTAAAGGGAAATACAGTGGACCTTCCAGAAGAAGAAAACACGCCAGAGAAGAGAGTGGATCGCATTTTTGCCATGATGGATAAAGTACGGATATGTCCTTTCTTCTTGACCCCAATCACACTGAACCGCTTAATAATCCATGTTATTATGCAGCAGGCTGTATATTTTATTCAATTTGTGGATTTATTTAGTTAAATCTGTGGAAAACAATGAAGTAGACTAATTGGAAAATGTTTTCTTGGCTCTGCAAAAGAAAGACATGTGCACAGATTTGTAATGACATGATGGTGCATAAATAATGACATCAGTGGGTGGACTTTTCCTTAAAGACTAAGGATTTTTATGCAGCCCAAACTCAACAATGACAATTAGCGATCAAGCATCTCTAAACCAGGTCAGGCTAATTTATAGCTCGGATTCAATTTACTAACCGCATTCTAATCATAAATCCAGTGCAGATCAAGGATACAGTAAGGAATAAGAGCTCATATCTGTGGTAAAGCTAGCGTCACTAATGCTGCCCTCGGGTCTATAAACGCCATTTTGGCATGCGCTACTGCTAACATTGGAGCCTAGCATTAATGCCCACTCAAGCCCTGAAAGATGAGATTGGGACTAGTGTGGGAATGTTGACAGAGACGGAATGCTTTCCAATACTGTAGCAATTCTCAGATGAGATCTGCACCCAATGAGGTTATTTTAAGTACCTAATGCTTCTTCAAACTGCAAATTTACACTGAGCCACTTAAGGTGAAAGAAACGTTTTAATATTTCCTCAGTGGAGCAGCCTGTTAGCACTCGCCCCCTGCTGGGCATGTGAGACATCTTAAATGTGGGAGAGTGTTTTCCTCATGCATAATTGAAAATCCTCATGGCTGTTTTTTTTAGTATCCTCTAGTATGTAAACTGATATAACCTTAAAGTCTTTTCCGCATTCGTTTGAAGTGTCATGCACTCGCATATAACCACAAGCAACCTTAAAATAACACACAGTTGTTTGTACTCTGCATTTGAGACAGTTGTGATTCTAGACAATGTTTGTTTGTTTACCCAGAATGCTGATGGGAAGCTGACCCTGCAGGAGTTCCAGGAGGGATCAAAGGCAGATCCCTCTATTGTCCAAGCTCTGTCACTCTATGATGGCCTTGTATAGTAGCAGCTTGTCTTAAGGATGCAGGTATGTTGTGCTGAATAGAAATGCATCCAGCAGTTTCATTAAATCTGGATACATCTAATGTTGTATATTATAATTGTTTTAGTGTACTTTTATAGTCATAATCCTTGCAATCGACTGATAAGTGTAAAGAGACACTTAGTAGCAGATAACAGAGCATTTGTCCAAATATGATGTACCTATGACTCTCTTAAATTAGTTATTTAGGAGTTGTCTGCAAGTGAGTTCCAGGAAAGGTATATAGAAAGAAATATATCGAAATGGGGTGACTGTTTTTAGATTTAGGACGTCTTTTTTACACTTTAGAGTTTTATAGCCTTTGCTCAATGACAGAGAAAACTATTAAGCCAGTAACTGGTTGAATGACACTGTTATTGTTATTTATGGTTTTTTTTTTTGACATTAAGTTTACATCAAGGTCAGCTGTGCATCCATTTGCTGGCCTTATCTTACCTCATGGAAGTCATATCATTACCTTGTGTACTAAAAAACTTTGAACAGCATTGATCAAGAGGTGTACATCTTTCAGAATTCAATTTAAAAAAGCGATTCAGTTTTTGAATTTAAACTTGAATTTGAGTTGAGATAGCAAAAGACATGCCCATACTGACAACATAGTATTTTCTAAAACATTTTCGACATAAATAATATATAATATATTATTATAAACGATAATAATAAGTTTGAAATATAGATTTTTTTTTGGTGGAAGAGCACTTTTTCAATTAATGCCATACTTTATTCACACCGAAGCTTTGTATACACTTGAGAATTAACATTGTTTAATTATATTATTCTTTTTTTTACATTTATAGAACTCAATTCAAACAGTTCAATGTATATTTTGTGGTATTTTATTGCAAAATTAAGTTAACTAGACATTTTCGAGAAAAAAGTAGAATGTAAAAAAGTTCAGGAACATTTTAAGGGATAAATGGAAATAAATAATGGATCATACGTTTATGTACATATTGTTGCACAGCTTGTGTTGAACTAATGAAATAATTGAAACTACAATTGGGTAATTTCTTCTTAATTTCGCTTTAATTCAAAATCGTTTTTTAGCATGCTGGATTTGAACATCAGCTCATGAATTGAAAGTGAGCTGTTTCTTAAAGGGTTATTTCGCCCAAAAATGAAAGTTATGTCAATAATTAATCATTCATGTTTTGTTCGAAAAGGCTGTTGTCATCTTCAGAACACAAATAACTTATTTTTGATGAAATCCGAGAGCTCTGTGACACTGCATAGAAAGCCCATTCATTGTTGAATAAGGTCAATATTTTTGTTATTATTATAGCTTCATTAAATGAAAGTTGAATCGCTGATGTCACATGGACCATTTTAACAATGTCCTTACTACATTTCTTGGCTTTAAAAGTGTCAGTTGCTTTGCTGTCTATGCAAGGTCAGAAAGCTCTCGGATTTCTTTTGTGTTCCAAAGATGAACCATGCTCTTACAGGTTTGGAACAAGGGTGAGTAATGAATGACAGAATTTTCATTTCTGAGTGAACTATCATTTAAGTAAAATTATCCATTCCCTTACTCGTTGTACAGGTACAGCAAAGAATCCAGTGTGATGCCGTCCCACAATGCTCATAAGGAGATGAGTCTTCATCATTTGACCTCTCATTCAGGATACTTAAGACTGAGCCACTTTCTCACCACAAGCAAATTACATTTTAGCATACAACAATTGCAGAAAAGAAGAACCTGTCATCCTGAAACGTGTGTGTGAATGCTATACTGCTAGATTCCATTGGATTTTCAGCAGTGCTTTTTTTCTGCCCCCCCAAAAAACACTGGAGACTACATCGATGGCACTGATAGTTAAAGAAAAGCATGCTGAAAAATGTAAATATGTGTAAACATTTCATATTTTTTAATCACACTTCGCTGGGATATTGTGGATGTGCTTCATATATAATTTAAGCGACTGTTGATATTTTATTTATTTCTTGTTTACCCTGAAGTGTATGGATCACATCTGTTACAAGCCTGTTTTGCTTGTGAAAGGAGATTAATTTATGTTTGCGGTACACAGCTCCAATTGTGAAGATTGTGCCCATTCACTGCTGGCAAACGTCATTGTGAAGTCCTAAAGCAACTTCCTAAACAAGTCACTGTAACCAAGCAACATTACTACGCTTATTATTCCTGAACAGTTGCGCCTCAAAACTGAAGCAAGTACTTGGGTATGAGCCGGGGGGGTTTGAGTGGGTCTCGTGCTTTATCAGTGACTCTCTGGCTGATGATTAAATTTGAGTCACTGCATAATTGGCTCTAATGTTATTTGCCATTGGTAAGTAAGATAGAGGTTTTAATATCTGATGTGTGCTCTCTTGATATTTCAACAATGGCTGCTTACATTTTCATCACTGTGTGGTATGTGTAGAATTGCTGTGCTCATAATAGGACAGTTTTCCATAGGCGCATGGACCTTCCATCAGCACAATGGATTCGCTGGCACGCTTTCAAAACAGTTCTCTGTGACAAAATTGATTACTCCAGGGATTCATAGACCACAGAGCATAAATCAAATTCACATAAAAAATATATATATATAAAATAGACGTCTCACTCACAGTATGTGCCATTTTCAGAGAACCACAAGAACATTGTTAAAGTTTTCTTTTTCAGTTAAATCCTGTTGCATAATACACTCTATATTTATGAAAGAATTCTGAATGAAAATGTATCACAGTTTCCACAAAAATATTAATCAGCACAACTGTGTTCAACATTCATAACAGGATCGCTTGACATTGACAATTCAGCTTTGCCATGCCAAGAATAAATTACAATTCAAAATACAATCTAATTTATAATTATTTTAAATTGTAATAAAATGGGACTTTTTTGTTTATTGTATTTTTTTTATCAGAAACAGCATTGGTGAGCAAGAAATATCTGTATATGTGTGTATATATAATGCATTTATTGTATGTATTTAAAATATCATCATTAAAATAATCTATTAACATGTTTATACACAACATTTAATATATTAAATGCAAAGCATTATTGTTAAAAAAAATTGGCTACTAAAATGTAATCATGAAAAAAGGAAAAATAAAATGTGCATATATGTCAAACAAATATAACCAGTCTTCACACAAAATTATCTGATCTTACATTAAAAAATTAGAGCAGCCTTTTTTTAGGAAAAAAATGTAGGTCTTTATCATGAAAAGGATTTGGTAACCCCAAAATACTGTATAATTTTAATTATGACCTTGCAACAGTTCATGAAGGCGCACAAGGGTTTTAGGTATCAGTCAAGTCTTGTGATGGCTTGTTTCTGCCTCTTGAAAGCTCATGCCCTGCCCCGCAGTAATGAAGCTCTCATTGTGCGTCTATGGCACGTCTTCCATTTCATTATGCGCTGCTCAAGGCCGGTGGCCCAGTCAGCACAACATCTGGGGCTTCTGAATCAGCAATAACTAAAAGAGTTCTCGCTGACTAAAGTAAGACAGACCCCACGCTCAGCTTGCAGGCTTAATTTCCAGATCCAGCACTAAAACAAAACAGACTTCACACCCTAGTCACATGGGACAGCTAGAGAATAACAGTGAATAGAGGAGGGGAGGAATGAATGTTTCGCACAGGAATGAATTGTTACATGAAGGGTCATAAACATGGTTTTTTGCAGTGAGGTCTGGATTATTTATCCCACATTGTTAAGTGCGGAGGGTGATGAACCGGCTGTTTGGGAAAATGAGAAGACTTGGAAGGATGCAGGCAAACAGCATGTTGGAGTATTTCATTTTTACAGACACACTGCTTTTCTAATAGTAAACTGATATGGAAGTATGATCGACTTTTTATTTATCTTTTCCATTAACATTTTGCTTTCGATTTAAAATGTTTCCATGACTGTTAAGTTAGGAGATAGTTCACCCAGATTTCAGCATTTGCTCACCGTCATATCAGTCCAAACCTGACTTTCTGTCTTCAGTGGAACAGAAAAGAAGATGTCTTAAACTATATTTAACTTTTTCAATACAGTATGCAATTCTGAAACAACAAAACTATGCTGGATGGCATCGACTTTCAATGTACAGACTTAAAAAAGTGGGATATTTCTTGAATGAATTAGTGTTCAGAATTAATGGAATGAGTAAATAATGACAGAAATATATGGAAGTGAATGGCTACCAATAAGTCTTTTGTTACCAATATTCTTCCATTTGTGTTCAAGAGAAATCCACTCTCATACAACTCATACAGGTTTAGAACAACAAATGGGACAGGGGATTTTCTTTTTTGGGTTAAACAAAAATAATAATAAACTTTTTATAAATAACTTTTAATAAAGTTAACCTGGACCACAAACCAGTCCATGGGGTATATTTGCAGCAATAGCCAAAGATACATTGTATGGGTCAAATTATTTTAAAAATGACATCATTAGGACAATAAATAAAATTCATGTTCCATAAAGATATTTAGAAAATCCTACTGTAAATTTATTAAAGCATAATTTCTGATTAGTAATATGCATTGTTAAAACTTTTTTTTTTTTTTTTTTTTAAGATTTTGCACCCCCAGAATCCAGATATATTTAAATAGTTGTAATATTGCTTTATCATAATAATGCATTCAATGGACACCTTATTTTCAGATTATGTATAAATCTTTTTTTTTTTTTTTAAATGACACTTATGACTGGTTTATGTTCCAAGGTTACAAATAAAGGTTCTTTACTGGCATCTATGAAGAATGTTTAATATCTGCAGAACCTTTGCACAAATGTGTCTTAAATGGCATTGTATCATTTGGCAAGGCTATTTGGGTGCGTCTTGATCACTTGACCAACCATGTGTTAAATTATCGCAGAAACAACATCTGTATACTGTCGTAAAGCTCACGCTAATTCTTTTTGGTGTCGTTCCAGAAAAATCTAAAGGCTACCATGTAAATAGTACATAGTGACTGCTATTTTTGGAGGTTACTGGGTCACTGACATCCTCAAAGACCTCCTTTCCTTCCTTTTTTGTAATGTTCTGTTATCAACTTGACAGCTTTTGCTGCCTCGTTATCAAGTTAAAGCAACAAGAAATTACAATTATGACCAAACGTTGCATGAGGTTTAATTCATGTATCTGAGAATAACTGATAGCAACATAATTCATCCGGATATACAATAGGGTCAGGGCGTATCCGAAGTATTTCCTTCCAGAAAGCATCTGTGATGCCTCTACTGGAGCCTTGTCATTTATGCCACACGTTAAATCGAGTCCAGAGAATAGCATGTATATTATTAGCTGTGTGGCAGCTGAGTATAAACTCACTCTATTAATAAACCTAAAATTATTTCAACTCTATCCATGCACTAAATATTCCTCCCAAGAAGAATGTAAGAGAGGTTGGGGCTAGTTGTCACAAAGGCAGTATTTTAGTATCTGTTATGTTTTGAGTCTAGTAGTACGAGTGCATGTTTTCTCTATTTTCGGTTTTGTATGTCATGCATTCTGTCCTCAAAACTCCACGATGGAATGGAAAGTGGTTTAAGAAAGTGAACATAATAAAACCACACTTTTTTTAATAAAAGTGACATTTATAATTACATTATATATATTTTTATACTGTTTAAAATGATTTATTTATTTAATTAATTAATTACATGTTTGTTTTATTGTTTACATGCCTATATAAGAAGCTCTTATACAGTAGGTTAATTTGTGACAACATGTCCCACGTTTTTTTTTTCATGTCTGTTGAACGCAGTGAAATAACAGTGAAACCACTTTCTAGTAGCCAAGACCTTAAGGTCTTAGGTGTCTACTCCGACACGTTCAAAATGAAACCTCACAAATATTTACTAGAGTAAACAAGGACAACTTGCCCCGCACTGTCTTCCAGTCACACTTTACATTTCAGTGTCAACAAGTCGTGTTAGAAAGTAATTGCATAAGTGCTGAGCAACACTAATGCTGATAAACATCATGGGGTAGTTTCCCAAACAGGGTTTAAGTCTAGTCCTAGATTAAAATAAAAGTTAGGAGCTGTCTAAACTGGAAAAAGCTTGCACTGAGATATCTTAAAATACATTATTGTCATTGTTTGGTCTTAAAATGCTCACAGATGCATTTTTGTAAGACATGTTTCTTAAATGTCCTAAATTAGCAAAGGTCTAGTCCTGGCTTAATCTACTTCCTTTAGAGAATGAAGTAGAGCTGCCTGTCAGACTTTGTTGTTGTAATGCAGAAGATGGCACAACAATATACACGCAGTATTTTATCTCTCATGGCAGTTGGCACGGGTTTCTTGAGTAGCTCCCTGTTAAACTGGAGCAGGCCATGTGGGATGGGGTTGGGAGTCACAGTCGGGTCAAGTTACACACCAAAAAATCAGGTTGTAAGGACTCCTCACACCCCTCCCCAACACTGCAGTGTTCAGCTCTAGAGGGTCCACGCGCTTCTTACAAGCTTTCTCCGAAACTCAGCCAAGAACGGGATAAGACGCCGGGAATTTACTCCATGTAGCGTTTGTCCAGCGCGAGGAGGATTATTTACATCCGAACTTTTTCTAGGAACCCAGGGCACCTGACTGAACTCTTCAGGGACGATTTAAAACTTTATTTCTTTGTAAATTAACTGATTAAGTAAATGATCTTTGTTTTCTCCCACAATCACTTGGTTTACATGTTTTACTTTTTTTAAGAATTCATTTTATCGGGTACGTCTTCACATGACTCGTTTAAATAGAGGTCTAATGAATTTCAAGCAAGAATGAATAAGTTTCTCGTTAGTTTCCTCATTTTGGCGCTGACCACCAGCGCGCTCTCCTCATCCGTCTCTCCGGTGAAGAGACACTCCGGCGCGGATGACAGCGCTTCAACACTGGCCTTTGTCTTCGATGTTACCGGCTCAATGTACGACGATCTCAAACAGGTGATAGATGGTGCTTCTCGGATCTTGGAGAGAACCCTGAGCCGCAGAACAAGACCTATCAAGAACTTCGTGCTGGTTCCTTTCCATGATCCAGGTAGTTGCACAAAGTCAATTATAAATCATCCGTGTCAGTTACTTTACCTCGCGAAAGTGATTTGGTGGAATAAATACCTTCTGACTGAATAGAAATGTCTTTAATACCAAAGAGTAACACTTAATAAAGTTTTGAAAAGTTTGTGAGGCCATCAACTAATAGGAGTAAAGGTGTTCGTGCTGCTAGGAACATCTTCACCACTAGAGACCGCTGAAAGGTAGTGATCCATGGCATCATTAAGTGATGTTTAAAGGCGCACTGTCAGTTTTTGCTGATTCTAGAAGGTTTACACAAGAGAAATTAAAATCATTAAAATTACTTTTAGAAGTGTAGGGTTGCTCTCTCGTGGGAAGCCACCATGTTAACATCACATGAACATTAAGAAGTACTACTACTATGATGCTAATAATGACATGATCCCTTTATAAAGACAATAAGTATTACAGGAATAGGAGAAAAATATAACAGCGCAAATCACCAACAATGCATTTAATCCAATAATGTTAGAAATCAAGAAAAATCAAGAATTGAAAGAAAAGATAAACAAACAGTTTTGGTGGGAAATTACATCCAAGCCTATGTGTGTCAGGGCAACTGTCTTTACAGACCTCAGTGAGGTTGTCGACGCCATGCTGAATTTAATGTTGGCGAAAATGAAGCTGTGAGGGAAAGACTCACATTCTTTACAATAACACACGAAGATCTTTTCACCAAATCTGTTAGCTTTTGTAAATTAAATTTTTTTCACACTATGATGCCTTATTAGCAGCTCAGTTGGTGTGTTGTCAAACAACAGTATAATACATTCTATGCACTGTACTTACGTTGTCACAGCCTCATTTTCATTTCTGTCTAATTTAAATATAGAGCTACACCGACTAAAATCCATGAGATAAATATGAACAAAACCTCACTGAGTGCACCTTTAAGCAACACGATTGTATTTCATATTTGCCATTTACATTTACATCTCTGTGAATTCTCGGTTTCTATTACTGAATGTTTGTGACAATCATGAAATGTGTTTAAATTCCACATCTGGTCACAGACTGCAGAGAGAATACTGTGTTCTCAGGTACGCTTACACAATGTAGCCTAGTTCAAACCAGCTATCTGTTAGCCTTGGGGGGGCAGGGTGCCCGAGGAGCTGATGAGAAGCACATGTTGTCTGGTAGTATGTAATTAACACAATCACCCCCAGTCCTCCATCCAATTCTCCGGAAGAGTCAACCCAGCCCCCCAGTCAGAGGAGAGACGTCAGTCCTAAAACTGGTAGGGGGATGGTGCCAGTCCTTCCCTCACCTTTTAATGTGGCCTTCCCTTGGGGACCTTGTAAAGCGCTGAGATCACAAAGACAGCCGGTGACAGACAGAAAGGCGTTACAGCAACACAACTTATTGGCCTCTCAGCGCAGAGAGGGTGATGGAGAAAGTGCAGAAAATGAAAATGAATGTTAGAAGTGGTTGTGGGCTGCATGAGTTCATTAGAATTTGTATTTGTGTTTCAAACCGTGTTGGAAGAAACTAAATTTTTCTGGTCTTAGCTGGTTTAGCTGCCCTCTCAAACTGATTAACATATAGTTTAACAGTTTTAAATATACAGATGCTCAAACCCCCCTAAACCATCAAAACAGCCAAGACCAGCCCATGCTTGTCTACAGCTGAGAATGAATATAGATATTAATGTTGATAAAATATAATATATATTTTAAAATATAACAGTACATAACAGTCATAACTCTTCCAAGCCAGTTTACAGAGGGTTTAACTAGTTTTATGTTTAAAATTTTCCAGCCTGGCCACGACATGCTAGTTTCAAGCAGATAATGTTTATAAAATAGTAATATTAAATAATAAATAATGATAATGTCACGTTCCGTGTGTGGCGAATCAAAGAAGCAAATTCAAATCTCTGAAATGCAATCCTTTTAATGTTCCAAGAGGCAAAGACATAGACGAGCAGGGAATCCACGGCAACAGAAGTCAAACAACATTAATGACCCGACAACCAGAACTAAACTGAACTTATTACATGGCTCTCTGGAATGCTTGATTCTGATTGGTCAGTTGAGACATTTGCAGGTTCGTTCTTTTCAAATAATAACCGCTCCAACGCATAGCTGGTACTACTTGCATGTTTAAAATCCCTCCGCACCAACAAAGATTACTGTTTCGCGCCATCTTGTGACAAACACTGGACAACCACAATTAACAATGGAAAATTTAAAATACATCTGTTGTTATATATTCATATGCAGATGTTATAAATTGTCTTACTAACGTTTGAATGTTAGTCACGTGGTACTATATAGTTTCATGGAAGGATGAAAATGTTAATTTAAAACAAATATGCCAATAAAATGTTCACATTCATATTTATGCCCAGTTTTTTTCCTTATATGGCAAGTAGGCGTGTAAGCTTAAATAACTTATATAGAACAAACAATCACTCTAATTAACAAAACACACCAGAACGTAATCAACGCTACACAGAAACTAGGTCACAGAGAGCACACGGGGAAATGACAACAAACACAGTGCGGGGACATTACAGATAATATGTTAATTTTAATAACATCCTTAATATGAGTTTTAATATAATAATATAGGCTTAAACAAACCTATAATGAGCCTGAGTTTGTTTGCTGGTCTTAGCTGATTTCAACTGGTGCAAGTTGATTTAGAAATGGATTGCATCATAGCATGTTTTTAACATTAATATTGACAAATTATAATGTAATATAATTATTTCTAATGTAATATATCACAGATTCAATCTAAAGTTTGTTGGCATTCAGTTGTGAAGATCATAACTTGAAGGTTTTTATTAAATAATGGTGTATTGATCTGTCTTATTCACTCTCAAAAGTAGATATACTTCTACTCAGACATACAGTAATCCAAATTTTTCTCTTTTGTCCGTTTTCCCTGAGCACTGTCAAATGTAATCCACCTCTTTGTCTTCTGCTTTTTAATATCTTATTGTATATGTTTATATAACCATGTGGGATATCTGACCCATACTCAGATCATAAACAGTGCATCTTCTTTATGCTTTTTCATCCATGTGGTGAATGTATGTAGCTCTCTAATCAATCAGCTTCTGACTGAGTCCAAATAAGTGCCAGATTCAGGGAGGACACAATTCATCCTGAGACGAAGTAATAGGATAGACACAAGAGATATAGTATTGAAAGGGGAATAGGTCAGAGATTATCTAGGTGGATGATGACAATCCTAAACAATGATGCAATGAGGTTATGCACCCAGTCTAGTATTGCATGAGGACTGCTGGAATTTTGCATGGTCTTTAATTTATTGTCTCAGCTGTCAAAAGTTTCAAGACAGTCATTCGTATCCGCAGATGTTGATGAGGTAGAATCCGGGACAAATGTATTTTGTGATGAGGAGTTGGCTGGGTCTGTAGTTTGTTAGTCTGATCTAGAGACTCATATCTGTGGAAGAACCTAATCCGCACTGTTTAAAACTCTTTAATGAGGGTAAGGAAGGTTAATCTTTTAAAAACTCCTGCTCCCCAGGGGTATGCTTGTTGAAGTGTTGTGATAGACCTTCCAGAACTGTGGTCACATAAAAAGCCTTTAAAGCTTTCGTACACAATTAATATGTAATGCACATGTTTCTTGATTCCTTTTTGTGTTTTTCTCTCTAGACATCGGTCCTGTGTCCATCACTACTGATCCCAAGAAGTTCCAGAAGGATCTTCAAGAGCTGTTCGTTCAGGTGGGCACCAGCCTATAAAAGACCAAACTTTCACAAGAAACTAAACAAAACAAAACATATTGTATATTGTAATTTACTTGATAAGGATTAATAATTTTGATAGCGCTCAAGTAATCATATAAAAAAATCAAGGCATTTGATATGGGTTCACTATTTATTTGGTTTACTTGCCCTAGCTGTTTTATGTTAGATAGCTATTCTTCCAAGCTGATTTACAGATATTTTTTTTAAACGCAGCAAATACCAGCCTGACCATGCTGACTATGTCTTTTTTCAATCAGAGAATGTTTATGAAATATCATTCATTTAAGTATCTCAGGTAATATAACTGGTCATTTATTTTCACACTATTTTACATGAATTCATCAATATTAAAATAAGTTATTTTAATACAAATTTTATTTTAGTAACTTAAAAAAAATATTAAAAC
>JAUYWG010000041.1:11297727-11311402 GCA_034779775.1 Enteromius afrohamiltoni
TATATATATAAATTACTGACACACACACAAACACACACACAAATCAGTACTAATAAACAAATGATATAAATTATGTAATATGTTTAAAATATATCATCATGTAAGACAAACAGATTTATAGATTTTCAGATTTTCATATTCAAATGAACAAGTAATTGTTGCTCCTAATAAAACAAAAGATGTTTTAAACTTTCTAAATTCTTTGACTTATTAAAATGATATCTTTGCCTTATTAAGCCACACTAGATTACTATAGAACTGCACCACCACGTCTATCACTTTCACACATATTTAACCTTCACACCCCTCTTGGTAGCTTTGCTCAGGTGTTTATACATATAATCTTTAGCATCAAAAGACACAGCGGTTATTGGTCTCTTTCTTCATAAATCATCATCAAATCGTATTCTGTACTTTGTGTACTCATTTGCTCTCTGTGGCTTCCGCTGAGTGTCTTGGCTCGTTTCAGCACTTGATCTGTCTTCAGCGCTACAGTTTTATTAGCACTCTGTTCTTATTGTACCTTTGGGCTCTAGAATAAGTACTGGAACTTGTACCCCGAGCCAATACAATATGGGCTTTCTTGTGCTCTGGTTAGTGCATAAATGTCCATGTCAGTGATGAAGGCCTTGTTGTTCTCTCTTAGGGTGGAGGGGATTGTCCAGAGATGAGCATTGGGGCCATCAAGAAGGCTCTGGAGGTCTCTTTACCTGGATCCTTCATCTATGTTTTTACAGATGCCCGAGCCAAAGATTATCGTTTGAAAAGAGATGTTCTTCAGCTTGTACAGCTTCGACAGTCTCAGGTATCGAGAGACATTTTTGAAAACTTTTGAAAACAGCTTGCTTCTGGTGATGCAGAAATTATGGTTTATCTTTAAAGGAAAAGTTTACCCAATAATCTTCTTGAAATGCACACACCCTTAAGCCATTCAAGGTGTAAGTTTGTTTCTTCATCAGAACAGATTTAGAGAAATTTTGCAGTGTGTCACTTGGTCACCAATGGATTCTCTCTCTACAGTGAATGGGTGCCGTCAGAATGAGACTCCAAACAGCTGATAAAAATAGTAACACACATAAATCCAGTACATCAATCAGCATCTTGTGAACTGAAAAGCTGCAGGAAACCTAGCATTAAGACATTTTAGTTTTCAAAACTGTTGATTCCTACTAATATAATTTATCTATTGCTTAATATTCTCATCTGAATCAGCAGATATGCAAAGATCAAGCACTGTTAACAAGCTAAAACAATCCAATACAATTCTAAAGTAAATAAATATGGTCGTTTTTAATGTAAGAGGGCGACAGGGGGATGTACTTTTATAATGGATTATGGACTTTTGGTGAACTGCTTCTTTTAATATTGAGTTCCAGGTTTGTTGTAAGCCAGATGTCTAAATATATCACAACCCATTAAAAAAAAAAAAAAATACATCCATTTGTTCTTCGTGGGATATACCCCAGTGTTGACATTTAACCCTAACACCCAACCCCCTAACCAAACACTCACGCTCATTAATGTCCCGTTTCAATCTAGGTTGTGTTTGTGTTGACGGGGGACTGTGGGGATCGGTCTCAGCCGGGATACAGAGCTTATGAGGAGATTGCTGCCACCAGCTCCGGTCAAATTTTTCACCTGGACAAACAGCAAGTCAATGAGGTGAGATGCATGAACTCATATGACTTTGTATGTAAATTGCAGATGCACTCAAAAATTCACATGCTGGAAATGCAGTTAGGAGTAATTTTGGGGGGAGAGGGGGTGCTAATACAAAAAAAAAAAAACACAAAAAAAAAAACTGTATTGTCCATTGCGCTGGAGTAAGGGAACGGGGAGACAAGGAATTATGGATATAAGAATGTTGCAATAATTGGGTGCCAATAATTGTGGCCAACATGTATTGGAGAAAACATTAATTTCATCCTGAGATTTTCTTCCTGATTTCAATTGTTTAAGTGTGCCACACATAAAAATAAAATACAAAATGCTTGCAAAAGAGGAAAGAAAATGTCCATGTTTTTGGACACACAATAAAGAAAATAAACAGAAATAACTTCATAGTTTAGAATTACAGTGTTCATTTATTGTATAATGGCTCTGGTGTCGACCTATTAATGAACTTACCAAATTTAGCCATGCATTTTGAATTGTAAAATCCACTTGGCTGAATAATCGGAAGGGGCATGTGTTTCAGTTTGTGTTTCATAATGTGAGTCTAAAACGAAGCGTGTTCAGTCATAGTCAGACATGAAAGAAAGCAGACCTTCCTCTTTGTGAGACGGTGGTATCATGCATGTCAACACAGGACATGGCAGAGCCGAAGTCTTCCAGCAACAACTATGGAAACTGTAATCCATAAGACAACAGGGCAAAACAGCTTGAAAAGCAAAGAAAATCACATTTGCGAGTGTGTATGTGTAATTGGATATGTGTGTTGCTGATTTATGGTCCTGTCGGGGTGGGCAGCTGATGGTAGTTGAGAGCTTTACCACCTGTACCTGTTGCTGAGAGTCTGCGCTGAGGATGACTGGTCAACCTCAAGCTGTTAACACTCTCCAACTCCCCTGCTGCTCTGTGAGAATTGTCTCAAGGTCAGGGTCACACAGTTGCTCTTTAGAGTTCTGACCCCCCCCTCCAAGTCTTTCTCATACAACCTGTGAAAAATCAAAGGTTTTGGGGAAGTTTAGCTTGTTTTTTTTAGATGCCTTCTCTGTAGTAAGTTTAACAAGTGTAAATCATGAAAAAATTCAATAGAGTTAACCCTTCATCTTTTAAATTTAGAATAATTTAGTAAATATTTGACTGTCTGTAAAGCAGATAAACAACAGTAACATTTTACAGTAAGGTTTTGATAGCAATTAATGAATTAATAATGTATCGTGTTTTAGTGTTGAAGGAAATTTCCATAAAAATTGCTCTTACCTTTTTAATTTTTCTACGGCTTCTTTCCCCAGTGTATTGATAGACGTACAAAATAACATTATCTAAATCAATAAATACTTTAAAAATATTGTTCAATGTTAGTATATGAGACCAAATACTCAATACACCAGTGTTATTTTAAATCCAAGCATGAAAACACACTCCCATGTCAGGTGCGGTTTTTGCTTTTGATTAGTATATGAGTGGGATTTTGAAAAATGAATAAAGGCAAATCTGTAAATCCGCAGAAACCTCACGATTGTTCTCCACATCTAACCGCAACGGCTCTCTGATAGGAGTTAAACAAGTGAGAGCCAAATCAAATACACACAACGCTTTGTCATTTTTGGGGGAGGGGAAAGGGGCAAAGAGAGGGAGCAGGGCTTATTTTACTTAGTAATCCCGGATATGATCTATCATGCCTGCTCTATCCAGCACAGCTGCCTGTCCAGGGTCCAGGTTGGACGTCTCCAACAGACAGCTCTTTGTGGAGCTGAAGGAGGAGGCAATACTTCAACAAAGGACGGGCTCAGCTTAATCACTGCAGTGATTTGCAGATAAAGCTTTATGAAAGCATGTCGGTGCTTTAAAGGGTCTAATGGTTTGGCTGAAACCTCCGGCAGGCCAAGCTCAAGGTGAAGGTTGGCGATTTTTCAGTAGTGCTGGGCAGGACAATCAAGCAGTGGTGGAAGATCTTGTCTTTTTATAGCACACCTAAACGAGGGAATTTGGTGGAGATGGAAAGAGTATTTATTTGGAAAGTTATTTATTTACATATATTGTAAAGATGGTTACTTTGCAAGGACATTACAAATCATGGACGGTGTCACATACTTGTAAATTAACTCAGTACTATATGCTAACTGAAGTACACACCCCTTGGAGTCACAGACCTGTTTGAGAGCCCCCGAATTTAATAATAGTGATTTCTCTATTGTTCCTGAATGACAATAGTGATAGTTTGTACAAAAGTATGTACAAAATGTAGCTATAATATAATATATAATATAATTCTATATAATATAATAAAGTCTTGCAGAAATTGTTCAGAAATTAAATGCATACACAGAAATGCACAACTTGATCAAAGGTAAATGCGATTTGAATAAATGAAGTGGTTGGAAGGATACCTTTAATGCAGTTATTATTCAAAAATCCATTCATAGTAATATTTTCACAGCCAAAGTGGCTCAACATCACTTAAACCTGTATGGACAGGTGTTTTCCGTCAGATATAATAGCAAGGGTGTCTGACCAAGTGTAACTAGATCCAGTCTAGTCTGGATCTCCTGCTCTGTTTTTGTCATAGGTGACCAAAAAGTCTTGTCTGTAATATGGAGAACATCTAGAGGTCACCTTTGAGAGAGGAAGACAAATGTATTAACCTTTGTTAAAACAAAAACACAAGCAGGTGTTAGACATTCTCCAATGAATACGGAGAACAAATTAACTTGGTTAGAGACTTAATTCTCTTGGTCCCTACATTAACGCATTTGACAGATGCTTTTATCTAAAGCGAGTTACAGTGTGTCCAAGTTCCTGTTTTTGTCTGTGTGTGTGATTCCTGTGTTCCTATAATACAGTATCCTTCCAGTGGAGCACTCAAGGACCCAAAAACTAAAGAACAAGGGTTTTAGGTTTGAATTGACGTCAGGCTGAGTGATTGTGGACTTTGAGTCATTTATTATTTTTTGATCAACTGAACATTTATTCACCTTCGTGTTATTTTAAACCTGTAAGACGTCTGTAGAGTGCAAAAGAAGAATGTCCTGGCTGCCCTTATTCATACAATGAAAGTGAGTGGGGGACATTCAACCCCCCAAAATAAAAATAAAAAAAATCAAATAAATAACATTTCAGAGCTGTTTCTATGATTTTGACTTCTTAAGATGTGGCATAAAGTCACATGGACTTCTTTTATGATATATTTTTGGTGCTTTTTTGTGCTTGACAGATCAAATCCCCATTTACTTTCATTATATAGGTAAGAGCTGTTTCTTTCATTTCTCCTCTTGTGTTCCATGGAAGAATAAGGCATTTATGTCTGAAATGATGTGAGGGTGAGTGATTGAGGACTTCTGGCCATCTATTATATACTTGTAGATGAATTGAACATTATTTTACCTTCATGTCATTTTAAACTTGTAAGATTTCTGTAGAGCACTAATGAGAAATGTTGTATTGCTGCTGAATGGGGACAATAAAAAATAGTTTAAATTTCAGACCTGTTTCTATATGACTACTTAAGATGTGGGATAAAGTTCATTGGTCACATGGACTACTGTTATGTTACATTTTGGTGCTTTTTGCACTTGACAGCTCAAATTCCCCATTTACTTTCATTATATGCTGTAGGTAAGAGCTGTTTCATTCATTTCTCCTCTTGTGTTCCATGAAAGAACAAGGCATTCATCTTTAGAATGACACGAGGGTGAGTAATGGATGACTGTCGGGTCATTTATTATTTACTTTTAAATGAACCGTCCCTTTAAACCATAAGTTATCCAAACAGTGTGGGTGCTAAGCTGGAATTTGGCTCATCCTCAGCTGACCCCCACATCCTTTCCACATCTCTGCTTCCCGACCAACACTCCTCCACAACTAATCTTCGATACATGACAGTTTAACTTCCAGAGGAAGCCAGTTTGTTGCCTCCCATTAAGGTTTGTCACGCTGGATGTGGTTTTTAGGATCCCTTTGGCTTTGATGATGTCTTTTGGGGAGCACCATTCGAACCTTTCCTAGACGCACACAGGCCGTAGTTGACAATATTTCCCTCCACTGTGGTCTTTTTGTCAATTTTCTATCGCCCGGCTTATCTTCCCGGCTCCCATGGGATGTCCACTGAAACAGACACTGGTTTGAGCAGATGTAGGTCATTGGTGAGCTTTTTGCTGCTCTGTGGGGGATAGTTGCACATGTGGCACTCATTACAGCTGTTTCCAGTTGTAAACTCCGAAAGGAACCAGCTGCCGTCTGCAGCCAGAGAGAATGAGAGAGTGAAAGAGTGAAAGAAATAGTGGAGAATCTGAGTAATAAAATTATCAAAGGCTATACGCTCACTCCAATTTTCTCTCTCATTCTTAAATGTATAAAGATGCGTTAAATAAGCGTCATTCTCAAGGGTTTACTGAAGCTGTGTTTTTTCGTTCAGTGTTATGGACACAGAGCAGCCATTATGTCTGTGCTCAATATTAAAAAGGTCAGAACAAATACACACAGCTGCCTCAAAAGGACTTAATGGCTGCCATCTAAAAATACAAACTCTGAGGAAACAGTTTCCTTCAGTGGTTGGTTTTACGCTCTCCTTGTGGTAATAAGATGCTGTAAAAACACAATTTCCTTTGTGATGTATCAAATTGTCTACAAGAATGATCTTTAACTGATGTGTACCTAGTAAAACCTCATGCCTAATTATCAATTAAGGAAAGTAAAGTTGATTTTAAGTGTATTTAAGTTCAATCAGGTCATTGTAGTGCATTGGGACAGTTGGTGAGTTAGATAATGAACCTAATTTCATTTTAGAGGAGCATCATCGGCTACTGGTGCACATCTGCCATTTTGAACATGTGCACCTTGCAGTATTCAAAATAAACTTAAATGGTTAGTTCACTTAAAAATAATAGTTCAGTCATCATTTTGGAGCACAAAAGATGCAAAAGCACCATAAAATGATCAGAAAAATGCAAAGTTAAGATAAAAAGTGGACAAAAATATCAGAGAGCTATCTGTCCCTCCATAGACAGCAATACAACAGAAATGATCCAGATCCAGAAACGTGGCAAAAACATCAGTAAAACAGTCACAAAAGTAAAACAACTTTACTTTTGTGATGCTATGAGAATACTTCTTCGTCATCTTCTATCCACTGTTGAAATACACTGCTTTGACTTTTTTCGTACGTGGTTAAGCATTTTTAAGCCACAAGAGGGCGCCAAACTGTCAGCGACAGCAGAGTGATATAATTATTAAGATGATACCTAATACCCAGATGAGCTGAATGTGTTATTAGTTTTACCGGTTGTTATCTGAGAATAAACCTGCCGTCATGTCATTTTGTAATTCCGAGATGATAACACGTGACACTCTACTCTATCTAAAAGATATGTTTCTATGGCAACTATTTTAACACCAAAGCCCTCACTTGCTTCTAAATTCATAATTCCAACCTGTGAACTCGGAGTGTTCTGAGAGTTACTACTTGTACCAGTGATAGATGTTTTAAATATATTCTGTTGTTAGTGTGGTTTTTAAACTTTTGAAGTGTGTGTGTGTGTGTGTTTGGAGTGAAAAAAGTCGCACATGATCTTGATAAGTAATTTGACAACATTGTAGTAAACATTTTTGGTGCATCAAAAGCATGCACGTTATGATACCAGCAGACAAGCTAATCCAGCACGTCACTAAAATGCAGTATTTAAACCTCTAAATGAAATACAAAATGAGTAAATACTCAAATAAAAAATACTGAGAAGAAAGGTCCACTTTTTAAAAAAAAAGAACCCCCCCCTTGCACTAGGCTGGGTACGGGCCTGAATAATGTTGTCTAAAATGGTGGAAGACGTTATGCATAGAATTGTTGAGTATATGATGTTATTTTGGGGGGGGGGGTTTCGCAAAAAAGTATTCTCGTATCGACTTCATAAAACTAAAGTTGAGTCACTGATGTCATATAGACTTTTTTTTATCAGTGTTTTTGCCACGTTTATGGATCTGGGATCATTTCAGTTATATTGCTGTCTATGGCGGGACAGATGGCTCTCTGAGATCATCAAAAATATCTTAATTTGTGTTACGAAGATGAACAAAGGACTTGAAGGTGAGTAATTAATGACAGAATTTTCATTGTTGGGTAAACTAACCCTTTAAACTGTTTATGTCTAAATTTGAAACCACTTGTCTCATCTAGAATGGTTTTAAAATGACTAATCGATTACCTGTGCTTTTTGCCATGTAGATATATATATCCGCTGTGATCTTCTCTGTGATTGTACAGGATGAACAGCAATCTTTTACTGTTTGTTCTACTCTTTGAGAAATGAATAGCCTGTCAGTCCAGGAATAGTTTGCATTCTTTCTCTGACAGATGATCTGATCTCATTTCCTCACTGTTTAATAAGGATCCGCTTGTGACATACCTCTGAGACAGTGAACAGTCCACATGAACAGATGATGTCATTAGGATCCTACCTTTCCTGCAGTTCTTGTCTTTGAATGTATTCATGTTGGCCTGAGTTTCACCAGGCATATTCTCTTGAAACCTTTGTTCATAGATTGTGTCATGTGGTAAAACTTAGTTTACTAGAAATAAAGATCTCTCCCCATGACATTCGAAACTGTATGACTTTTTTTTTCTGTTGAACATAAAATGAGATATTTAGGAGAGTGTTTAAGCTGCTCTCACAAATATTCTTATTACTTTCTTGCTTGCACTATGAAACCTTATAATACTTCTGTAGGAGAATTTGATCATTTGTATGAATGTTTAGGTTCTCAAATGGGTTGAGGAAACTGTCCAGGCTATGAAGGTCCACCTTCTCTCATCCGATCATGAGACTGCCCAGGAGACTCAGTGGGAGGTGCCCTTTGACCCCAGTTTAAAAGAAGTCACCGTGTCATTGAGTGGTCCGGCACCACAAATTGAGCTCAAAGACCCTCTTGGTAGGCATATGCTTTCAAATTAAACGGTTGTTCAGGTATTACTGCACTTTGAAATTTAGATGTCTGACTTCCTTTCTTACATGAGCCGCTATTAATAAACCTAAGTCTAAATAATTATAGGTCGTGTGGTTGGAGAGACACAGGGTCTGACAGAACTGCTCAACATCCCAAACTCAGCACGGGTGGTCAACCTGAAGAATCCTCGACCAGGACCATGGACATTAAAGGTGTCACCTAGAAGCTTTAAACAGTATCTACTAGTGATATTAGTTAATAACTGTTAAATACAGATACCTGTTGACTGAACCCTTCTTTTTCACTCAACTAGGTGGGCTGCGTTGGGAGACACACACTTAGAGTAACAGGTGTGAGCAATCTGGACTTTAGGGCAGGTTTTTCTAGTATACCTGTCACAGAGTTCAGCAGGACCAGAGAGAGACCAATTAAAGGTTAATTAATATATCATCATGTGAAAACCCTTTTCTTTGATGGTTGCTCCAGTGATAGTCTAGAAATATTCAAAAATTAAAACTATTAAAACATAATTGGTAAATAATGATTTAAAACATGTCATATTTAATTTAATAATTGCTCCAACCACATTGTGCTGGAAGAGGACTAGTACTATTTAGTGCCAGAAATGAATAACAGATTTACAATACTAGATAATAACAGAATTATAAATCTAACATGTCCAGTTTTCCTCCAGGCGTTCCAGCCCACGTGATGCTGAAGTGTTCAGGTCTGAAGCCTCCTGGTCTAGTTACCAATATGGAGCTGGTATCTTTAGGGGGTCGCTCGTTGCGCACCATTCCTGTGCCTTTGCCTGATGATGGAGGCTCAGGGGGTATTTGGAGGATCCCAGAGTTTCGAACACCATCTCAGAGCTTCTTCCTCAAAGTGTCTGGAAATGATGGAGATGGCTATAACTTTCATAGACTCTCTAGTGTGTCATATACCAACATCATCCCAGGTAAGCCTTTCCCAAAACTCTATATTTATGGTTTTCTTTTGTCTATTTAGTTTCGTTTAACTCAGCTTAACCTTTGAACTGTTTGAAAACTGAATAAATATGTCTTGTTTTGTTTTTAATTTGTTTAATTTTGTTTTGTTTGTTTCGTTTTGTTTTGTTTTATTTAACCTTTGAACTGTTTGAACGCTGTGTAAATACTTTTTTTTATTTAGTTTGCTTTGTTTTGTTTGAATACTGTATAAATGCTTTTTTATTTTTTGTTTTATTTTCAGATTGAATGGGCTTGATGTTCTTAGATGTGTCAAGAGAGTGTTTTGTTTTTATGTTTGCACAAAAAACGCAAGTTGACATTGTTTATATAGTGTTGGGTAACCCAGCTGTGATGAACCAATGTAACCTTTTGGCCTCTTTTCTCCCCCTGCAGAGCCTCCACGGGTGAACATGCCCACTGTGGTAAGAGGCTTCTACATGCAGCCTGCGATGATTGACTGCTCTGTAGAGAGTGATCTGCCCTATAGACTGAGATTCACCAAAGATGGAAGAACAGTAGGAGAGGAAAGAACCTATGAGTGAGGCTCTCCTCAGATCTCCTCTCCTCTTTCTTTTCTTTGTCTGTTTCTGTTTCATTTGTATCTCACACATCATACAAATTCAGTACAATTTGATTTGTTATTAGTTTTTTTAATTTGTTTGTCGTTCAGGCATGGCACTGAAATGAGGCAACGAAATCCACTTTCTGATCTGATTTGGTACATACCGGTTACTTAAAGGGTTAGTTCACCCTAAAATGAAAATTCTGTCATTAATTACTCACAGTCATGTCGGTCCAAACCCATAAGACCTTCGTTCATCTTCTGAACACAAATTAAGATATTTTTGATGACATCAGAGAGCCATCTGTCCCTCCATAGACAGCTAAACAAATTAAATGATCCCAGAAACATACTATAAACAACGGTAAAAAAGTCCATGTGACATCAGGGAATCAATTTTGTATTTGTGATGATAGGAGAATACTTTTTGTTTTTATTTTGGAAAAGAAAGCAAAAATAACATATGTGACCCTGGACCACAAAACTTAAGTCGCTGGGGTATATTTGTAGCAATAGCCAAAAATACATTGTTTAGGTCAAAATTGTATTTTTTTTTTGCCAAAAATCCTTAGGATAGTAAGTAAAGATCATGTTCCATGAAGGTATTTAGTCAATTTCTTCCTGAAAATATATTAAAACCAAATCTTTGATAAGTAATATGCGTTGATAAGATCTTCATTTGGAGAACTTTAAAGGTGATTTTCACAGCATTTCGATTTTTCTGTACTCTCAGATTCTAGATTTTCATATAGTTGTATGTCAGTCAAATATTGCCCTATCCATCCAAATCATACATCAGTGGGAAGCTTATTTAGTCAGCTTTCGGGTCATGTTTAAATCTTAATTTTGGAATATTTACACTTACGACTGGTTTTGTTGTCCAGGGTCACATATAATAATAATAATAATATACTCAACCATTCTTCTCCTATGCCTTACGTCTTCCACAATTTTAGGGAACATTACTGCTTAAGTGTATGCTTTCTTCTAGGCACAAACAGCCAAAGATTATGCACATGCACATGCTTTCATCTGGATGTAAACAAGGCTGATTAAATACGTCGAATACGTTGAAGTTTGAGTATACAGTGCATTAAGCATGGCAGAAGACATAAGTCATGGGAGAAGAGTAAATTATGTTATTTTTGTTTTATTTGCGCAAAAAAGTATTCGTGTAGCATCGCAAAAGTGAGGTTGATACCCTGATGTCCCATGGAATGTTTTACCAGTGTTTTCGCTACGTTTTAGGATCTGTGATCATTTAAGTTGTGTTGCTGTGTATGGAGGGTCAGATGGCTCTCTGATATACAGTAATCAAAAATATCTTCATTTATGTTCCGAAGATTAACAAAGTTTTTATGGGTTTGCAATTAATAAAGTAATTAATAAAATGAGTTTTCATTTTTGGGTGAACTAACCATTTAAGTACCACTTGGTTTCGGCATTTTTTTTCTTCCACCTTCACATTCTGCATATTTCTTTCTCTCTCCCTTTTGTCTTTCTCGCATGTCTCCTTCTTTTTCTTATATCTATAAATCCAAACATGTACAAACACTTTTGCAGGCTTTCTCTTTGGTGATATGGCCTTAAGTAAACATAACAGAGCAGATGTTAAAGTTAGAGCTGGACAATTTCTTGCTCTGTTTGATAACGCTCACTGACAAGGGCATTCATTTGTAGTCGAAATTCAAAGAAGGATTTGATGGCTTTCACTGACATATCAATCCTGGAATGAATATAAACAACAGGGGTTGTGTGCACAAAAAAGTCATCATGAAAAATGAAAGAAAACGTATAAAGGGCACTCTGTTTTGAATTAGTTTTTGAACATGAAATAATGTTGACTTATAACGAAAGGTATTCTATGCAAGCTAGTTGTTAGTGACATCAGACTGTCTTTTCCTTTCACCTGCTGCCATCTCTGTGCTTGAATAAGTTTGTATCATTTGTAATCTGTAACGCTATATTTTCAGTCTAATTCTTTCCATTGCTACCCCGTTCTTGTACACAAGTGAATTTCTGTGCAGGTTAAATGCATGCTTGTGATCAAAGGGTGCACTTTTGGACTCATCGCTTAAACCTGCTAATGTTTTGTAATTAAAGGTCTACAGTTAAAGCATCATGGGAAATCCCCCATGCTTCAGGCAGTGATGAAGGAGCATATGAATGTGTGGCCCAGAGCACTGCAGGCATGGGACGAGCTCTCACGCAACTTACTGTCAGAGGTACTGCATGGATACACACATTTTTTCATACTCAATGTAAGCTTGCATTCACACGCACATTTTCAGTTTTAGGCACCTCTATGACAAATCTAAAATGTATAAAATTCATATATCATTTTTTTTTTATTTAGGTTGTTAATGTAAAACAATACAAAAATAAATAAATGTAAGTACAAGTATGTAATGTTTACTTTAAAAGTTACATTTTTATGACTTTTTCTTGGCTGGGTTAATATGAAATTCAGTTAATGTAAAAATACTACTTGCTGGTTCAGCTGATATTTTCTGGATGCTGCCTGCTGTTGTTGCGGAGAACAGTTCAGCATGGAACATATCAAGTATAAATGCCTCTTGAGTGTCGTGAACTGCGCACACAATGTGCAGAGGGTCATGTGAAAATATAAACAAGGCTTCAGCTTCCTAAGGAGAATGTAATCTCCAGAATGAAAGGAAATTGTAAATAGGAAAAGTTTTTTGCAATGCAATTGTAAGTCACAGCCAAAAGTCTATTCGACTGCTATGACAACATGAAACTGAAGGATTTGTTGCCTCATCATTTCCCTTAATGCAGAGCCTCCTCCTGTTCTGCATCCTCCCGTGAATGTGACTTCATTCCCTGGGACAGTGGCAGTGCTGTCCTGTCAGGTTCAAGGCTCTGTGAGGCACAACCTGACTTGGTATCGAACCGGCACCGCTTTATCGTCCCGCTCAGGAAGGGTGAAAGTACTGGCCAATTCCTCTTTGGAGATCAACTGGGTTCGCAGCCAGGACGCCGGACCCTACCAGTGCAGAGCCACAAACGCCCACGGAGAGAGTCAGGCTGTCGTGTGGCTGGTGGTCCTAGGTATTGTGCAGCACCTGGTCAAACACTTAGCTCCTGCGGCCTCTCGAGTCCTACCGCCATGTGCTTTCCATTAAAACCCTCCAAACCACAGCAGCTTCTACATGGCCAGCAAGATTGAGCCCTGCATGTTTCGAATAAGGAAGATTAATGTGATCTTAGACTGGCGGGTCCTTTTGGAGACAAATAGCCAAACAAATCGATAAAGTGTATCTCACTGTGAGAGACTTCATTAGTTTTCATTATCCTTTCTGTCATCTCAAAGATTTCTGCAGTAATGTGTAGCAATAATTCACTAAAATTACACCAGAGAGGAGAGAGAGATACAGCCAATCAATGGATAGGGATTATTGGAAGGCCATGATAGGCAAGGGCCAGTGGGAATCTATCTATCTATCTATCTATCTATCTATCTATCTATCTATCTATCTATCTATCTATCTATCTATCTATCTAT
>JAUYWG010000041.1:11311502-11337824 GCA_034779775.1 Enteromius afrohamiltoni
CAGTTTACTCTGTACATTTTTTACAATGCAAAAAAGTCAGATTTTGGTGACACTTCCTGAAAAGGCTCAAGACAGCATTATATACTATTTGCACAGGCATTTGAAAACTACAGTAGAGTTAGACATTACTGTATGTAGTGAGTGTCGCCGAGATTTTGCCAAGTAGGACATGATCCTGAATAAACATGTAGTGAGGTATCTGAGTACAAGACATTGAATATGTATGTTTCACATTTTTACTGCATATGCTCTTTGCTATTGTAATTTACTGTATTCAAAGCATTGTGCAACCGATTCAATTTAGAAGACATTTTCAGGGAAAAAAAAAAGATTTAAACTGTTTTTTCAAATTTACCTGACAGATTTTGACAACTAGTACAACATTTTTGTATGTAATGACTCAAGCAATACAATGAGGACTATTAGTTTTATATGGAATGACTATTCGACAGTCACAAGTTTAGTTCATTTTGACTGACATGACATAAACAAATGATAACAGAGAGTTGTATGAAAGCAATTGATGCATGTGGAAAATCATTTGCAATTTGTTGGAAAGAATGAAAAAAGTGCTACTATGATGTGCACACATAGTTAATTGTTTAATTGTTTTGAGAAATGGATTGCAACTATTACGCAAATGTAAGTACTGTTGTGAGAAATGCACCAAAGCGACTGAGAAAAACTGTACATTCTGAATGGTGCACAGTCCTACAATGAAATGTTACAGTCTAAAAATATATTTATAAAATATCTTTAGCATTCTTCTTTTATGTTCCATGAAAAAAACCCAAAAAACAGTGAATGGATTTGGAACGATATGAGAGTGGGTAAATAAAGCCAGACTGCTCAGTTTTGGATAAACTGTCCCTGTAAGCATAGGATGATTCACAGTTTATTTCTGTTTCCTTTACAGAGGCCCCATCTGTGGTTGTCTCCCCTCAGACACAAAGCTTCTCTCTGGGTGCAGAGGTCCACATCTCCTGTTCGGCATCTGGTTCCCCTCCTCCAAAGGTTTTCTGGAGCCATGGCAACATCTTTCTGCCCAACCACCATCGGTAGTCGACCAGCTCCCCCTCCCTTCTCTCATTATACTTCTACACACATAATTTGAGACGGATATTTTTATCTGCTTTCCTAAAATGGATCATTTACAGTTTATTTCTGTTTGAATAAACTGTTTGCAAAACATTAATATTCTGAGATTTGGTCAAGACATCAGAATAAATCTGACATCGATGCTGTGATCATTTAGAAGTCAGTTTGATGGAATGAAAACATGATTCAGTTTGAAAAGCGCTCAACACAACTGTCTCTGTAATATAATCATCACATCAGCAGTCTTAGGATAATATAACCTTGGCTGTGCTTTCAGAACGAGCATCTCTGAGTCAGGCATGCTGAAGATTCGAGGAGCTGTCCCTGAGGATGCTGGGAACTATACTTGTCTGGCCACCAACGAGGCTGGCACCGCCTCTCAGTCTGTTAGCATCAGTTATGCAGGTGGGAATAAAATGTCATGTATTCTTGTGATTCAGTGTCTCATGGTCCTTCAGAAATCATGCTGATTTACTGCTCAATACATTTTTCATTCAATTTTTTTATCAATGTAATTCAATTTTATCCATTTTTTATCAATAATTTTTTTATTCAAATAGGTTTGGGATACATATTTTTTTATAGATATTTTTTTTGGCAATTAAAAATAATTTATTTTAATTTATTAACTATAACATTATATAGAATATTCTAACATAATAAAGGTCTTTTCAGCCTATAATAAAAAAATATAAAATTCTTTTATAAAAAATGTCTGATTGAGTAATCGATTACTTTGATTGACTGGTATTGTTGAGTAAGAAGTGTTTTAAAGTTTTAGACAATTTTTAACTAAATTAAATGAAAAATATGATATGATCACTTGTGAGGTCATGTGAAAACGATACAAGATAATACAATATTTATCTTAGAATAATCTATCTTGTTACACTAATACAGCGCACGTTCAGTAAGTAGGAAGGTATATACACACATAACCAGATATTCACAAAGACATATTGATATATACTGAACATCTAGAATAACAGGAATATGAATGCCTTTCTCGCTTGTTTTCTTAGAGCCTCCGAGTATCTCTGCGGCACAGCAAGTGGTGACGGTCATTGCTGGTGAAGATGCCAGTCTCGAATGTCAGGCTTCTGGCACTCCTCCTCCATTAGTAAAATGGCAAAAAGGTAAGCACAATACACCTTAATTAACATACATAATTTTAGTCGACAAATAACATGCAAAATGCCAAATCAAATGTAAAAAAAGATTTATCAACATACAACATGATACTATGATACTATTTCATCACGCCATTAAGACTGTCTTTAAATTTCTGGGTTTTAAAAACGGTTTAGGATATTTCGTTGCTTGTAGAGTGTTGTTACAGCAACGGCGTATGTTTTCTTTGATTCTTGCACCATCCGTCTTCAGGGGATCTGGATCTGGGAACAGTTCCATTTGCGGAGCAGAATGTCCGTCGTGGATCGCTGCGGATCCGTGGGGTTCAGGAACTAGATTCTGGAGACTATACCTGTGTGGCCTCAAACGTTGCCGGGTCTGCCTCTGCTGTGGTCATACTACAGGTGGGAGGTGAGAACAAGACCTCAGCTGCATATATAAATATGACACAATATAAATATTACTGTACATTTTATACAGAACAATTTCATTTTATGTGGGCTTTTATTTATTGAGCTCACCGTCGCAGTATTTCTATTGCTTTTCCAAAACTTTGAAGCATATGTAGGTTATGGCATGAATCAAAGACCTTGGACAGAGCTATCTGATTTGAAGCAGAACACACCCATAAGCCCACGAGCTTCCAAACCGCAAGTGGAAATGTTCTCCCCGATTTGTTGCAGAGTGTGAAATTTGGAAAGTAAAATTTGGTTTTACTTTATATTTGGGAATGTGTCTTTAACGGGAGTTTTAACAGCTCCTGACAGGATTCGCAGACTCCCAGTAGCTCAAGGCCAGTTTACGAGCATGCTTGAGTGATTCAGAACTGGATCATAACATTATATAGAACTTGCATTAAAAGGGATATGTACCACTAGCAGCGCTAAGCATAGTTGCAGAAATATTGATTGTTATGTATTACGACTGATTCATGTTCTAGTTTCCAGAATGCTTCATTTTTCTGCCATTGGCCAATCAAACAGGTGTTTTTTGCACCCAAACTCACACCATTGACTGAGAAAATATTTACAGTATTTAGTCATAATAGGCAAATAAACTGGACAATGTGTCTAAACTTTCCGAGAGAATCAACTTACAGATGTCTTTGTTTAGTTAGTTTTTTCTGCACATTAAACTGAAATGGGAGAAAAATTGCACATTGTAAAAAATGACACACTTTAAGTCATAATTATTATCCTACATATAATGTGTCAGAGGAAAAAGGAAAAATATGTTGCAAATAAATTTGAATTCAGTTTAATATTGGTTGTAAAGCTTATTTTTCCATCTATATATTTTCTACTTTGTTCTCTGGTGTAATTGAAGAGAATTCACACTTTCTTAACTCCAGGACCCCTGAAATACTATGATACTTCGTGAGGGCCCCCCTTTATAAATAATAAAGACAGTACATAAAGACCAATTTATACTGTGTGCAAAAAAACAACGACAATAAGCATGATGTTATTGACTTTGGCTTTGTTGGTCTAAAGCCAAATCAACCTATTAAAATATTTTATTTATTTATTTATTATTATTATTATACATTATATTTGCACTTGTATACAAACAAAAACACAGTAGTATAATAATACTGATTATTAAACCTGATTATTATAAAAAAAAATAATTATAAAAGCCAGCAACAATAGCAAAAATAATAATACTAGTAAGGCTAATGAGTAAATAATAATAAAATCAATTATTAAAAATATTTAAATTATAAAAAAGGAGAGTTGAAAATGTATATATTTTTTAATATATTTAATATAAACTTAAATATAAAATATATTAAATGCAAACAAAGTTTCTTTTTTTTCCCTTTTTTTTGCAGCTGCTCCTACATTCTCAGAGTCTCCTGTGGACGTGACAGTCGGTGTAGGTGATAACTTTACTCTACCATGCATTGCCCGCGGTTTCCCCACACCTTCTCTGACATGGAGGCGCCAGGATGGACGTCCCATCTTTGGAAAGTCCTCTGGTCATGTCGGCACCTCTCAACTACCTTCCGGTGCCCTTCAGATTCAGAGTGAGTTTCTTTATCTATCCTTGAATAGATGTCTCGGGAGGTCTTCTGCTAGCACAATCTCTCCCAGATACTAAGCGCGAGGATCTAACGGACATGGTTAGACCACAAGCGTATAGTGAAGATGTTATTTTAGGTGTTGACATGCAGGGGAGGGTCTAAAAAACCAACTGCTGTGATTGAGGAAATAGAAGCAGTACAGCTGAGAGCTTCCTCTGGAGTGGGCTGAGAAGGTCTCCTCACCCCAGGCCCACTCAGGGCTTGGGTGGGGTAAAAGTCAAACCGCAGACCTCTAGAGCCAACACCGGAGCTTCTGACAAGACAGGGAGCTACATATGGACAAAGTAGAGCTTTAAATGTTTATAGGCTATAATGTTTTTATTGACTGCCTCTATAGTATTAGCATCAAACAGCTCATCTGGTATTGGATAACCTGGTTACTAAAAGCATTCTGAGCAAATAGGTCTATTCCTATACCTAATCCTCTAATATTGAGGATTATTATAATTAAAATATCTTTCCTATTGAAATGTTTTTTTTTTTTTCCAGTAATGACAAGCTGTTTCGTAACAGCCTTCAATCAGTAATCTTTAGGGTCGCATAATCTTTCACATATTCTAATATATGATTTGTGAATGCTGTTTTTGTTGTTTAATAATAGTTAAAGCAATCATTGTTTTTTATCAGGATTCTTTGATGAACAGCATTTTTATTTGAAATATTGAATTAGGTATTTTTAATTGTTTTTACTGCTTGATAATTTTAATGCATCCTTGCTGAATAAAAACATTCATAAAAAAAAAAAAATACTCAAATATTTGAGATGTATCTTAAAATTAGCATATTAGAATGATTTCTGAAGGATCATGTGACACCGAAGGTTTGTAAGTAATGATTCTGAAAAATCAACTTTGTCATCACAGAAATAATTGACATTTTAAAATATATTAAAATAGAAAACTTAGTTAGTTCTTCTAACTTACTTAGTTCTTAGTTCTTGAGATCATTCCTATATTCCATACTTGCACACAAATCTATTGTGCACATGTCACACTGATTTAAATCTATTTAAATCTATTTCAGCAGCTACTAATATGATTGCAAATTATTATTCTATGAATTTCACACATGCAGACTGTTGCACAACATTCATAACATCTTCGTTGTTTTCAGTCAGATGAAAAGTTGCATATAAAATAGTGAGTGCGTAATGCTCTCAGTCAAGAATGAATAACCGCTAATGAAGTCAGAACTGTCATCACAATGGAATAATAGCTGTGCTGTAAATACAAGAAAATCAGCATTGCTATAAATTCTCTTTCTCTTCCAAAACTGGCAACAGCGCCAATGAATGAATGCATTTTCAACCAATTTAAAACTTTAATGGTAAATTTTTTGTGTAAATCTTTAAAAAAAAACTACAACAACAACAAAAAACATGCATGTGTCATTAAAAAGCATTCATCGTAAATAGATGAAATTCAATCCAATAGATCATCTGTAGAATTTTTTTTTTTTTTTATCAAAGCATGAGGTAGAAAACTTAGGTAAAACAGTTTTATAAACTGAGATCGCATTTAATCATTTTCAGGTTATTTTATATGCTAAACATTACAGTTAAGTGTTAGTGTTATTAAAACTATTACAGTAAATGTGATAATAATTTAATAACACAATTCCATTTCATCTTCACAAAGTCTCAAATTTATCTTAGTTTAAGATTTTAGTTTTTATTTTAAAATATAATGGAATAGTCTAATGCAGGGGTCATCAAACTTGATCCTGGAGGGCCGGTGTCCTGCAGAGTTTAGCTCTAACTTGCCTCAATGCACTTGCCTGTAATGCTGTGTTCCAGGCAACCCGTGTTTTTTAACCTTCTACCGGTGAAAGTGCACTGGAACGGCAGTCAAACCCGTGACTTCCCACCATTGAACTCTTACTAGATCAATGTACTCCCAGTTCTGAGTTTTGACGTCACATAGCCCGCAAAACAACAATGGCAGCCCCTACGAATGCGGTGTTTATGCAAGTAGTACACAAAAAAAAGGTCTCTTGCCTTATGTGCTGTTTTCCCTTCTCCGTTTCCCTCAAATAAGCAAGGAAAGCACCTTTGACGATAGAAATGATTGTAAATGAGCATAAGCTCTCTATGGTCCGCCACGCTGGTTTGTTTACATCTAGCTACCACAATTCCTTGCAATTCCTTTTCTGCGTGATTTGCCTGGAACGCTACAAAGTCATGAGTCATGTTTTAAAGTCATGACGTACAGGCTCAAAAACCTGCCTGGAACACAGCATAAGTTTCAAGCATACCTGGTAAGACCTTGACTAGCTGCTTCAGATGTGTTTGATTAGGGGTGGAGCTAAACTCTGCAGTACACTGGCCCTCCTGGACCGAACTTGGTGACCCCTTTTATAATGCTTTATTGCTATTGCTTATTGTCAATTAATGTGAATTTTTTTAAATTATATTTACATATAATCTATGTAAAAATGTAATAATTACAACTTTTAGAAATGTTAATATTAAATATGTAATTTATTAATATAATGAATATATCTATGTGTAGTATAGAATAATTATTTGGAAATGTCCAATACTGGCTGCTACACATATTCATTCATAAGTCCATCTCTAATTTCGGAATATAAATAATATAGTACTTACATATTGTGCATCTCTGCTATAAATTAGCAACTTTATTTATATAACTAAATGACCTCTAAAATAACAGACTTTAAAATATCGTGAGTTATAATTTGTGTGTATCATCTCCACTGAATGTTCTGTATGTTGTTTTTATCCTAACTTACAAAGGTCAACATTTTATTAATGAACTAAAGCCATTAACCAAAAACACATCCACATGTGAGCTAATTAGCGACCACACATCCATTTCACAATATTAACAGCAAACTATAATGAATCTTAATGATTTGGTAATGACTAAAGTATGAAATGAGATTTTTATAAGGTATTTATAATTACAAAAGGGTCTTTTATGTTCTAATCAGTGTTCTTCTGTTCCCTCCAGGTGTTTGGGTTGATGATGAAGGTGTTTATGTTTGCGAGGCCAAAAACCAGTTTGGATCCGTCAAGGCACTAACCAGAGTCACTGTTACTGGCTTAGGTATGAAAATGTATTGTTCTCCTCACCGATATCACAAATATTATCACCATAAACTGTCACTGTAATTATCTTTCCTGTTTGCAGAACCCCCATTATTAGTTCAAGGTGCACCAGCTGTCACGGTGATGATTGGTCAGCCTTTGAACCTTCCCTGTATGTTATTAGATGGCATTCCTCTTCCTGACAGAGTCTGGACGCACAATGGAAAACAAGTGAGTGGCGAGAGAGGCGCTTACATGGTGTGAAAATTAAATTCATAGATAACAGATGTGTTTTGTTTGCACTTATTCTTCTATTGTGTGATCAATCTGTCTCTAGGTGCGTGTTGGAGGAAGAGTCTTTTTAAGGAGTGATGGCAGTCTGCATGTCGACAGAGCTGGAGCAGGTGATGCTGGGACATATGTGTGCACTGCCGTCAATGTAGCAGGATCGGCCAATATTACCATCACTGTGGAAGTTCACGGTTAGTAGACAAAGCCTGTTATCATTGAGTATAATTGATTTACAGTTTTTTCACCGCCTAGATTTATCAGCGTGATGATAGCAAGAGTGTAATGAGGAGATAATGGAAGAAGAAAGATGGAAGAAGGATTTTAGATTAAAAGAATTAAAAGAACACATTTCAAACAGTGCCTCATAATTTATGGTTTAGCTTCCCGAGAGTTAGAAGCTATAATAATAATAATAGGATTTTTAAAAATCTTTATTTTACGTTTAAAAGGTAACGTTAATGGCAGGTGGTAAAATGTGACAGAAAGGAGTCTTCATCTACAATCTTTAAGAACACTGAAGCTACAGAAGTCCTACAAGCCATACATTAAAAATAAATATTTAAAATATAGTTAATAATTAATACTGTTAAAATAATAATTAAGAAAAGAAAGAATGTGCAAAGCTACCAGTTTCATTCACGTCATATAAAAGCTTTTAAATAAAAAAACAAAAAGGTAATTTTTATCTTACAATTCAGATATTTTTCAGAAGACTGCAAGATGTTGTCTCAAAATTAATTCGTAACTAGGTTTTAACTGGCAATTCTGAGAAGAAAGCCAGAATAGTGAGATTCAATTTTTTGCAACTGCAAGAAAAAAAAAAAGTCTAAATTGTGAGCTAAAAAGCTGCAATGATTTTTTTTTTTTAATATAAAATAATTTCTGCAACAGGAAAAGAAATAATAGAAATCAATCAATAAATAAAAATACAAATTATGAGTTTTCCAATTAACTAACATCTAAAATCAATCTACATATAATTATACATTTACTTGTATACTTTTTTGTTTTAGAAAAATGTATTTATGTAAATAAAACGAAAAAGGACATAATTGATGTTTGTACTTAAAATATACTTTCTATATTCTTTAAAAACCTATGTTTTTTTTGTATTTAAAAAAAAAGATTTTTCACTTAAGATTTTTATTATTAATGGAAACAAAACAAAAAATATGTATAAAGAGAATACTTTTGCAGGACATTTTGTATTACAGTAATCCATCTAGTCCTTAATGAGGCTAAAATAGTTGCTAATATTAGAGTGTCATATTTAGAAGTGATAAGCTGGATTCCTTGTGAGGTATCTTTGGTGTGAAGTTCTAATTGTGAACCGCTGGTTGTTAAGGCCTCGTGAACAGCTGCTCTTCTGACCTACTTTTGCAGCCCCTCCTGATATCAAGGCTGGTCCTCTGCAATACACAGCAAATGAGGGCACACCCATCTCCCTGTCCTGTGAAGCGAGTGGGGTCCCCAAACCCACCATCGTCTGGTCCAAGGTACATCCCTCTTACTGTGGTCTTTTTTTCAGTAATGTCGCTTCTGGCCTTGTCCACATCCCAGCAGTGACAGATAGTGACAGATCTCCCCTTGCTAAACAGTTAGCTGGAATAACTTAGCATAATGGAGGCAGGAGAAGTGCTGATGCAGCCCGTTTGTCTTTGATGCATGGCTTTCCCAATTGCCTTTCAAAATAATGTTTGCTTACGTCCGCCTGCCCCTGTCATGGGAGGTTAAGTTTTCCACCGCTGTTTCACAAAACGATAGATTGGGGGTGTATTGTCCGCAGTATACACTTGAGGCATGTAAATTGCTATTCTGGTCACATGAAAGAAGGTCTGCTAAAGTCATCTTGTTTCAAAGCAAAAAGGGTCTGGGGGATAGGCAGGAGGAATGCTTGATTCCTGGTAACCTGAGAAGATGCTTCAGAGGTTTCGGACAGGATGTGCATTCCAATATGCATTCAAGTCATGTTAGAAAGATTGTATTTACAACTGTCACCACAAACCCTAATTGCAATTGGAAAACTCTGGATTTTCTTTTAGTCCTGAGAAAACATGTTGAACCCAAAAGGTGCATCATCTGTTTTATTAGTAAATTCATAAAAAATAAATGCGTTTTTTGTTATTTGTTTTATTTATAGTAAAATAAAGTGTACCTAAGTATTGTATATTTACTATAGAATATTCCCCTTTTTTATATCCTTCCATTTTTTTAGTAAGAGCAGGTGCAGCCATGTGTAACTTTAATGTGCACAGCTACTTTTCAATTCCTATGGAAGCTTTTAAATAAAAAAGGTCGCAATTTTGAGAGAAAAAGAAGTCTAGATTGTGAGAAGTTACCTAACAGTTACCTTATAACCTGGTTATAACTAGCAATTCTGAAAAGAAAGGCAGAATAGTGAGATATAAATGTGCATTTACAACAAAAAAACGTTTGATTTGTCAGCTAAAAAGCTGCTTTATTCAGTGCTAGAAGATTGTTTCTGGCGCAGGATGGAAAAGAATTGTATTACTTATAAGTTATTTCAGACCTGTGACGTCGTAATTATGACTTCCCAGGAGGACTTAAAGACACTTTTTTTCTCTCCCCAGGGTCGAGATCCCTCAAAAAGGCCCTTGTCTGCACCTCTTGAGGCAGCTAATGGGATTCTCTACATCCCCAGTCCCACAGCGGAGGATTCAGGGGTTTATGTGTGCACCGCCACCAGCACTGTGGGCTACACCAGCAGGGAGATGCATCTCATTGTTAACAGTGAGGAATATATGGATGATTTATTAAAAAAAAAATAGTGTAGAAGTATTTTCTGAGTCTCTCATTTCAACAGGCAAACCAAGAATTTTTAGTGCTGACGGCTCACAGGCAGTGGTTAAAATGGCAGCTGAGGTTGGATCAGAGGTCATCCTTCCATGTGATGTTCATGGAAGTCCTACACCTCTGGTGACTTGGAGCAGAAATGGGCAACCGATACCTCCTGTTACAGCCTGGTAGGCAAATAATAATCAGTTCATACACCATATAAATTCAATACGACACATAACATACATATATAGTTCATGTAACAATGCTTCTTAAGGATCATGTGACACTGAAGACTGGTGTAATTCAACTTTGCTATCACAGGAATGAATTACATTTTACAATATATTTCCATAACAGTTTAATATTTTTAAACAGTAGTGTATATTTCCATTCATCACATTTTGTCATTTTTTATATATTTTCCTGGTTCCAAAGTGTATAATGAAAAAAATGTTAAATGTTAATGTTCTGGCACATACATTTGGTAAAAGGTGGCCAGTTTTCTGTTTATTTTGGTATTTGGTTTACAGATTTACAAAACAAAAGTAGGGGGAGAAAACAAGGTCACAGACCAAATGTGCTCATTAATTTCTTGTGACAGTGTCACAAAACCTGTTTCATGAAACTGAAAATGATGTGGTAATATTAACCGTCATTTTTGCTTTTAGAACAGTGTTGTTATAGTACATAATAAATGGCAAAAATATGTCCTGATGAGTGATGAAGTTTTCTTGCTGTGAAGGAATGGGCCCTGGTGAGGTGATGTAGTCATCTATAAAAGGCTTCAGCTGTGTCAAAACTCACCCCAGCTGACTTTTCTTACCTCATTCTAACTCCCCTGGACAAGAACTAGAGCCAGCTCAGTTTCAGCAAGAGCCACCGGTGCTATGTTAAGAAGGAGACACATTAGATTTCATTCTGATGGACTGACACTTTGCATGTGTTTGGCTTAAGTAAAATCATCATCTGCAGGCATCTTTTTTCTCACTTATTTCATGTTTTGTGGGTGTTGGATATAGTTTTTAATTGCGGTGCTCTATCACTGGCCAGATAGTAAACTACCCAGGAGTACAATGATGATAAGACTGAAGTACCTGAAGATAAGACTCTCTTATACTTGCTAAAGTTGCCCTCTTTTAAAGAAATATTCTAGGTTTAATATCCGTTTAGCTAAATGAATATCATTTGGTTTACAAAAATCTAGGTTACATGAGTCACTTACAATGGAAGAGAATATGATGCCAGCCTGTAAACATTACTCAATACAATACCCAGTGTTTCAATAGTACAGCCACAAGACAGAAACAATATTCATGTTAACATGATTTTAGTGAGAAATAAACACTGTGTGAAGCTATATCCAATTTGACTACTTTGTTACCATGACAACATAACGCAAACCCCAAAACGACTGTAAAAAAGTATGATTTAAACAGCTTTAAAGCTCAAATAATACACAAGTTTTAATAGAAGACTAAGTGTTCAGTAGGTGCTTTTATGAAATAGTAAGTTTCACATTTCAGTCCTCTAAAACTGCCCCTACTTACTTCACTGTAACCCCTGTTTTGGCAATTGTTAAAAAAGTGGTAATCAACATTATGCCACAAATGTTTTAACGATTATAAGCTTTACCAAATTAAGATCTGACCAAGGCATGTGTTGCAGAAAAGGTGTTTTTAATTCCCAGTCGTTATGAAGATCCTGTGGACTCATACCTACAAGACATGCAAGGTGTAAAATCACAAAGTTCAATGGAAAACAGATGTGAAGTTCATTACATCGAGTTTGATGAATATTCTCAGTAAACTGATGATGATAAGAAAGAGAAGCGTGTTGGGATTTTTTAGTAGGTGCTAGAGCATGTTGATGGTATTAGTCGGAGGGACGCAGGAGATATAGGTATTGCAAGGATGTATGGATGACAGCTTTAGGATTAGGTAATGTTGTCTGTCTGTGAAAGCAGGGAATGTGAGACACTGTATTCCTGGTAAAGCAAGGAATGAGACCTGTGAGTGAGTGTGTGCTTTGAGTGATAGTCACAAAGGAAGAAGCGTAGCCTGCATAATGTTTGAGTCTCCAGGAGCTTCCTGTCTCATAAAACAGCATGTCGACGTCTCAGTCTGCCTGACGAGAATAACACGCCACTCCAGAGACATCTGCCACATGGGAAAGAAGATTGTGTGTGGAAAGTGTGTTTAATCTACAGTCAGGTGGCTGCAGGGGTGTTAGGGGGCACCAGTGTTTGCTTTAACCTTTGTGATTTAGGAGCTTTATCTGAATCTGAACTGCTTTTTTAGTCTCTTTCTCTTTCTGGCCCATTCCAGCACTCTTGATTACTCTAATTATCCATTTTCCAATTTTGCCAGCGTGCACATATGTTGGTTCAGGCTGGTTCAAACAGGGTTAACATGGATCCAACATGAATTTGTTGTACTGTATGTTGGCATTTGTTTGGATAATTAATTTTGAACCTAAACCTAAAAATGTACAATGAATGGATTTCAAACCACAGGTATTCAACAGATCCAGTATCTAAATTTGCATACTGTACATGTTTTAGGTGTCAGTATGTTGCATTTCATCAATTTCTACTGTACATTTTAAAGTCGTCAGTGTTAATGCTTTCAAAAAAATAAAAAGAACAAATGTAAGAAACAGTCATTCCAACACCGATGTTGTTTCAGAAGTATTCGTTGTAAATTTTCAAGTAAGCGAAAACACTCACCCACAAGAAACAGTCACTTCAAAATTTCAAAACAAACAGACTGTAAATTTTCAAGCTGGTATCCATAATACTTTAACAAAGAAATACTCTGTTTCAAACTGATACAGAGGTGAGAGAAATATACACTGTATATTTTTAAAGCTAGCAGCCATTTTTTAGCCATAATGCCTTGAAAAAGATTTTTTTATTATAAACCAAATGCTAAATAATAATAACTTCATTCACATGCGTGTTTCTGCTCGGATTTTGGGTAGTTTGATTTGACTTATAAAACAAAACTTTTGGAATTCGGTTAATTCATTAGAAATTCTGTGTAATCTGTGTGAAGTCAATCTTGGGTACGAATCTTGGCCGTGACCCACTATTTGTGATCTCAGCGTTAGTCCACATGTGCAAGACTTGTGAGAAAAAAGTGGGAGGCGGAGTACTTTGTCCCAAAGGGGGTTTGTTGAATATAGTAGCTTGTAGCTTCCTTTCAGATTTCTTAGTTGTATTTGTATTTAGGTTGCCATAATAAAGTCGCTAAGCAAATGTTCAAAAGATTACAGGCCAAATGAAACCAAGCTGATTTTCTCAATTGGTTTCAATTGCGCAAGTTCAAAACCAGCTTGCATGCATATACACAAGACCACACATTCATTTACACCAAACATACTCTTTAACAGACTCTTTTACTTTGAAACATACCTCTTTTGACCTCCCAGCCTGACCTTTGACCTCTTCCTACACAGGTTCACTGTTCTGCCGTCTGGTTCTCTGAAGATTAGTGATGTCAGGCTGATAGACAGTAAATTCTACACCTGTTCTGCTGTTAACCCAGCTGGGAACGTCTCACTCACCTACAATTTGCAAGTGCAAGGTACAATCCAATAATTTCAGGATTTATCTCTAAATATACATGAAACAGGATGCAGATTTTGGGAGCGTTCATAGTTCGTACAATTATTCAATCTTTTCAATGACAACATCTCTTTCGAGGTTTGACAATGAAATTTCATCTTGTAACAAAAATGCTGTTGTAGAACTATGACTCAGTGATATTATCAGATAGTATTAACATTATATGTACTGATGATTAGCATAATTATATACCATGGTGTTTTCCCTCATAGTTTAAAGAGTGCATACATATAATGGCATTTAAATGTTTTTGAGTTAGTACATTTTTTTGTTGTTGCTGTTGTTTAAAGAAATTAATACTTCGGTTCAACAACAAAGCATTAAATTGATCAAAAGTGAAAGTAAAAACACTTATAGACCCGGTTTCATAAACGGGGCATAGCTTAAGCCAGGACTAGGCATTAGTTTAATTAAGATATTTTAGCAACTTTTACAAAAATTTATTAAAGTGAACTTTTTATTTATAGAAGAGCCCCGGAAAAGTGTAGCACAGCCGTTTACATCATTGATTATGATAAGAAATGTTTTTTTTTTGCAGCAAATAAGCATATTAAAATAAATTCTCGAGGATCATATTACCTTTTAATGTTTCACTTTATTTTGATGGTCCCTTTAACGTATTCTGTTGATTATAAGTAACGTTGCACCTACATATCTACTGACTCTCAATAGAGTGTTAGCAGAGTATTAGTAGACTGGTATGGTTAGGGATAGAATAAGTTGATATGTACTTGCAAAGTTACTTATAGTCAGTAGAGCATCTTTTGGGAGACCATCACAATAAAGAGTTAGCAGATAATAATTAGACAGTGTACTAATATTCTAATGAGAGTTAATTGACATGTAGGTGCAAAGCTACTTATTGTCAACAGATAATATTTCACAAGTAAATGCAGCCTTGGTGAACATGAGATATTGTAAAAACAATGATTAATCTTGAACTTAAACTTTTGGATGCTAGTGTATAAAGTGGTCAGTATGTTCTTTGCAGACACTTACATTTAAAAAAATTCTACAATTCAAATTCCCGTAACAAATTAACATCCAAACAACATAGAAACCAGTTTTTTTTTTTCTTCTAACAGCTAAACCAAGGATTCAGCCAGCACCTTCGTCTCTTAAGGCTCTGATTGGCCAGACAGTGGTGTTGCCATGCGTGGTCCAGGGAGAGCCAAGCCCTCAGATCAGCTGGCTTCATAACAGACTTTATGTGGGTGGTGATAGAATGCTGAAGATCCAGGCGGTCCAGCACTCGGACAGCGGCACATACAGCTGTGTAGCCAGGAACAGTGCTGGAGAAGATACCATCGAGATTGTCCTGAACATTTTAGGTATGTTTGTTGAGCAATACTGCACAAATCACATTGTTCAACTCTAAACATTTGTCATTTCACAAAGAACTTTGCAAACCAAAACATTTAAGGAAGGCAATATATCATTATCCCCAGCCAATTTAAATCATGACTAAACATGACTTGTTTAAACCAGTGAACATGGTCACAAATTACTTATCCCTGTGTTCCTGTGCTCCACTTTCACCACTGAGTTGACCTTTGACTTTGGTTCTTTAATTTTAACCCTGTATTTTATATTAGTACTGTGTAACTCCTTGACTCTAGTATAATTACTTTATGTGGTTACAGAGGGCCCCTATTTTGAGACAAATGGAGAGACCATTATTGAGACTGTGGCTAACAGCAGAGTGCTCATCCCTTGCCCTGCAAAAGGTAGGTGTAAACTAGCTTTGCTTCTTATTAGCATTAGAAACGTTTTGGATATACATTTCTCTATATGTGGTGTGTTTTCTTCTTTACTTAACTGGGTTAATTAGTGCTTTGTTTGATCCCATTCATAATTTAAATATGATGGTGGTTCAAGTTTGTTTGACAAACAAAACATCTTTTATTTAATGTAAAGTCATATTTTATTTCTGTAAACTCTCATCATTTCATGTGTCATTTGATATGTATAATAATGCATCCCTGCTAATTCTAAGTATTTTAAATCTTATTGACCCAAAACTAGTGTACGTAAATAAGCTATAAGCTATAATAACAAAAATATCCGTACATATATATGTAAACAAGCATATGTGTGCATGTGAGAGAGTGATGTGATAAAATCTGTACTGAAAGCTGTCTTTGGGAGTTTTTTTTTCTTTTCTGCAGTCTCTCACCATATGGTCTCTTTTCTCACCGCCACTTCATTTTGGCTGCTGGCAACATTCTAGTTTTGCGCAGGTTTAACAGCTCGTTTCACGTAAACAGACCTGGAAAGGAAGTCAAATGCCTTCACTCGCTGGAAGTGAGAGGTGTTTAGTGTGAATCTGTGTCTACAGTAATACATAACCAGCTTTTCCCGTGCACACTGTAAGCTAATAGGTGTTGTTTTGATGGAAACGTGCCATGGCAACCCTGCTTGTCACGGATATGACATGATGTGTGTGTGCAGCAGCTGGAACACTGCTCTTCTCCTCTGTCTCTGAGGGCCACATCTGCTTTCCTGCATGCGAAGGCCCACTGGGAGAGGAATCCTAATTAAGGACTGTTGCAGGCGGAGAGGAGGAGGGCTAAGAGCGAGAGTACAGGGGAAGAAAGGGTTTGATGGGCCGTTTTTACAGCCGGTTATCAGTCTGTCTTGAATCAGAGCAAAGATGGTCAAGTTATCCTTGCTATTAAGTGGAAATTGTGCTGAATTGCTGTTCATTTTCTCGCGTTTGTGTTGTATTGCTAATGTTGTTATGGCAACTGTGAATTCAGACATCTGTGTAGCTCTTAATGAGAGGTACTTAATACAGATATGACACTAAATAAGTGCAAACGGCTGTGCTGTCGTGCATGTTTGGTGGCGGATGACGGTAATCATTAGGCTCTGGTTAAAGTGCCTGTCTGTAAAATAAAGTGACGTGCCTAATAATCACACTTTGTAGGAAATGAGCTAACTCAAACACAACCTTTACAGTTTATTTATTGGTGCTGTTATGATTTCACTCTATGCTAAAAAACGTTTGGGGTCGGCAAGCCTGATAAATTCACTAAGGCTGTAAAGAATACGGTTATATTGCGAAATTGTATTAAAGTAACTGTTTGTGCTTTATTATATTGCTGATTTAATATATGTATATTGCTGCCTTGCAGCTTAATCCTATTATGAATAAAAAGTTAAAATATTTATTTAAAATAGCCTTTGCCTTCGACCTCACCTTCCTCAGGGGGGGCACGTGGGGTTCGTGGGGGCACACAGAGCTCTGCCAGACCCTTGCAGCCAAGGGCTAAATTCCCCTAGGGCTCGGAGTCCGCCGAGCTCCCGGCTCACACTTTTTCTATCAATATGGAAAGGAAAGGACGTGACAAGTGGCCAGGTATGGTTTCTCATACTAGGAATTGGTGCTCCGCATTTAACCCATCCAAGTGCACACACACAGCAGTAAGAAGGGATCAGCCACGCACACACACACCGTGAAAACATACACACACGGGCAGCCAGCAAATGGCATTTTAGCAAATGGCTGCAATATAACAGAGAGTAAAACATTTTATGGGGGTCTGAATACTTTCCGTACCCACTATAACCAAACTTACAACTTTTAATAAAAAACAAAACTAAATAAATAAAAATCACATACATTGGCACATACATTTACACATTTTAGCTTATCTATAGAACACACACTGTTTTCTTATAACAAAATTCCTCAATCCTGCAGGTGTGTTAGGTAAAGAAGACATTTGCCAAAAGGAGTAGGAGTGAGGAAGTCTTTCCTTTTCAGATCGATCCATTTAATCTGGCTTGCACTAAAAGACATGACCCCACCCAAGACACTCAAACAAGACTCTTTTTATAACGTGCATCATCCAAAGTATTGTTCAAGGGATTTCTGACAAATAAACTGCTTCTAATGTTATCCCGTAATGTAAACGGCACCAGCTGCACACCATTCTTTAAGTCACAAAAACAATCAATCCAAACATTATGACTGTAAACATCTGCTCTGGGAGTTCTTTTCCCTCTATTTCTGATTGGCTTGATGTTAAAAAAAAAAGTGGCTGACTTATTGTACACAGCGGCCCCTAAAAGTATTTGGACACTTACGATGCACTTAAAAATGTATGAATATCTTTGAATTACGTAATAAATTATTACACCAAGTGACATTTATTTTAAAGTTAGCACAAACACATTGAAATAAAATACTTTACTAAGTGAAGACAGAAAGCATTTATGCACTTTGTAGTTAAAACATTAGTGGATAGTTAATGTGACAAACTACACCTGTGATTACTCTAATTGGAGACCTGTTTAAATTTAGCAAGTCATCGCAAGTAAAGTTACTTCTGAGAAAAGCCCGTACATAATATATTTGCGGATGACGCCTGGTTTGGTATGTTCAAACACAACCTCATGTCATTTCAGACTTGTTTGGCTTCTGTGGAACATAAAAGAAGATATTTTGATGAACACTTCAATTGCTTTTTGTGGATATAGGCTCTTTGGAAAAAGGTGAATTTACCAATCATTTTTCAAAGATCCAAAAACATGCATATGCATAAAATTCATTGCAGCTTCCTAGTGGCAGTAAACAACTTTTCTGGTATAGTAAACTTGCTTGGCAGCTCACCTGATATGGCTGTACCTTATGCGGAGGCCCGATAAATTACGATAAAAGATGTTACAGAGATAAGCTAAAATGCCATGGATTGCGGTAGCCAATGGGATTTTATCTCATAATTGGTTTTGTTTACTATCGATTAGGTTTAGGGTGTAGTGTAGGTGGTGCATTATTTTTAAACATGATAGAGCGGTAATCTTCTTCATACAATATGTACAACAAACAATAAAACACTAGATTCACATTCATACACTCTTTTGGCACTCTGTTCAGCACACTTTCCATTGGACGGACGGGGTTCAAAACGTCAGTGAACATTTTCATTGTATGAATAGAAAAACACTGAAAAATTCTTCAAAATGTCTTTTATGTTTTACAGAAGAAAAAAAAAACATGACAGCACAAGGGGAAATCTGTTTTACAAATCTGAAAATATAAAAGTGATTGTTTCTCTTCACAAAGCGTGGAATAAAATGGGTGATTCATATGGATTCTTTTTATGATGCCTTTATGACCTTTTTAGCTCTTCAACATTTTGGTTAACTGAAGTTTCAATGGAGGAAGGTTTTAATAAAAATGTCTTATATCTTGTGTGTTTTGTAGATTAACCAAAGTTTGAAGGGTGAGAAAATGATGACAGATTTTCTTTTTTCATTCTAATAGTTTAGAATGTCTTGAAATACTTATTTTGGGCCTCTTTTTTATATCCTCATTACGGTGTATTCCTTCAATCACTATATAGACTCTACATGTCGCATGTGAGAGTTTCATCTAAAGTGCTCTGGTATCTGAACACTTCTCAGTATGTCATTCCTGACCAGATAGCCTTTGAGGAGGTTTAAGAGGTGACTGTAAAACAACTACAAGGTTACCCCCTGCCCCGTCACTTACAGCTAACCTAGTAAAGTTCATAACACATCTGTTAAAGGGCTTTTGGAGGCTGATATAGGACCTCATTGATGTGTTTGAACCACTCCCCTTACTGCTTTCCTGAAGTCTCTTCACTTTTGTCTTTGAGCTATAAATCTGGTGTTCTTACACTTTATCAGTTCTCTTCTGATATACTGTGTCTGGCATCTTCACTTGGTGCGTGTCACCTTGAAGTACTGTTTGACAGGACATCGGCTGAGCCACTTCTGGGGAAAGAAATTTACTGGCATCCTTTTGGTTTCTGCTTTTCGTTGTCTCACTGTCAGATGGATTGATATCTGGTCTTGTTCTTAAACTCTGGCGAGCCGTGTGTTCATTGTGCGCAGGGATTGTGATTCTGTCTTCTCTGATCGATGTCTTCTCCTTCACATATACTGTTTCTCTATCTCATTTGTTCTCTTGCTGTTGTCATCCCCTGGCTAGGGTCTCCTGCTCCTAAGGTGCGATGGTTCAAAAATGGCCTGGAGGTCCATATGGAGCATTCGGTGCATGGTGTGTCTTTGGCTGAGAATGGCTCGCTGGTGATTGGCTCAGCTTCGGCCAGTCACAGTGGAGATTTTAAGTGTGTGGCCACTAATGAAGCAGGATCTGCAGAGAGGAAGACCAGGCTAAAGGTCAATGGTGAGGCTTTTGGAGCTTTTCCACATGGCTAATAGCTTTATCAAGCATTTGTTAATTAATGTTTATTTAGTGTGATACATACAATTTAGAATCCAGGTTTTTGGCTTAAACAATAATTACAAATTTGTATTGGTGATTCTTAATTTATCCTGTATAGTGTACCTAGAAGTTAACAGAAACAAATATATGTTCTGTTTTGTTCTGTTGGTTTAGAGTCGCCACTGATTACATGCCTAAATACATGCAAATTACAGTCAGGGTTTAGTGCTGGATGTTGCTTGAATTATGTTAAATGATTTGTTTGCCTCACAAATCTAGTTCCACCCGAGATTCAAGATGATGGGCAGCCATTGAATCTGACAGTCACACTGAAGCAGCCCCTGACATTAGGGTGTGATGCTCTCGGTATCCCAACTCCAACCATTACCTGGACTAAAGACAACAGACCTGTAGGTTTCCTCGTGCATTGTGATGATTCATTATTTATTTTATTTTATTTTATTCCTTATTTATTTATTTTTAATACATTTTTGACCCTCCTCCAGTGCAATGGTAACATAGTGCCACCTAGTGGCCATAACATTCATTTCAAATCTTGGCCGCTGCTCTTTGAAATCAATTACTCACTCTTTGCTTCTAGGTATTGGAGACTCCAGGGGTGTATCTGCAGAATGGAAAAAGGCTTTTAAAGATTTACCGTGTTCAGCATGATCACGCTGGCCACTTTTCCTGCACTGCCCAGAACTCTGCTGGGGAAGCCAGGAGGGAGTATATTATTGAAGTACAAGGTGAAATATAGACAGAAAAGCTGTGTAATTTAAAGCAACCTTGAGATTTATGAAACAAAGTATATATAATAAGCTTTGTTTTTGTATTTAGCTTGTAATGACAGATGCAAATCCCTTTAGTTTCTCATGTTTTCATATCTCCTGGTGTGCACGTTTAGCTCCACCAGTAATTTCAGGCACCTCAGGAGTGCAGGAAATGACTGTCATGGCAGGGCAGGAAGTCGACATGCAGTGCAGAGTTAGTGGCCGCCCGCTGCCTTCAGTGGAATGGAGTCATGATGGAGAGTAAGTCAATGACACACATAATTATACGCTCCTGTCATCTGGCTTCTGTGCTCATGTGTGCTCTTCACAATCTCTCTCAGGGTTTTATCCCCTATCGGAGACCCTCATGTGGAGTTTTTGGAGAAGGGGCAGGTGTTGAGGATCAAGTCTGTCAGGCCAAGAGACCGTGGCCTGTATCAGTGTGTGGCCAGAAACAATGCTGGGACTCAGACACGGCAGTTCAGGCTGAACGTACAAGGTACTATGGGAATCATAAGGAATTAAATAATTCTTCTTCTGGTACTTATGACTCTCTCCTTGATTATGTAATAAATTCTAAGCCATATGTGTTTGACTCATTAAAAATAAACAAATTACAAGAGTCATCTATTTGAGAATCAGACTGCACTGTTTGTGCTGTTTTGTTTAATTTCACCAATAACAACTGAATCATAAGAGTCACCATTCAAAATATTTATTACACTGGTTGTGCTGTATGGTTTTGATTCACTAAAAAAGAACAGAATAATTAAAGTCATTCATTCAAGAATTGGACCACACTGGCTTCATTTTATACAGTAGTTTTGAAAAACTAAAATAAAAGAACTGAATCGTTGGAATAATTTGTTCAAGAATCAAACTGCACTGGCGGCGCTCTATGGTTTTGTTTTACCAAAAAATGAATCATAACACCGATACTTTGAATAATAAGACCAAAAAATGTAATAACAAAAACCCTTATGGTTTTTGTGGTCACATTTGGGAATCAAACTCTACCGCACTGTATGTTTTTGATTCACTAAAAAGAGCCGACTCATAAGAGTTATTAGTTCAGGAACTGTATGTATTTCTTTTACTAAAAAGTTATGTTTGAATTTATATATTTATTTTATTTATATTTATATATTAGGCCTTATCCCTTACTTAGATTTTAGATGTAGATCATGAGTTTTGCAAAGCCTTTGCAATTTTTGAGGAATGTTATTTTTAAAATATTCCACAATCTTTTTACACTCTTTCACAGACTGAAGCATCTGCCCATATTTACTTCTGAGAGACTCTGCCTATCGAAGACATCCCTTTTATAGCTGATAATGTTACAGATCTGATGTCAAATAACTTTTAGTTGCTAGATATTCTCCCAGCTCATTCAGGTGGCATTTTAATGGATATTCTTAAAATACAGTTCTTATCCAATCTGTATTCTCTGTCTTTTCTCAGCTGCTCCCATAATTCGTGATGCCGGTGAGAATTCAGAGGTGACTGTCGTTCTGGGCTTCCCTGCTGTTCTTCACTGTGAAGTTGAGGGCATTCCACTTCCCACTATCACCTGGCTAAAGGACAACCAGCCCATTGTGTCCAGCCCTCAGCTCACGTACACTCAGGGTGGACAGTCTTTGCGTGTGGCTGCGGCCCGTGGAGAGGATGCAGGCACTTACGCCTGCAGAGCAACTAACCCCGCTGGAACAGCACACAAACAACACACACTGAGAATTATGGGTATGTATACAAGGTAAAGAGATTTACATAGCTAAAGGTTGTTTGTTTTTGTCAAAGATTAATGCTGTGCCATTTCTTCAGTACCTCCACAGATTGAGGGGGATTCTACGACTCTCAGCTTTGGCAGAAGAGAAGAGAAAGTGAGAATTAATGGGACACTGACTTTGTCATGTCTGGCCAAAGGCTTTCCAGAGCCTGTTACACAATGGTTTAAAGATGGACAGGTCCGTATTTTTTGTTTTAGATCTTTTAGGTTGTTCTATAGTTATGCCTAGACCATATTGCATGATTGTGAGTGTCATATTGCTTTTTATGTTTTGTTCCTCCAGTTAAAATATTTCCAAACAAAGAAAAGCATTATCAAGGCACTGAACAACATGTAGTTTAGGGTCTAGAAAAGCAGCATTTTCACATGTATTGGTTGAATGAATGATTCAATGACTCAACGATTAATGTAATCACTTGTTTCATTCCTGGATGAGTCAGCGTGTTTAAATACATACAGTGAGTATTATATTAAATTAAATTCAGTATTCATTCATAGTCATTATTGGTGTTGATGGTCTACAGATTATATTGAAAATATGCTGTTTTTATTTGCTTTTGTCTTTGATTGTTAGTTAAAATGATAAAAGAATAAAACAAGAAATTAAAATGTTCCTTTGGGACACAGCAGCTCATGTCCAGGAAGGAACTGGGCCTGAAATCATCTTTTCTAATTATCTTTTGAGGAGTAATGAATAAAACAATAATACTGAAACACTCTCTATTCCACAGCTTTTAAATGGGAATACACACACCGGTCTGAGAGTGAACAGTCACATGCTCCTCATCGAGAATGCCATGCTGTCTCATGAGGGCCAGTACACATGTGTGGTTACTAATTCTGCTGGAGAGGACAAGAGAGACTTCCACCTGATTGTACAGGGTCAGTGCAAATTACACACACGTTAACTTCAGTTAATATGCAGACGTTAATGATTAATGAACAACCTCCTCAGTGCCTCCAATCTTTCACCGGGTGATAAATGGTGCTGCTGGTTTCTCGCTGGGGGAGAGAGAAGGAGATGAAGAGGATCCTGATGGTACTGAAGGGATGGTTGAAAGACGAGAGGTGGTACTGGGACACTCCATCAGTCTGTCCTGTGAGAGCAATGCTATTCCTCCTCCTCGACTCAGCTGGTACAGACAAGGCAGGCAGCTTACCAGCTCAGATGGAGTTGTGTTGTTACCTGGTAATAGTTTTTTTAGTATTTTGTGAATATCAATTTCAAAAGAACAGAATTTATTAAAAACTAAATTTTTTACATTATACCTTTATTTTCTGTCAATTTTGATCAATGCATCCCAGAAAATATTTAAATAATAATTAGATTTTTTTTTTTGACATAAATTTTTTTTTGATGGTGTAAGTATTTATTAATTCATTAGCATGTACAGTAAATGTCCGCAAAACTTGGTTTTACCATGTGAGCACCATGGCTCCTTTTAGTTATTGTAGTTAAAAACAAACAATGCCATTGATCTTAAATTAAAAGATAATACACTGACTGGTCCATACAGTATATATACACAGTACATTTTTGTTTTTTGTCCGTTTCTCTTCAGGAGGGAACGTCCTGCAGATCCCACGGGTTCAGCTTGAGGATGCTGGAAAATATACCTGCCAGGCTGTGAATGAAGCTGGAGAGGACAAAATGCACTATGACCTGGAGGTGTTGGGTAAGGAAGTAAATCCAACTGGCAGATCTCTATGGCATTCAAATTAATAAACAATATTTGTCAGCTTCTTTAATAATGAGCATGAATAATCTGCTTAAACCTGACTAATTGTACATTTTACGCAGTTCCTCCTTTGATTGATGGCCAGACTGATGAGTTCATGCAGGACGTGGATTCTGTGGTCAACTCGACTATATCACTGCGCTGTGATGTCACAGGAAACCCCACTCCATCTGTATCTTGGCTGAAGGACGGTCTGCCCCTCTACAGCGGCCCTCACCATCAGATACTAGAGGATGGGAAACTGTTGGAGGTGAGCTCAGAAACAGTTTTACTCCCTGTCTCTCCTAATTAAACATAATATCTTTGATTCATAGGTTATCACTGATTTATTACAAGGTTAATACAAAGGTTTTGCTTATTTGATAGAAAAAAAGTGAAGTGGCAGAAAAATAAAGTGGCAGGCCTTGTGTGACTCTCCTGTGTTTCTCTGTAGATACTGAAGGTGCAGGTGTCAGATGCGGCCAGTTATCAGTGTGTGGCTGAGAATAAGGCTGGAGCTGTTGAGAGACTCTACAGCTTGTCTGTTCAAGGTAAGAGCAATTCAACAGTCGCAGAAAACCAGGAAACATCAGTGAATTGTATTTACCAGCCCTGAAAATGTCATCAAAAATTCCTGCAAAAATGTAGTGCAAAAATGAATGGAAAGTTAGTGGGATCACGTGGCACTAAAGATTTGAGTAATGATGCTTAAAATTCAGCTTTGCCATCATGGGAATATATATTCTATTCTATTCTATTCTATTCTATTCTATTCTATTCTATTCTATTATAACATAGCATAGCATAGCATAGCATAAATAATTAGCTCTTTGTCTAATACACTGTTAATAAAGCATTTGCTTTTCTTAGTTCCACCAAGGATTGTGGGTCGCCGAGAGGAGGATATGAGTGTGGTGGAGGGTCACATGATCTCTTTGCTGTGTGATGTGCAGGCATACCCGCCTGCTGACATCATCTGGACCAAAGATGGGCAGGTGCTGGAGTTCAGCACTGGCATCCACATACTGCCAGGTGATTTGTAGTCTAAATGTATATCAGTAATTCTTTGTGAAGCATGTACACATTTATATAATGTGCCGCCATCTTATTCAAAGGTGGTCAGATGCTGCAGCTTCCCAGGGCTGGACAGCAGGATGCTGGCCAATATGTCTGTACAGCCACAAACTCAGCTGGACAAGACCAAAAGAGCATTCTCCTTACCGTCTACGGTTAGAGGAATATAGGTATTTTTGTTCAGTAATTGTTTCAGCTGATAAATATAGCATACATTTTTTTATTTGGCTCTTTCTAGCTCTGCCTTCACTGGTGCCACGTCTTGAATCAGAGTCTGAGGTTATGACACCTCAAGTCGGGTCATCACTTATTCTGCGTTGTGAAGCCAACGGCACCCCTCAACCAGAGGTCACATGGTATCGTAATGGACTTCAGCTGGCTGCTGGGAATGGTTTGAGGATAGAGCACCAGCAACTTGAGATAGTTGGGGTGCAGGTAAGACAATTCTTTAAATGCGTATGTATATACACACATATATTATGTAAACAAAAACTTTTATTTTGGATGCGATTAATTGTGATTAATCATTTGACAGACCTAATTAAAATACAAAACCTACCTCAAACTTGAGTTTACTTAAGTTAACTAATAGTGTAACTGTATAAATAATGCAAATGTACAAACCGGATTCCAAAAAAGTTGGGACACTAAACAAATTGTGAATAAAAACTGAATGCAATGGTGTGGAGA
>JAUYWG010000041.1:11378526-11401653 GCA_034779775.1 Enteromius afrohamiltoni
CATCTCCACATCATTGCATTCAGTTTTTATTCACAATTTGTTTAGTGTCCCAACTTTTTTGGAATCCGGTTTGTAATACAAATGGCGAGCCATTAAGATACGCCTATCTTCAACAAATCAAGCTCCGAATGTGTCGACAGTCGCACACATCGTCTGGGAGGAGATTGGAACAGAGGATGTTTTTCTACTTGGGGAACACATTGGGGACAAACAGTTTGGGATTGACAACCATCATTTCGACCTGTTGTCATTGTTTGTGTCTGTGTTTCTCAAGATAAGGCTGCACTGCTTTGCCAAGCTCACCTCTCTTGAACTTCAGAAAGAGAGCACAAGAAAAAAGCTCTGCAAAACAATCCTTTTTCAGGGTTTTTTATGTGTGTGTGTGTTGGGATTAGTGGTTTACGAGGACACAAATGTGTATAATGACATAGGTACTACAACGTAAACATGTTTTATGAGGACACTTCCTGTGTCCCCGTAAAACAAAAGGCTTAGAAAACAGTGTTGGATGAAATTCAAAAACTGTACACAGTTTACTCTAAGGGGTAGGTTTAGGTGTAGGGTCAGTGTAGGACAATACCACATACATGGCCGCTGAGTCACATGACTTGTCTTCAAGAGACTTTGTCCCTGAATGCATTAATAAATGACAAATAAACAAAAAAGTAAATGACCAAGATATTTGACCAATGACTCACGCAGGGTTCATTAAAAATGTCATATACAGTAGCATGCAAGTGTGAAATAAGTCAAACCATATTGATTTTTCTCATTAGGCATGTATTTCCATAAAGACAAAACACCAAACACAAAAGTACTGAGTTAGTAAAAGGTTCATTATAGACCATATAAAGATTCAGTGACATCACATTGTGAGAACTGAACAGAACATCCAAACTCAGTCTTTAGCAGAAGACAGAAATATACAGAAATATGTGAACTTTAAGATGGTATGGTAACCATAACCCTCCCCGAAAAAAAAAGAATAAAGAGGTAGCTACCACTTAGTAATACTTGCTGAGATATGCTATATAATCACAGCTGAAATGGATGCTTACATGACTCAAAACAAAATATGTGAGAGCAGCTTTGCTTTCATCTTTATCAAATTGTAATCATGTTGTATGTGTTTCTTGTGGTTCTCCAATTGTACTTTTAAAAAAAAAAAAAAAAAAAATCATTTTTTAATGATAACAGATTCACAGCTTTTCTGTACATGCCTCAATAGTGTGTACGCATGTATACTGATACGGAAGTGACACGAAAAACCTGTTAGTCCAAAACATCCATGCATGTTTCGCAGAATTTACAGAAGGTCAAACTAAGTAAAATCTCCATTTGCAATTTGTAATATACAGAGCATTCTACACTTCACATTTAGTGCCTTAATATCACCTTTTAGGAAGAGTTTGTCTCATTCCAACACTATAAAAATTTGTGACTGTGCAAAATGCTAGACTTTGCGATGTACTTCACAATTGGTACAGACGTTTTGATGTATTTCATTTAAATAAATAAAAAATAATAAAATAATACCACACTGAAGTATTGAATGTGAATACTGAACATCCACTAAAACATTGTTTCTGCAATGAATGCATTATACATGGCTCTGACCACAACACCGTTGTTTCCCTTCACATTCTTCTGGAACTTCATTTACATGTACATTTTACAACATTATCTCTATAAAACGTAATCAGCATCCGTAACTATATACCTTTTGGGTCCTGCCCACTTTATGATGTCAAGACATACAATCAGACATCACTTATATTTTGTCCAGAAGTAAATACACTACATAACCTTGATTTGAACTAGACCACACTGACATTGGCACTTGTTTCCTGATACCCATGCGACATTACATGTTTAATAATCCAATTAAACATTATTATTGTGTCAATGTAAATTACAATTTCCTTTATGTAACAAATGTCCCTTTATACAGTGCACTTTTTTGGCTCTTCTTATGAAGTGCTGTTTATGCATGCTCATTGTCCAGGGTTTTAATGCGTTCACTTCTGCCCTTTAATATCTAACATGAATTGAACACATTTCTAGGAGGTTTAACAATTTGGCACTTAATCACATGAACACATCTATTTGACAATGTTATTTTATACATGTCATTTACAACATATTTCACACGTATCTTTAGGTTTGTCAGGTAAAACTAACAATAATGTTTCAATTTGTTAACATCAGTTATATATGATTGTATAAATTAACATGAATGTATTGTGAAAAAATATGGATAGGATTAAAAGTAGTATATTTATAAAAAAAATAACTTTGATGGATAAATTCTATAAAAATGGCTGTAATGCATTTATAAATTTACTACCATTTATAAATTATCTTCCAATCAACTTCAAATTTGCTTCCAGCTAAAATATGAGTCATCTATCCACAATATTGCTCTTTAATATTTTGAAATAATCAGTATTGAAATTTTTTTTCCAAATCTGTTCTGATGAAGAAATAACCCCATCTACTGTACATCTTGAATGGCCGGAGGGTGGGTATATTTTTATTTTTGAGTGAACCATCCTTTTACCTCATGTTAACAAACTGAACCTTACTATAAAGTGTTACCACTAACCTAAAGACACAAGACCATTTTCACCCAGTACAGCTTTGTCTATAATATCTGAATGAATTTTGGACTTTTTCAACACATACAGCTGCCACATTTCCAACTACTGTATGTTAGGTCCAACACGTCACCCCCTTTTTCCTAATGTCTTTCTCCATTAGGTTTATTTTCTTCATCTGTATTCCTCTTTCCAAAAATCAGCTATTCAAAGGACATGAGGTTTGCTGGTATCTGTGAAAAGCAATGTGATATCTGTTAGTTATACACATTTACTTTATTTGAGAATTTTTGTTCCAGGATTCACTTACCTGTGGTCTTGTACTCCTGCACGCCTCGGCTAAATGTCTGTGCCAGATAATCGCAGAGAAACGTGATCCAGTCTGGAACTTGTAAACATTACCTGAAACACAGATTAAAACAACTGAACTTGAATGGGTTTATTCAAATGAAGATTTTACAAATCTGCCATTTGTAAAAGGCAAAAAGTAATTGGCTGATATTGCTGAACACATTTTTTTTATGTCAAATATCTTATAGTTTAAAGAAACCATCTGGATTTGGTCATACAAACAAGATTGTTTGTCTACATGAAGCCAGTTCTTACACACAGATAAAGAAAATGATCTGCTGCTGCATAAAACCCATTCTTACACATTAAGATAACGTTTGATTCAAACCATTTCCTGGAACTTAATCAGAAAATTGCAGAATGTTTTTTTCTTAATTTAAATGGCAAATAAGTTCAATGACAAAACAGACAACACAACAGCTGACAGAAAAAAACTGGAGCATTGTGATCACTTTTTTAGATGATCTTTTACAATGTTCAAGTTGTTTTTTCATACCTAAAACCACCAACACTATAGAATTTAGTATGGCCAGAAGTGGGTAGTACCCAAGTACTTATGCAAATATTTGCTAAATTAAAAATAATAGTCTGAATAATTACTTGAGTAAGAGTAAAAAAAGTATTGAATACATGATTTGTTAGTTACTAGTTCCTTTGGATCACATACTGAATATCTATAGTCTGTTTTATTACATGGTATAGACGTGTCTGAGGCTTTCTCTGTACACCTTTCCCCTGATCACTCCCAGGAGTTCTGGAGAGAGTACGTCGGGACGTGGTTTTTAGCGCCATTCTGGCCAGGCCGAGTATGGTTCTCGGACCTGATGGCCAGTCAGGAGGGACCTACTCTCACAGGCAAGGAGCATCATTGTGCACCCTTGCTCTGTGTTGTGGAAGCTGCGAGTGTGGCCCCTGAGGTTGTTGAGACCATCCTCCAATCCAGAGCTCCCTCCGTGAGGAAACTGTATGTCCTGAGGTGGAAACGTTTCACTTCTTGGTGTAGAGAACACCGGCAGGATCCAGTTAACTGCCCAGTTGGTACAGTGCTGGAGCTCCTTCAGGCCAGATTCTCCACTGGGTTCACCCACTCCACCCTGAAGGTTTAAGTGGCGGCAATATCGGCTTACCACACCTCTCTCGGTGGACATACAGTTGGTAGAGCCCCCCTGGTTACATGTTTCCTCTGCATTGCGCAGAGGCCTCCAGTATGCTCCCAAGTCCCTACGTGGTATCTGGCCATGGTGTTAGAGGCCCTCTGTAGGCCATCTTTTGAACCCAGAGGGAAGATTTCAGATATTAGTTGCCCTTCATCCGTACCCTGTGGGTGTGTTTTGAGGGTTCCTGAAGTGACAACACGGGTGCTTGTACTGCAGGACTTCAGTCCTCCTCCCTTCAGGGAGCCTGGCCAAAAGAAGCTATTGTGGATGCCTTCAACACTTCTTATCTCTGGTCTCCCGCCGCTGCTAGGAGTCAAGGTTCAGTCAACTAGAAGTGTGGCGGCCTCCAAGGCCTTGATATCTGGGGTCTCTACAGGAGATCTGTAATGATGCGGGATGGTCTACCCCCCTACATTTTTGTCCATTTCTATGGATTGCACTTGTGAGCCACTCTGGGCTCTTTTGTTCTCTTGCCCTAGCTGTGTAGGTACACAGTAGTATCTCAGCAGGGGCATAGAGCCAGCTGCCGGAAGGTGGCGCACCCCGTCTCAAAGTGGCCGCCACTAAGTCTTCTCGCAAGACTGCGAAAATCCTGAGATTAAGAAAATTCCAACATCTGCGCTCCCAGCTTCAGGGGAGGGCTGAGTGTTTTTCTCTTGCTGGTCCAGCCAGCAGTACCCACCCCCTCACAAAAAGAGCAAATTGTCTCTGTCCTGCTTGCAGAGATCGCGGTCTTATTGACCAAGGACAAGATCGAGCCTGACCCTGCAGCCGGATGAAGGCGTAATTTTACAGTCCTTATTTCATTGTACCCAAGAAAGATGGTGGGTTAAGGCCAATCCTGAATCTGTGAGTTTTGAACCAGTCCCTGCATAGGTTTCGTTCACAATGTTGACACAGAAACGCATGCTTTCATGCATGCAACCCCAAGAATGGTTTGCATCTACGGTTTGCTTTTGAGGGTCAGGCGTACCAGTACAAGGTCCGCCCCTTTGGGCTGGCAATGGCGTAACTATTGTCTCTAGCGGTTGAAATTATAGCGAGCCATTCCAGGGAGATCTGTATCATGCAGCTGATGCACTCTCATGACAACGAACCCTTCCTGGAGAATGGAGACTCCTTCCCGGGATCAGTGTTGGGGGTGACGCATTACAAGTAACGCAAGTTACATAATAATATTACTTTTTCCAAGTAATTAGTAAAGTAACTCATTACTTTTTAATTTTAGGGTAATATAATGGAGTTGCTTTTTCAAAAAAATTTACGGCAGTTACTTTGTTTGCTTATTTATTGATTGACGAGTCTCCTGACTCCATGTTGGGAGAAATCAGAAATACAGAGGAATTGTGTGCAGTGTGTGAATACAGTGTAGTTCTAGACTAAATGTAAATCTGCATTAATTCATCTTACTCTCAAAAAACAAATTTAGTATTCTTCAAAATGAATTAAAATAAACTCAGAATATGACACAAACCTGCAAGAATTAAATTACACAAATGCATCTAATGCATCAATGTTTTTGCTGCTGACCGTTAATTATGCAGTTCAACCATACTTACAAGCAAAATTGACTGTGCTTCATTGTCTTTTTTTATTGCGTGAAGAGTACTGAGGTTTCTTCTGTATTCTACTTTACAGATGTGAATTTACTTTTTCTCAAGTCTGGGGTTTATTTGTGACACTTTTTGGTGTGAAAGGGCTTTTATATTTGCTATAAATAGAACTTCTAATACTAAAAACAAACACTTAACCTCTGCCCATATTTAAAAAGTAACACAAAAGTAACATAACGCATTACTTTTCATAAAAAAGTAACTAAGTAATGTAATTAGTTACTTTTTTAAGGGAGTAACGCAATATTGTAATGTATTACTTTTAAAAGTAACTTTCCCCAACACTGGGGGATGATCCAGCTCATTTGGAGACGTTATGTCCCTCCTGCTACGATCAGATGCCTGCGCAGAGGAAGTCGGTTACGATCAGCTCCTCAGCAAGAACCAGAATGGTGGGGCTCCCACCAGCCAATCCTAATTGGCTTGTTCTCAAGATCAGAGCAGATTGGTCTCCCAGGCTGGATCCCATGATATCAGTCAATGACGTAACGTCTCTGTTCCCTCCGTCACGGAATGAGGGTTACATACGTAACCAAGACATTTTTACATAAAGTTCTAATTGAACCTATGGTCTAATCCTGACTTAGTCTAAGCCCTGTCTGTCAAACCGGGCATATATGTTCATGCATGAGTTGTAGACAGATAAAGAAACAGTACCTTTTTCGGGGTCAGTAAGCTGGAAAATGTTTGGATGTTCAGGGTTGTCTGGCAGAACCACCATCCAACCTGTGAGCGTGATCTTTTTACATGGCCGGGATTTATACTTAAGACAAAAAATAATAAATAAACACAATTACAAAAGAGGCTAGGCTAAGTTAATTAAACTGGAATTTTATTTTATGGCAAATAGGATCTAAACAATAAGTCTTTAAAGATTAAATAAATAAGTTTGGTTAAATTAAATAAATTGTTTAAATTGGCTTAATAAGAGGTGCCAGTTTTTATTTGTATTCTTCAATCAGTTAAAGGCTTAGACGGCAATTCATAAGTAAAAAGAAAGTGTTGAGATGAGTGTTTTAAATGAGAAAATATTTAATCACTTACATGCCTTCGCTCATTTGCTCTTAGAGCTTTAGAACCAAAATAGATGAGAATGGAGCCAGAAAGGACAATCCAGTAGCGCTTCCAGGATGAGAGCTGATGTGAAGAAAATAAAGAAATCAGCTGAAGAGACTAAGCGCTCTTTTCTAAATACTTATACATTACTATTTTATGGACTGTATAAGCACTTCTATATTTAACTATTAACTGGGGCAGTTACACTGAAATTTAGACGTCTAGCAATGAAGACCGGGCCAAGACAGTCAGCAGTACAAATGGTTTTGGATGAGCAAAAAATTGCCATGATTTATTACATATTTTTTTTAAATATTTACACTTCACTTCAAAAATATATGCATGCATGTGTGTGTATTTATATACATAATACATATTAACACATTACACATATATTTTGCACATGATTAATTAAAATGAATCGTTTGACAAAACTACTATTTATACGACAGCATTCTTTTAGATTCTTGTCACACTTTTTTGATATTAAAAAAAAGATTTGAGATTTTAAAATATTTCTTCATACCTTTAGTAAGGTTGAATGTGGTTGGAAAACATTATACTAACTATAACTATAAAACTTTTTTGGGATAGGCTTTTTAGCTTTTGAGAGGCAAGTAGTCACAAAACTATGCAAACTTAACAAACTTGTTGACAGCAGTTAGTTAACAGCCTCAAACAAACCACAACCATATCTCACTAAAATCAACATTTCATGTTACACTGAAACCCCCCCCCCATCCAAATCAACAAATGGTTAATTTACTGTAAAATCACATCAAAGTCAGATCTGATCTAATAAATTCATCCAAGTTAACCTTTTGTTGATAAGTGGACTACAGGGTAAAATTACTGAGTCATGGTTAACATTTTAAATTTTACAGGTGAATTTGTCTGCACACTTACAGTGGGTTTTTTACCCTCCTTCATCAGTGTCTTTCTTCGCAGGGGCCCTTCAATGGTTATGCTGCTCAGAGAACTGCATTCATAACTGGAAACTGCCCCTGGGGTGCTAGGGAAGCAATAACTTCAGCTCATGTGAAACAATGAGATCACTACATCCTCCAGCAGAACGACTCAATAGGTTATAAGGACCAGCAAAATTAAGATCAAAATAGTTGTTTAAAAAAAAGACAAAATGTTTTAAGTTTTTAAGGACACAGATAACAGCTAAATTCCTACCTATAAATATAACTTCTACTTCTGGGAGAGTTACAGATTGGGACTCGCCAGTTTGGACCAAGTGTGGCGTACATACGTCCTCTGAAAGTGTCCAGGAAGAGGTATGTGTATTTCATTAGTATTAATAAAGCAAAAGCATCACAAATAATTGAGAAACATGTTAACAGCTGATATATATATAGATAGACGTAAAAGCTGAATTTTTTTAATCATGATGCATAATTTGGCTTACCTCTCAACTGTACTTGATAATTCATCACTAAAGGAGCTCTCTCTACTGCCTGCGGAGAGACAAAATAAATTTAAAGGTCATGACAAAACAAAATCATTTTATTTTTCTTTAAATAAATAAATGAAAAGGCAGAAATATTCCATGATGAAGATGTCTATTTATGATTAAATAAACGTGTTTGAGAAAGACAATAACCCACTGTCATAATAAAGGTTTGAACACTACTGTCATCTAGTGGTGAAAAATTATAAATACAAACAGCTCAAACCGAGCAGTCATATTTTATGGTGGTAAGAGAGAACACCTTTAAATTAGGATACATATGTATTTAACACTGTAATCTTGTGTTACTGGGACAAAGACAGAGATACAAGTGTGTGTACAATAGGAATAAACTGTAGTACCAAGTGAAATGCCGTTGGTAAATACTGAATCATGTGTGTGGTTTCTGACAGGACTGTGAGATTCTAAGAAGCTGTCATCCAGTAAGTGTCGAGCCTTTTCTTTTGCAGGGAATGTCGCACTTTTACTCTCCACCACACCAAACTGACACATCATGCTGAGAAGAGATGACAAGAGTTCAAACACAAAGACAGTCAGTAAGATGAGTTCCACTGTAAAAAAGAAGTGCACTTAGTTGTATTGAATATGTACTTGTAGTGAATATGTACTTCATATGTTTCTGCTTGCAGCTAATTTAATATTAATGAAATAAAAGGCTGCCTGAGAGTACCTAAAGAGAGTACACCTTCACTTCAAACAAAGTGTACTTTGTAATAATATAAAATTAAAAGATTTACCTTAAAGTATATTTAAATCATTATGATTTAATATCAAAATTGCATCTCTAAATATCTAAATGTAATATCTGAATCTAAATTGCAACATCATTATTACCAATATATTTAAATTTCTTACAAGTCATTTATTCACTGCCAAGTTAGGGTAGTGAATAAATGTAGGTCATAAAAGAAGATATTTTAAAGAATGTCTCTGTTAATTTCCATAGAATGGACAAAACTACTATAGAAGTCAGTGAAGACCAGCAATCTTCAAAATAAAGAAGATTAAATTCTTCAAAATATTTTCAGTAACACTTTAGAAAAATGGGCTGTTGTTAACAAGTCACTATGTGCTACAATGGAGAGTATGTGAGGCATGCCAGTTCATATGCAAACAGTATAAGGCTCTCGGTCAGGACTGCAATGGTCGAACGCCAGCAGACAAAGAGTCGAAAAACAAAGCAAAAAAACAAAATAATTGAACTGAGTCCTTGGGGAGAGATGGAGGGAAAGTCCAGGTCCAGGCAGAAATCGTAAACGGATAATCCAACAGAGAGAACAACAAGGTTTCCAGGAAGTCGAAAGGATTGTAACACAAACAACGAACCGTAGAAACATACATACACTTCCGGGTTTTACGAGTCTAGGTCAGTGGGTGGCGACAAAGAATGAAGTACCTAGACAACAAACGAGTGGGCGGACACATGAGTTCATTGAAGAGAGTCCCTGAATGAAAACAGACATAAAACACAGAGAGTTCGCTGGGCACTGAAGTGCCTTCAACTGATCTGGGCTGGCACTTCCAGCCGACTGTGACACTATGCAGTAAGTAATAGGTAGTTCTACATTAACAATTAACCTTAATACTATTAACAAATTGAGATGCAAGATTAACTAAGCAGTAAGTAATAGCACATTTCGGCCAAAGGTGGTTCCTTTATAATATTTTGATAATTATTAAATAAAAAAATCTTCATTGAGAACCACTTGTTAACTATGACCAAATAATAATAATAATAATAGAATAACTAATTAAGTACTGACCACAACAGTAATGTCTTTAAAGCTGGGTTCTTAGTGGAAACTCATTTATTCATTTTTTATACATTTTATATCCCCTAATTTTTTTAGCTACAGGTTGAAACTGGGACTACTAGTTTTACCAAAGGATGGATGTTCTCTGTTTATTTCGAACTTTAACATAAAATAATAATAACACTGATAATTCACTTACAAATGTTTTTAATTAGGAAGTGATGCTGTCAAGCTCATTACTGAATTAGTTCACTATTTCCCAAATGGTGAAATATCACTAGTGCCTCACAAAATTGTATATGTATATTGTATATTGACTATACACGTACTGCTTATTTATCTTGCTTCTCTATTAGTTAACAGTATTAAGTTAAGTGGTAATGTAGAACTACAGTACTTATTATTTCCTGCATAGATACTTGTTAACAGCGGCCCATTATTCTAAAGTGTTACCATATTTTCTTTTGTTCAGCACAAGAAAGAAATTTATACAGGTTTGAAATAGCCTGAGAATGAGTAAACAATGACAGAATCTTTGGGTGGACAATGCCTTAAACCAGTGCTTCCCAAACCTGTCCTGGAGGACCCCCCTGCCCGGCACATATAAAGTAGCTGCTTCTCATTTGGAAGGCTGCATCCTAAGGAGGTTGCATTTGAAGGCTACATGCGTCATCAGGGAAGTCTCATTTAAGAAAAGTAACCAATAAATCGCAAAGTAAAAAATAAATTATAGTGTTTTTGTCACGAGCCGCACCTCTGTGGCTCCCTCTGAACATCATCAGCGGGAACCTTCACCAAAGTTCTAACGTTACACCCAGATCTTTTTGACCCACACACCTGGACTGATTACCCACTGGTGTAGTGCATTATCGCCACTATAAATAGACTGGCATCGCAGTAGGAACTTCACAAAGTTTTGTTTGCCTTGTGTATCATCTCTGAGTGTTTTTTCCTGTGCTTGCTTTTCTTGTGTATTACTGTTGGACTGTTATCTTGTTTACGATCTCTGCTGCCTGCCCTGACCTATTTTGCTTGTTTGTACGACCACGATCAAGTCTCTTCTGTTGTGGATTTGACCCTGTCTGTCTTTACTACAATTAAAAGCTTGAAAATGGATCCCAATGTTTCTGAGAGTTCGGCACAATTTTTTACTGCATAAAAAAATAACTGTGAATTTTATTGACGTTACTATTCTTAACTGTCTCCTCTCTTTGAGCTGATGACCTCTAGGATCACGGTACGGGCATCAGATGTTTAACTATACTGAGATTCTATGGTAAAACAAGCTTTTATTTTTCTTGAAAAGAAGCATTAAACTCTTAAATATCAGATATTATGTAGAGGTTTCACTTGTTGAACAGAATCTGTTTTCAGGATTGACTCAAAGTCTGTTCACATCTCTATAGTTAGATCAGTGTGCTCAGTAATGTGTCTTTGACCTTTATTATGTATATTTGAATTATACTGTGTTGTAAATAAAAAGACAAATAATTAAAAAAAACAGTTTTTTCTCACATCTCCTCACATTCTTTCTTACCTGTCACTAAAGGGCCATTAGGGGAGGGGTCTTTGTCTCTTCAGGTGAGAATCACTGAATAATAATGGACATTCTCACGCCTTCACATGCAAGCTTTCAGCCTCAAAACATGTCTTTTAAAATTTAAAACACCATATTGATTTCTCTGAAAAAGTAAGTGGAATGATTTTCACATAATTCTGAAGTAAATATTCTAGCCTAATAGACTGGTTACTCACAGTATTGTGCAGGACTATAAAGTATGTGTTTAATGGCCTTATTTCAGCTACTTTTATTTTCCCAAAACTTACTAACCACGCACATGTACATTCATCTTTGTCACGTTTTGTTGCAGAACAATTTGTGCTGATTACAAGAAAAATACATGTTGGTCAATAATATGTTATAAGATGCTAATAAAAGCACAAATATCAGAGCATGTCCAAACATCTCAAGTGCCCCAAAATCACCTCAGACCTCAGAGGGTTAAATAAGACATCCTTAATGACGTATTGACATCCTGAATGCCTTCACTTGCGCCCTGGGGGACGCAGCCTCCGAAATGAGATGCAGCTTTTGTATGTCTCCCTCATCTAACAGTCCTCATTCCATTCATCATTAGATACTGCAAGAACTTAACTTGCGTGTGTCTGATTAGAGAGACATACAAAATTGCACATATACTATTTCTGTAATAAGCACTCTTTTTAAACATATCCTAAAGCATTGATCTCAAACTCAATTCCTGGAGGGCCACAGCTCTGCAGTTTTGCTCCAACACTAATCAAACACATCTGATCTAGCTAATCATGGGATGTGTTCGAAAAGCCATATCATGCTACTCTTACTATTTCTGCACTATCCAGTATGTATGCTGTGCATAGTATGCAAATTTTAGGTATGCATAAAACACCCGGATGACCTGCTATATTTGCCAGAATCTGCTAAGTATAACTGTCCACTGAAATCAGTACAGAAGCTGTGTTCGAAATGGCATACTACCACACAACTCCTACAATATTTCAGTATGCTGTGTGTATACATTGAATAGTATGTGAATTTTCTGCATGCACGAAATACCTGGATTACCGGCTATATTGGCTGAAATTTGATTTATGCATCAAACGCATGAGTGAACTGGAGATGGGGAATAATAATAATAAATGTAACACTTTTAAATGTAGGCTACGTAGTGTATATACTGTATAGCCTACATGTGAAGTACAAACCTTCGCTGTGTAACTGAAATCAACATCATTAGTAGGACATAAATTGTACTGTAATCTACAGCACGTTTACGTAGATTGTTTCAAAAATACTAAATAATAATTCTAATATTGCAGTAATATAATATAGAAATAAAACTAATAACAAAATTCAATTCTGCTAAAAAACAAAAAAAAGGAACAGACTGTTTTTACTCTAAGGACAAATTTAGAACAATTTGTTGGCAGAAGCTATTTAAATTATCTCTGCCCCAAATGCCTGGCTGTGATAAACTGTAATAAACGTGCATATCTTCACTATCAGTGGCACAGAGGGTAAAAGTTATGAGATGTGATGCGATCGACTCGTGTATGAATCTGCCTTTTGTCATGCTCCTCCTTTTCCCATCACATACCAGATGAGAAAGGTATTAATTTTCAATACAAAATGTTGTAAATATTTGAAAAGAGGAAATAAAAAGGCCCCTTAATAATACAGTGTAAATAAAACAGGTGTGCTTAGATGTTTACGTCGCAATTTTGCAAAATTGGCATTGATCTGATAAAACGTATAAGATACTTTACACTCAAAATGTTATTGCATGCTGTTTTTATAATGTTCTACAAAACTGAAGTATAAATTTCTAAAGAAAATGCAGCTATTTTTGTGTAAACAGAATTTAGCATTATTTGCATTTAGTGCAGCTAGAATATATCCACTTTATCCAATTAGTGTAACTGCAAAAATATAATTGTTCAGTTAAAGACAGAGCGGTGTTGATTCTGTTCTGTCATATATGTCAAGATTATCAATTATGAAATAATTGGCAATATAGCACTGCTCAGGAACCCTTATTAACAAGCCTTTGTAAAACGAACGGTGAGCACATTTGTTTTTAAAATAACAGCCTCGACAGCTGTGCTGAATTAATGTTTGTGTTTGTCATGTGACAATTCAGCATGCTACTCTGAAACATTTGTTGCTTATTGTATACTGTTTCACATACTCATTCTTAAAAAATAGTAGGCAGTATACACTGTGTACTGGGAAGTAAGCAGTAAGCAAGTATGCCATTTGAACACAGCCAAGATCTTTGATATCATTAGAAACTTCCAAACAGGTGTAATTTGGAGCTGTTTGAAGGTAAACTCCGCAGAGCTGTGGCCCTCCAGGAATTGTGTTTGAGACCACTGTCCTAAAGTGTACTTTTCTCACAGTTGTTATATGCGTTGCAACAGGTGAACTTTTCTCATAACATGCAGTAGTGTGATACCTACTTATTCCCCAGACTGTGGCTCTTTCTGTGTCGGGCAGGAGGTGGTGTTGGAAGGTGGGCAACCACTGATGTATCAGGACAGGTTGGTCGTCGGTTATACCGCACTGAGACAGACTCTTCTGAGGGTCCTGTACACACACATACAAACAAACATACATTAACACATACACCACTAAGTAAATATGGTACACAAACTTGCAAACATATTGTCATAGATCTCATTGCTTATTGATGTAGACCGAAGCTGCATTCCTGTGCTGTTGAAAACCGACAAGCATAAAATGCTTACTAGCGCCTATTAAAGCTGCATGTGGATAGTTAGCAAAGCTCTGGCTCTCAGTCCCATAGTTCCACAGCAGAAAGTTAGGTATTGTGTCAAAGAGGATGGCTTAGTTTCTCAACCCAGCCACAATATTACCGCCTGTATAGCAAGAATATCACTCTAAAGTAGCAAAAAAAAAAAAAAAGAACAGCCAGTGAAAATGTTCCCTGCATTCATGTTTATAGGCCTTTTCCACTGACTGTAAAATCAACCTAGAGGGGATATGTGGCAATGCTGGAAATGGCTTTGGATCATTATTAGAAGTATGTTAATTATGGCATTCCCCACTGTCTTTTATAGTAGGTTAATAAGTCTCATAATGGGTAAGAAGAGCCCTTACCTAAATGAAAACAGACTTTGTTCTCAACTAACAATCGGAAGTGGCTAGCTCTAAGAGATGCTTGGAAATATTGCAACATTAGAGGCCTTTAAAACACTAGATATCTGGGCCAAGAAAACATCTAGTTAAGTGCCCAACAGAGACTTTACAAGAGTGTCAATACAAAATAATACCAGCAGCATGAACATCTTATGAAATATACCAATAAATGATTAGCTAGCTACAGCAAGACTGCAGAGTTTATTAAAAGAAAACTAATTATTTTATTTGACGGATATAATTAGTCTGGCAACCTCAAAATATTCAATTTCAAATCAAATTAAGACATGTCATTAGCATAAATTAAATGAAGTGATCTGCATAATCAGACCAAATGCATGGGATGATATATCAAATTAGTATTTTTTTTCAAGTATTATAGTATGTGATGGGGTCCTGATTACCTTGTCAGGGGCTATTTTATGATTAGCTGACTCAATTTGCCTCATTAAAATTAGCTAATATATGACAAAAAAATGCATAAATTTAATAAACTCACAATGTAATAAATAATCATCCCATTTTGATGATATTGTTTTCTGTTTCACATGGTTTTAGTACACACAATATATTATTATCATTATCATAATCATATAAATTTTCTTTTACAATATAGCAATAGCCAATGATGGATCAAAAGTACTGGCTTTTGCTTTTATGTCAAAATAATTAGGATATAATTACTGTATTATTATGTACTACTGTACATATATTAGAATATTTTTGATTTGTAATATGCATAACGTATTTGTATCACTTTTTATCAATATTTATTTATTTTTCAAATACAGTAGTTTTCTATCGATGTATATAAATATTGTCCTATCATAACAAACCATACATCTACATCATACAAAATAAAGTACTAATTAACAATGTTAATAATAGCCATGACAGTAAGCAACTACTTAATAGTAAGAATTGGACCCTGTACTGTTACCAAAATAATAAATAAATAATTAAAATACATACATATACACATTCATTTTCACGAAGCCTAACGTTGTCATTGTACAACACGCACAAAAAACTGCAGTAGTACAAAAAAATCTGATACTTTCAAAAACCAATTTCCACCTAGATGTCTCCTTGACTTTGTCCAGTTCTGCCACAGCTGTTACAGCCTCAATGCAGTTTAATTTCCCACTCCACCATATGATAGTCAGAAATAGGAAACATCCTAATTGCTCAGCCTCTTATGAGAGGAACTGACATACACTATGATCTCATTCAAACTCTCTATTAACCTCAGATGCTTGTCTAGAAGTACAAGGACCAAACACACTTTTAAAACCTTTTAAAAATTTCTACTCTATTCTGCGCCAGCATTCATACATGAGTTACATTTCTGTCATCAGTGCATAAATCTGAACACTGAAAACTATTTATTTTAAATTTGAACAAATTAACCAGGTTACAGTAATAAAGTAATATCTGTCTTTGTCTTTTCGAGACAAGATATATTTTACTCACTCCGCATATGTTTGTGCACAAAATTTGTGTTTTCATATTTTGAAAGAAACAACCATGGCTAGGAACTTCACTGTTCATAAAAAAAAGCTTATGCATATGACATAACCCAGTCCATGCAACATCTTCCCAGTCAGAAACAGCTGAGCTACTTTACCTGAATTACTGACGAGCTTCCATCTTACCACTGGTAAGAACTCAGAAAAAAGGGCAAAGTTAACCACTTCCAGGAGGAGTTTTTGAAAAAAGTAAACAAAGGACGAATGGATAAAGACTTTACCTCCAAGGTCTTCTTTGGAGGATACCAGACGAGGTGAGCTGTTCCCAGGCTCAATTTTCAATGATAGTCTGTACAAAAGAGTTTTTACAGGTTTATAGTCAATAAAATATCATAAGACATCACATTTTTTTACAACATAGTAGAAACTTTTCTCTCACAGTCACAGTATTCAAATGTATTTCATTATGTTTATACAGAGTTTATATAGAGTTGAATAATTATGCTCGAAAATGACACTATTATGGGAAAAGAGTCTATTGATGTTTTTTACAGAAAGAGTATAGTTTATAGAACAAAGCACAAAAACTGTATATTTTCAAACATATTTCAGTTGATCTAATTGTTAACAAAGCGTGCATGGTGTTTGTGTTAAGAAATGCAGAAAAACAGCAATATTGTGAAATAATATTAACAATATTATTATTACACCTGCTTTCTGTTGTAATACAGTATATTTGAAAATGTCATGTATCCCTGTGAAGCTCAATTTTCAAAATTTCCAGACATTATTCTAAAATACTGGTGATATGTATTTCCCCTAATTATCAATTTTGAAGTTCTTCTTATTATTTGAAAAACATTTTTTCAAATAATAATAAGAAAAAACATTTTTTTTTTTTTTACTTTTGACTTAGAAAGTAAATTAATATATACTGTGACGAGCATCCCGAGTTCTGATTAGCGTTGCCCTGGTTACCAACTAGGGAGCACCAGCAAGACTCATCAGGGTCTGATCTGGCCCAGCTGTGTGTCATTAGCCCGCGGCCAGATAAGCCGTGTGAAGCACCCACACAGATGAGCTTCAACTGAGCTACGAGCAAGCTGCGTAAGAGCTTCACTCTGCCACATTGACTTCAACAAGCCAAACTAATTTGTCTCTCTTTTCCCTCAGAAACGAGTGTCTGAATCCAGCTTATCCTGCTCCTCTGCTCATACGAGCCGCCCAGCTGCTGCACAAATTGATGGCCTCGGAAGACATTGAGGCCTTCCTGCAAATGTATGAGTGCACGGCCACTGAAGATGGATGGGATCCTGATGATTGGGCTCGGGCTTTGGCTCCACTGTTGACAGCACTAAGCACTTATCACAGCCTGCCTCCGGATGACGCTCAAGACTACGAAGTCACCAAGTGAGAGATCTTGCGCCGGGTAGGCCTCTCACCGATTAGTGCGGCCCAAAGCTTTCAAGACTGGTTGTTTCGGCCACATCAGCCCGCCCAAGCTGCTGAGTTAACCGGGCTGGCCCATCCCTGGCTGCTGGATGGAAAGCCGACAGAGTTACAGGTAGCCGATTGAGTGGTCATCGACCGGGTGTTGCGGGCGCTGTCCCTTCACTATCATTACGCGGTTCAGGATGAGGAACCCAGGAACGGTGAGGGAGCTCGTGGAGGCAATCGAGCTGGTGGAGGCAGCCCACCAGAGAGATGCTGGGGAGCGAGTGCCGTCGTTAGCCCGGAGGGTGGTCCAGGAGCAACATGCGCCAGAGGGTACCTGGCGGCAGTAATCCGCCAGCGGGCTCCAGCCCAAAGGATGAACCCCTGCCCACCGAACCTCACTCCAGCCTGCTAAAACCATGGCTGGCAGGCTGCATCGTCCACCAGGTAATTTCCCAGGAAGCTCCTTCAACTGAAATGAAGTTGAGCGGTCGGACCCTTAGAGCCCTACTGGACAGGGGCAGCTTGGCCAGTCTCGTGCTGGCTTTCCTTCTGCCGCCCTGGAGACGAAAACCTTTCTGCCCCTCACATGCGTGCACAGAGACACCAGACAAGTTGAGACACCAGAGTGAGCCTTGCCATGGCCATGGGATCTTGGCCGATGGAAGTGGGAGTCGTAAAAGACTTGCCCGTGCAACTCAGCCTGCCAGCCCCCCACCATCACAGAGGCCAAAGAGGGCTGGAAGAGGGGCCCGCCGACAGGAGCTCATGGCCATCCCCTGGCCGGCCACATGGGAGCAGCCAACACCCTGCAACGGATCTGCGACAAGTTACATTGGCCAGGGATGGAAGCTGAGCTCCTCTTCTGTCAAGCCTGTCCCAAATGTCAAAAGACCTCCCCAAGGCCTCCTCCCCCCAGTCCACTCATACCGCTACCCATCATTGAGGTGCCCTTCAATCGCATCGGGACGGATCTGGTAGGGCCGCTGCCCACCTGGGGGCATGAACACATCCTTGTGATAGTCAACTATGCCACCCGGTTCCCAGAGGCAGTACCTCTGAGGAGGGCTCAGCTCTTCACCCTCTACACCTGAGTCTGCATCCTGAGGGAGATTCTGGCTGATCGAGGTACTTCGTTCATGTCTAAGCTAAGGTCTGACCTCTGTCACCTTCTACAGGTGAAGCAGCTCCGGACTTCAGTTTATAACCCCCAGACAGATGGCCTGGTGGAGCGCTTTAACCAGACTTTTGAAGTGGATGTTATGAAGTGTGGTCGCGGAAGACCACTGGGACTGGGACCTCATGATCCCATATGTACTCTTCGGTGTCAGGGAAGTTCCGCAAGCCTCCACCGGGTTCACCTCTTTTGAGCTGCTGTCAAAGCCCAACAGGCTCAATGACGCCACTACGATCGGGCAGCCCAGCCCTGAGAATTCCAGCCTGGCGATTGAGTGATGGTCCTGGTCCCCACTTCAGCGTGCAAGTTCCTCGCTACCTGGCAGGGCTCATATACTGTCCAAGAGCGAGTGGGCACTGTGAATTACCAGGTATGGCAACCGGGCCGACGACTTCCCGAACAACTGTACCACATGAACCTTCTCAAAAAGTGGATCAGGACCAGAGACTAGGTGGCCGCACTCGCAACATCTGAGCCCCTCACTGTCAACATGAATGAGCTTCTGTCGGCCACCAAGAAGATGGAACTCCAACACCTGATTGGTCAGTTCTCCGATGTGTTCTCTCCAGTGCCCGGGCAGACCAACACCCTCCAACGAGGTCTCCGAGTTCAATGCCTAACCCATGCCCCATGTAGATGAGCTACTAGATCGGTATATCTGGACTCTGGACCTCACCAAAGGGTACTGGCAAGTCCCACTGTCTGAAGAAGCCAAGCCAAAAACAGCCTTCTCAACCCCCAATGGCCACTGGCAGTAATGGGTTTTCCCCTTCGGCCTACATGGGACTCCTGCCATATTCTTGAGTGGCTCTGGAGGGTGCTGAGGGAACTACGAAGGGCTGGACTCACCGCCAACCCTAAGAAGTGCCACCTTGCTTTCTTTGACGCCAAGTACCTGGCTGAGGTCAGCTTTTGCAGGTCTGTCAGGGGTCACTTCCCACCCACCCCCAATCTCCCCCTTGTGTTTACTTTTCTGTTCCTCCAGGACAAGGACAACACTTGGAAGGGGGAGTTTGACGAGTGTCCTGAGTTCTGATCAGTGTTGCCCTGGTTACCAACGAGGGAGCACCAGCAAGACTCATCAGCAGCTGATCTGGCCCAGCTGCATGTCATTAGCCCGCGGCCAGATAAGCCGTGTAAGGCACCCACACAGATGAGCTTCAACTGAGCTATGAGCAAACTGCGTGAGAGCTTCGCTCTGCCACATTGACTCCAACAAGCCAAACTAATTTCTCTCTCCTTTCCCTCAGAAGCCAGTGTCTGAATCCAGCTTACTCTGCTCCTCCGCTGAGACAGAGCCCAGGACAATGACTGCTTCAGGGGAAAGCTTAAAGGGGTCATTCGGCGCCCCAAGAAAGACTTTATTTTTAAACTTGTTTTTGTCAATAAATCCAACCTCCGGGGAATTTTTGTTACTCCTTCACCTCGTTGTCCTGTGCCATTTGTGACAATACATACATACATACATACATATACATTTTGCCATAACGTTACATGACTATTTATTGATGGATAAGGCCCTGGTACACATAATCTAATATATATATATATATATATACTTCTTTACCTCTCAGACCCACCATTCAAAAGTATTATTTAACACCATTTTTGTGTTAAATGAGAAAGTATCTAGTAGACATTCAAAATTTGCATTTACAAATTAGCCAACTATATGAAATGTAAGATAACATACAGTTATATAAAATATAACTGTTAATATATTTTAATCATGTTATTACTAATTAAGTTAACATGTTATACTGACAGTATAGATATAGTTTTATATAAACGAGCTCTCTATTCTAGCCCAGCTCCACAGAGCTCTCTGTAACAGCGATGCCAGATGTCAGGACCTGCTGTAAGAATGGGTTAAGGATATTAAGACTGTGACCCTGGATCGCTAAGGTTTTCCATTCCCACAGACTGCCAAACAATGATGTCATTCCCCCAAACACAACCTTTATACAGCAGCCCCATCCATTTCACCAAACCCATCCTCCTCTGGTGGCCATGTATCCTTTGGTGTTGTCAGAATGTGCCTGAGACAATTTCACATGGAGCCCAGTCACTGTCTAAATGTCTAATACAGTACAATAAATACACTTTCATAAATAGTAACTATTAGTATTGTTGAGTCGTCTTTTGTAGAATACTCTAGATAAACATTTAAGACAATGCATCTATATTTACACCATAACTGAATAGCTTCCCCTTCATACGCACTACATCTTCATGACATGGTTTTTATTATTGTTCAGTTACTATATAAACATTTATCTCTGCATGGCCTAGTTTCACTTGAGACATTTCACCTGATACTGAAGTAAGCCAGGCGAGTCATTTTTTAACTAAGCATGGAAAGATTTGAATCATGTCACTGTGCCAAAAAGGTGCATTTCTTTATTTCCTCATATGGAGAGGTGTTTGAAAGCTTTACCAGAGCAACAGCTTTAACTCATTACTGTCGCCAGTCAGAATGGGGGCTACAGAAAAGACTGAGTGAGGAAACTACACCAAGACAAAATAACCCAGCTTTCACAAAACGAAACATTTCAGGATCTTGAAAACAATATTGTGAAATAATATTACAATATAAAACACCTGCTTTCTTTTGTAATATATTGTAAATCTCATGTCATGGCAAAGCTGAATTTTCAAAATTTCCAGACATTATTCTAAATTACTGATGATATGTATTTCCCCTAATAATCAGTTTTGAAAACAGTCCTTCTTATTATATTTAATTTTTTTTTTTTGGATTCTTTGACTTAGAAAGTAAATGAATATATACTTACATACATATATATATATATATATATATATATATATATATATACATACATATGTACAATATACATTTATCCATAAAAAAGCTTTACCAGAGCAACAGCTTTAACTCATTACTGTCGCCAGTCAGAATGGGGCTACAGAAAAGACTGAGTGAGGAAACTAAACCAAGACAAAATAACCCGGCTTTCACTAAATGAAACATTTCGAGATCTTGATTTACAGGTATGTGAAAATAGAAAAAATAAATAAATAAATAAAAAATAGAAAAAGTTAATTTATTTCAATAATTTGTTTTTAAAAAATGTAACTTGTATTTAACGTGTTTTTTAGTTCACTACACACAAAGTGAAAAATTACAAACCTTTATTTGTTATTAAAGGAAGTAACAAATGTGGCCGGAAAAGGAGCACAAGTGACAGGGATGCCTGGCTTTTTTTTTTTTTCATTTGGCTTTTTTAGAAATCTAAGAGAGCTTCATAAGGAGTGGACTGAAGCTGGTGTCAGTGCATCAAGAACCACCACATACAGACATCTGCATGACATGGGCTACAGCTGTACAACTCCATGTGTCAAGCCCCTCCTGAACCAAAAATAACATCAGCAGCGTCTGTGCAGGGCTAAGGAGAAAAAGTACTGGTCCGTTGACCAGTAGTCCCAAGTCCTCTTTTCAGATTTTGCATTTCATTTGGAAATCAAGGTCCCAGAGTCTGGAGGAAGACCGGAGGGACACAAAAGTCAAGCTGCTTAAAGTCCAGTGTGAAGTTTGCACAGTCAGTGATGTTTTGGGGAGCCATGTCTCATCTGCTGGTGTGGGTTCATTTTCTTTTATCAAGTCCACAGTCAACGCAGCTGTCTACCAGGAAATTTTAGAGCACTTCATGCTTCCCGCTGCCAACATGTTTTTTGGAGATGATGATTTTATTTTCCAGCATAATTTGGCACCTGCCCACAAAGCCAAAACTACCAGTACCTGGTTTAATAGCCATTGAATAACTGAACTTGGTTGGCGGGCAAACTCGCTTGACTTAAACCCCATTGAAAATCTATGGGGTATTGTCAAGAGGAAGATGAGGGAACAGATACCACGAAAAGCAGACGAGCTGAAGGACAATATCAAAGCATCTACCATAACACTTCAACTGTGTCAAAGGTTTATTGCCTCAGCCACGCCACCTTGATGCTGTAATTAGTACAAAAGGTGGCCCAACAAAGTACTGAGGACATAATACAGTGCATTAACACACTTTTCAGAAGGTCAACATGTGTATAAGATCCTTTTTTTATTGGTCACATGAATATTCTAATTTTGTGAAATACTGGATTTGTTTTTTTTTCTTGTCTTTAACCATAATCAAAATGTAATCAAATGAAGGCATTAAATACACTCAACAAAAATATAAACACAACACCTTTGTTTCTGCTCCGATTTTTCATGAGATGGCCTTAAAGATCTAAAATTCATTCCAGATACACACCATTACCATTTCTCTCAAACATTGTTCACAAATCAGTCTAAATGTGTGATAGTGAGCACTTCTGCTTTGCTGAGATAA
>JAUYWG010000041.1:11411259-11424276 GCA_034779775.1 Enteromius afrohamiltoni
ACGAGGAAGAGTCCTGCTTTCAAGAGTTCCTGCTTTCCTGCTCTCTCGTCTGACAGCGTTTTATCTGGGCGGCTGTCTAGCGGATCCTGCGGGCTGTTAGCCTTTTTAAAGGCTGAATGTGCCAGTCATCTTGCAAATCCAGCGAGCAAAGACCTTTTTGAGTGCACGGAGCTGCCGTGATAGGTCTTTTCTGCGTGACGCATTCTCCGGAATGTCGAGCCAATCGTGCACTTCTGGGTACGGGAGTTTCCTCACCTCTTGGGACGGGCATGATCGTTGTCTCGCGTGTCTGGGTCCAGCACATGCTGAGACAGCTTTTGTGAATTGTCAATGCATTCATTGCAAGCCTATGTACCAATGTGCCATGGCTACATTGAAGTCCCGCCTCTCGCTCGCAAGACGGCTCCCCTCGTGCCCTTCCCGCGGCGAGGCATTTGGGGGATTTCCAGGTGAGCGTTCAGAATGTTCCGTCCGGGGTGAAAGCCGTGCAGACTCAGTGCGATTCAGTGCGCTGGTCTCTACTAAGGAGGATAGGAGACCCACAAATCGTCTCTGTCTACATAGAGTGCCTTGAGCTTGGTCCGGCTGAGAACCCGGCCAGCTTGTGCCCAGGGTTACTGTGTCTCCGCGATTAGGTAGGAACCCGCAAGCTCTGCCCCGGGAGGAGGCAGACCCAGCCTTGAGTTGCTTGTCCTGTACACACTTTGAAAAAGCGCCGGTACACTGACCGCACTCGGAGTGTCAGAATGCTCCAGCAGCTCGGATTGTGCTACTGCAGACAGCAGAAAGGAAATGCTGTCTCCAAACAAAGGTTGGCTCATTGGGTGGTTAAAGCCTTTCCCTTTATTCCAGGGAAGCCTTGCCTTAGGTCTGGGAGCTCACTCAGAGAGTGCTGCTTCGTCCAATACGAAAGGCTCACAGCGCCTCTTAGCATGGTTAGAGCTGCAGGCTGGGCAACACAGTCACCTTCACTAGGTTTACAGAAAAAAGACCTCTGCGTAGAGACTGTGTCCTCAGGAGGACAGCAGGTGAGCGAGAGGACCGGCTGGTGCCAGCTTGCTGCGCCACTCCTACGGGATCCGTGCGCTATTTTCTCTCAGTATTCCCTTTACTGTGCGTAACCTGAGTCCTCCCTGCCCCGTAGTTGGTCTAGAGCGGAGTAGCTCTGGCTGTGCTTCCCCTGGTCTCCTTCACCAGAGGGGTGGCAAAAACATCTCCACGGTCTATGTTTCCCTTCAATTCTATCCATATTCGTATCTATATATTGAATTTTCTTGTCCCATATGCGTTAGTTCAAACTTCACGCGCTCCGCCCTCAACCGCTTGTTTCAGCACCACTGAAAGCAACTCTGTCGCCCCTCATAAGGGCTGTGGAGAGGTTGAGAGGGTTATGTGCAGAGTCCTGCTGATGACAATATTATTTGTTTATTCTAAGCACATGAGCATCTGACGCTTTAAATTCTACACTTTTTGATAGCAGGGTGGATTCGTGCATGGTGTGAACAGGCCTTTACTGTAAAATAAAATCAATAATAACAAAAACTTTGCTGGATTTACCCTGTGAAAAAGGTCCAATGATGCTGCATCCACACCAGTAGGTGTCAGTATAAAGTCCAATATCTCTGTTGTATCAGGCAGCAAAACAATCATGCACCTTTCTGAAAGATTTATGATAATCATAGTAATGTTATGCCTAGATTCTCATGTCTTCGCAGAAGAACATCTAAATGTGCATAATTGAGGAAAAATGTATTTTGTGTGACACTTTGTAGCCACAGTGGTCCACGGCCTTTAATTGCATAGCTGTCTGCTCGAATGTATAACCAAACAGCTTGAAGGGTGTTGAGACTGCGGCCTGGCCAGCGTCAGAGAAACATTCCAGAGGTGTGAGTTCACATGTGATAGCAAGGCTGCAGGGTGCTATGTGGCGGCTTTCTCAAGGGATATGGTTTTCCCATCAGGGGTTTTCCAGAGAGCAGGAACAACTGGGATGACTGAGAAAGGAAGTGTTAACACCTGCCATCCGGAACTCAACAACATTAGACAGAGTACGAAATACAAGATTGATTAATGCGTTTGATGATGTGCGGTTAACTTTTATGTTTTATTTAGAGCATCTGGATTTGTTCGCATCAGGATTCACGGCCAATAAATCCCAAAACACTTTTCGTGAGCTACATAGCCAAGTACGGTGCTATTACCAATCCAGAACACAGTGTAAAACGAGGAGCAGCCAAAAACATATTTTAAATAAACACATATTGCTGTTGCACAGGGTGAATACGTAAAGAGAAATAATAGGTTTGGCTCTTGCAGGAAACTTTAGAGCCAGGAAAGTAAGTATCTTAGTATCTTCTTAACACTCTGCTCACCAAAACGTGAAACGTAAGCAGACAGTGATGACAACCGCAGACAATTATACTGTCTATTATACTGTACTACTTGAAACAAAATATTCCAAAGCATTATACTGCTACCTAGCGCAGACCTAGCTTAAAATGTCTCTTACCAGCAAACTAACTCATTACACTGGCATGTCTGGAGATTTCAATACAGAGTTTATGGAAATTGCCACGCAGGCTGGGAAGTTTTATATATTGCATAATGAGATAAAAGAGCCTTTTGTTCAGTGAAACAGCCGGAGTCACTGGAAAAATACTAAGTGTACGAACAAATATGCACTGAGCAAATTAGTACATGTAACTTACACACGCACAGACGGCAAAAACACTTCATGGAAGTTATAAATGACAGTCTTATGCAACTGTCGCTGTTTGGGCCTTTGATGTGGCGGAGACAGTAATTTGCGACATGACACTGTTGTCGCACAATTCCTCTGGGTTCACTTAGGATGAATATAAGTTTCAACATTGTCACTTTTGTTCACTAGGATAAAATACAGCTAAATCACATTTAATCTGTCTTTTTAAACACACGGTACAATGTAAAATATTAAGAAATAGTTTGCCCAAAAATGAAAGTTTTGTCATCATTACTCTCCCTCGTGTTGTTCCAAATCTGTATCTAAACTTTCTAATCTAAAGTTTCTTACTGTATGTTGAACACAAAAAGATATTTTGAATTCCACTAACTTCCAGGGAAATTAATATTATGTAAATCAACGGGGGCCATCAACTCCAAAATATCTTCTTTTATGTTTAACATTAGAAGTAGACTTATTCAGATTTGGAACCACATAAATAGTGGTTTACATAAAAAGTAAATGATGAAACAAAATCCTTTATGGGTAAACAATCTCTTTATATTCTGAGTTAAGACAGGTTCATGTTTGGTTGGATTTAGAATTAAACAAAAACCAACAGTCTGTTCCAACAATATTAAAAAAAATATTTAAGGAGGGGTCTCTTTCAACCCATCTAATGACACATTTACAAGACATTCAAAAATCTGTGCTAAAAAAATATATACTGTGATAAACAAACTTTCTTCTTAACAAAGGATATTGATTTTTTTTTTTTTTTTTTCCCCAAATATATTAATTAGATATATTTTATCAGTGTAGACAATACATATATATAATTATTGTTTCCTGAGCATCAAAGTAAAATTTTTCTGAAGGATCATGTAACACTGAAAATGAAATTGCATATATACAGTATATAGTTATAAAATATTTCTGTTTTTATTGTATTTTTGATCACATAAATACAGCCTTGATAAGTGTAATAGACTTCTTTCAAAATAAAAATAATAAATAAATAATAAATAAAAAAAAAATATCTAACCCAAACCTTTGTCCCTTTAAGAATAAGGATATTGTTTGAAACAGCAAACACTACCAGTGAACTAAAAACACCATAATGTCTAAAACCAGTGCAGATGTCTGGTACTCTGGTAACTGTTGCATCCTATTTTTCCAATGTGCTCTCGGAGGATCTTTTTTTAGCCGCATTCATAGTGAAACTTGCTAATTAGCACATTATTAGGAAGATTCATTAAAAGACATTATACTCACTGCTTCTGTAGGTGAGGCTGGATCATGAATGATTTGCACAAACATAAATGCATTTCGGTTGATCAAGGGTGCGTTTTCCCTTCAGAACCAAACGTAACGTTAATCCTCTGCGTCTTCGGTCTCTCAGATGTCAGTGGTAAATGACTACTGCTATGTTCATTAATACATTCAACAACAAAACACCTCAATCGCTTAGGTGTCTTGCTTGTCTCTGCATCTCTGTTTGATGCATTTGAGAATGGCTTGATTTCAGAAGGGGCAACTTATTTTTATTAAATTAAAACAAAACTACTGTTGGATCTTTATCATTGTAGGGTGGTTGTGTACACACACTCCCAACACACATTTCAGTCCAAACAGCTTGTAAAAGCACACGTGGGACCGGATGACCCCTTTAAGAAAGCCATTCATTTGATTCCCCAGAAAAGTGTCAACACTGTGGGGCTATCAAAACATTACTTTGTTTGTTTAAGAATACCAACTATGCTGACATAGCAACAGTGGCTCAACCAATCATGTTCTTTTTGGGGTTTGGCCATATGGAAGTCTGGCCAATGGCAAGGGTGGGTAGAGTCATTAGTCATGCTTGTAAGCAATCAGAAAATTTCATCAATAATAATGTGCAACACCACTCAGCTGCTGTCAAGGCAGTGATGCTTCATTTGTTCAATTAAAAGAAGTGAGTTAAAGTGATATGGCATGGATCTACAGGGAGCGAAAGAACGGTGGAGCCCTGAGGATGTGGTCAGGCTACTGTTCAAAGAGGTTGCAGATGTCTAGCCAAACAATGAGCTCATGAGTTTCTGCAGGGACCACAGTGCAGGGCTGGGGTGTATTTTCCATCCCTTCCATCTCTTCCAAGTGCTCTCAGATCCTTGTCTCTGAGGTGGCTTGTTACAGACATTGTGTGTAGCACAGCGGTGGGTGTCAAAGTCGATGAAGAGAATACCTCCTAACCCCCGTCTGATTAATGTCAAGAGCTTTTGCTTTACTCATCAGCATCACAAGCCTGAAGTAAACTTCCATTCGTTTGTATTAAATAAAACAGACAAAACATGTCTGTCTGATATATATATCAAACATGACAAGATGAATGAGGTACTAAAAGCCGTGAGATATCCTGATAAGATTACTGGCTCTGTGATGAAAGTAACTGTAATTATCCAAGTAAGGAATTACGTAGCTAAATGTAGTGTAACAAATGTAAGACTTTAAGCCTTTAAGCAGTTATAATAAAATATACAGTGTTGGAAGGGAGTGTACAAGACTTATATTACTGTATATACATATATTATAGCAAAAGGAAAGCCCTGTCAACCCTGTTGTTTTCGACCCCATTGACTTTCACTGTGTGGCCAAAAATGCTTGCAACTTCTTTTTCTCTCTCTGTAGCATAAAATAATTTTGTCATATTGTGTTTGAATAAGCACTAAAGTCAAATTACTAAAAAAATGTCATGTGCAGTGGAAAATGGAAAAGCCGCATTATTTGGTGACCCCCTCCCTGGCAGCAGAAGCGAGCTGTGGTTGATTGAGGCCCTTCTTTTAATCTGCAAGGTATTACCGTACTTGCTGAACATGGGAAATAATAACAAATGGTGAGTCCCGCACACTGAGACATGGGGTACTGTATGTGCTTTGCTTGGAACTTCGTCTCTTCGTCTTCGTCTCTCTGAGGTTTCCAACTCCTGGATTTTTCCGTAGGGCTCAGGGTTGTAATACTAAGCTATTGTTTATCTAGTTTCAGTAATTGGAAGGAGTGGAAAGAGAGAACGGAGAGTTGTCTTAAGGGACGTGAAAGTTACCTCACTTCCAAAATCAGCACACACACACAAAACAAAACCAGGGACATTTATAAAACACATATGATTGGAATCAGTCATAAATTCCATTGATCTAATTTTATGTTAAAAACGTATTAAGAAATATGGATAAATATAGGCATAAACTGGCATGACTAAATAAATTAATTAAATAATTTAATGAAATATATATATATATATAAACTTTTCTAACATTTATTAAAAAAGTGATTTATATATTTTCAGAACTTCTGATTATTTATGTGTTTAAACTCTTGAAACACGCTATAACAACATATCTGCAGTCCATAAAAAGTAACTTTGAGAACTAAAAGTAAAAGAAATATGCTGCTAGAATATGTCAAGAACACATTTTTGGGCAGAGGAGTAGGGAGAAATATTTACAGCCCTTAAAAGAATTGAACATAAATCAAACTGGCATTCGATGACAATAAAACAAATACCATACATTACTGTGGTTCGTTCAGAAAATTATTTTTTAATTAAAACAAATGTGTATGAAAACGTATAGACCATGTAAGTTATTTGTATTCTGTTAAATAATAACATGAATATTGCACAGACCATGATTGGTTTGCAAATTTATTACCAAAATCTAAAAGTTTGACAATGTCACACAGCTCATACTCTGCCAGTGAGTGGAAATACCTCTGGATTACTCTCTTCTGTAAAATAATTCCACATTTTTATCCCCCAATGGAAGAATTAATGACAAGAACTGATTCATAACTCTCATAAAACGTACAAGGTTGGTGACAAAGGGAGCAGTTTACACCTAGAGAGCCTACACTTTCAGAAAAATAAGAAACCTTTGGAAAGCCACCCAAAGGCATAAAACCTCAAAAGTTTAACATGGAAATAAAAATAAGAGTTAGAGGTCACAGGGTCATGAATCGCTTCCTTTTTTCCTCTGTGGTAAAAAAACACCTCTCTGGTTTTCTCATTCAAAACAGGAGCCCTTCACATTTGTCATTTTAAGTGCCGTTTTTGCAATTGATATAAAAATGAAACAATTACAGAGAGGCATTTTGAAATAAGTTGAAACAGTAAATCTTAATAATAAAAATAACAAGTCTTAATAATATTTACATATGTTTTAGAACTTTTACATTATTTTCCTGCATTCACACACACACACACACACACAAAGCGACTGTGTTTTGGTTATTCATACCTCTATTATGCCAGATCAGTGGGTTTAATTTTCTGTAAGCTCATTTGGATCAAAGATAAAAAGCCAAAACAAATTAATTCAAAGAAAACAAAGACTGCGCTCCAGGAGACTCAAGTAGCTGCTCTTGAAAACAAAGTACCCTTAACAAAAGATCTCATCTATCTATTAATGCCCCGATCACCCCACTCTACATAAAGATGGGAATCATGTCAAAAGGGGGCGTAGAAACAGAAGAGAAGAAGAGAGAGAACAGAAGGTGAATGGATATTTTGCCCTAAGATTGAATCTTCAGCCAAGAGCCCTAAAGATAGAGAACAGTCCCTTTCTGTGTATGCGAGGCTAGGGTGGTCCAAAACAAACAAGGGCTCTCTTTCAAGTGTAGTTTTGGAATACTGAGCACTTCGCTCCAATCACCTCGCCCCCACCCCTACACCCCGCTCTCATCAGCACAAAGGTCTTGAGCAATGTCACCCAAACATCAGTACAGAAGAGTTAATGGTGCGTATCTGAACACATACTATAGCTCAATATTAATATGAGGCATACCCTTGATATAAAGATAAGTTCATAAACTACTTTCTACTTGTTGAGTAAACATTAGTCATTCTACAAAACATTTAACAAGTTAATGATTTGTAATGTGCTATCTTCAGGCATGAAAATGGGTCAGGGGTGAGAAGGGTGCTCAAGGGGTGATGTGGCCTCTGATGGGGCCCGGGAGGTGGGGGGACTCCCACAGAATAAATATTACGGCCTCATTAGGAGACAAGCTTTAACTTAACTTGTTTATTCTTCCATCATGATTGACAAAATAAGTTTATTATTTTTTTTTTTTTTGGGGCAAAGAAATCAACCTAATAAGTGTTTTTTTTTTTACCATTATCTAAAAACATACCATCAACTACAAATGCTATTTGCTATTGCAGACAGTGCATGCTAAAAAAAAAAACATGTTTGACAAAAGTTTCCCTTTGCCAATTTTACAGTGGCCAAATAAGTTGAATAGGATAATAAGCCAAGCACAGGTTCTGAAAAAATACTGTATTGATATTTGTCTAAAGCAGTGGTTCCCAACCTTTTTTAACTCACGGCCCACACAGCCAAACACATATGTTTCCGCGGCCCACTGCAAAAGAATTTAAACGATCCCGCTTTTTGTGTCGGGTTAACTTAGTACTCGGAAGCAAGGCTGTTAATTGTCTTTACTGAATAAACTGGTAATGTATTGAATAAACAGAAAATATACATAACGGATCAGCAAACTAGACATTTTTATTATATTAATAATATTACAATTTCTGTTAATAATAATTGGCGGCAGCCCTGCAATACCATCGCGGCCCACTAGGGGGACCAGTGAAAACCACTGGTCTAAAGACATATGTACATCTCTTAAATAAAAGGGCACCTCTTGCTCTTTGAAGCCACGACCAATTCAGCTGCATTTCAACCCAGCATCCAGCTGTTTAACCATAGCCGCATCGTTTTGCCCTAACACACTCAAATAATGTTTGTATTAGCGTTAGCGTTAACACATAAACACTACGAAATTAAATGTGGATCTCTCCTCTGTCGTATTCTCCCACGCGGGGTGGATAGCACGCACGGTCTACGAACGCGGGATGCTCAGATTTCACGATTTGAAATGGCTCAATGAAACAATTTCCTTTTAATGTAGTCTAGGTGAGCATAGATTTATTTTAGGGGGGGAAATACATACATACATATACGCCCCAAAGTTTTGAACAGTTAACTCCAAAATGATTTTTTTCTTTTTTATCATTTAATTCCCTTCAAAACAACAGCTCCAAAAGACGATATAAGAAAGCCAATTTATAATTACTGATTTTTGTGGGCTTGAATGGGATGTGTTTTTGGATTTGGATTTCTGTGTTTGTTCCAGAGGTTTGTAAATCGGTATCACTTTCCCATGGACTTCTGCAGACAGGAAATTATCTCACACTGATCTTTGGCCTGGCTGGAAATCAGAAAAACAGGCAAAGCTTAAGCTGACATACTCAAGCTGCATCATCTAAGAACAAAAGGACAACAGAGGACAAATGAAAACCCCCATGTAGCACTGTACCACGTTTACTCAACCACTGAAAACTAAACATTTGGTGCTTAAAACTAAAGATACCCCACCAAACATCTGCAACCAATTGTTTTAAATTGAAATTCATTCACAGAAGTCATTTTAAAGTAACTGAATGTGTTGAAATGTGTGGTCTGTCTGTGTTGGGACAAGACACTCGCACCCCTCTACTTTGATAGTGCCTTGCTGTCATCAAAAAGGGGAAAAAATGTCAAGAAAGACTCACAAAAATAAGTCATCCACTCAGCAGGAAAATGACATGTACCATGCTGGTTCTCATTGCACACATGTTGCTCATATTTCACAGGATCTTCTGTTGTGAGCGCAAGCATGACAGAATAGAGCTCAGTTTAATAGAAAAGTGCATTGCTGATGACTTGCATGGACCTGACTGGCAATATGGAGGTTATTTTGTTTATGATTAAGCATCATAATCTTTTTGTTCAGATTAAAACAAAAAGACCTCATGAAATCAAAATGTAACTATACCTCCCATTTTAATAGGAATTTAAAATATATATACATAAAGTCTAAAACAATCAGCGTCTTTCCCTGAACTCCTCTAAATAGCTAGCGGTGCTGATAGTTGGCGTCCATGCTCCAGCCTATAGAGGGTCACTGACTAAAACTCACCTCCCCCTTCAGTAACACAAGCAAACAAGGCAATATCTTAGGCATGACGTTAAGCATAACGTCGCATGCAGTGCTGCCACATCACTCTTGCTCTGTTCCCGGCAGCAGTGAGCATTAAATCTAGCAGACCTGAACCCAAACAGGCATTAACAGAGCATACCTTGTTCTCAGCTGTAAAGAGAAAAGCTAGTCGTGATTTACTTCATTGAGACCAGCCATGTCACTCACAACTTTTATAGACACTTCAAATTTAAGGACCAGGTAGCATAAATGTTCATATATTTTCCAAACTTGTATGAGCTCCTCATTTTTTTTCTGTGGATCACAAAAAAATTGCTTCCTATGTGAATGAAAGTTAATGGGGTACAAAACCACACTTTTGTGTGTGCGTGCGTGTGTGTGTGTGTGTGTGTTTGTGTGTGTGTGCCACACAGTCCATTTTTGAAGACGTTGTAGAATATTTTTGGATTTGGTTTATCTCAAGGTATCGTGTATTGAGAATACAACTGAAAATGTATTCAGGCGTTAAATCACTTGCTCACTAACGGATCCTCTGCTATGAATGGGTGCCATTAGAATGATGATAATGACGTCAATATGAAGAACAACTGCAGTACATCAATTAATGTCCTATGAAGTAAAAAGCTTGTATTAATGCTAATCCATCACTAAGGCATTTTACCTGGAAACCATTGCCATGACTACTCCATAATATCATCTCATATCAAAGTCAGTTTTGGTTACAAATATCTCAATTATTCTTTTTTTTTCTTTTTTACAAACACACTGGTTTTTGTTTCACAAGATGTTAACTGATGGACTGGAGTCATGTGGATTATTTATTGATTACTGTGATGTATAATTTTTTATCAGCTGTTTAGATACTCATTCTGACGGCACCCATTCATTGCAGATCCTCTTTTGGTAAGTAAATAATGTAATGCTGCATTACAAATATCGTCCAATTAACAAACTAACTCATCTTGGATGGCCTGAGGGTGAACATATTTTCAGCAAATTATCATTTTTAGGTAAACTATTCTTTTAAGATTGCTACACTTTAAATCAGGCTACTAATGCAGTATTAAAATGAACAGTCTAAAAAAGACCATACATCAATTGGGCTCTTAAGCAGGCACAATCCAGAACCACTTAAATACTTCTCAATTTCACATTCTCTGGTTTTGTCAGGTTTGCAGCAAATTTTTTTAATGGATCAAGCACATTCAAAGTGCGTGCTTTCAAAATTTTCCACAAAAGGAAACCATTCAATCACAAAAAGGAAAATATCTTCAGATATACTTTTATGGTTGATGCTTCCATTCCTCCTATAAAATAAATCTGATCTGGTTGTTATTGGCAGCTGAAAGTTATTTTTACAGGAAAGGGAAAGTATCTAAAGTGCTCTGGCAGTGTATCAACGGCTTAAAATGAATGAGGTTTATCTCTCACCTCCGATCTTCCTCAACAGTGAAACAAGATGATTTTTAACCACAAGCACGTTTTGGTTGAGCGACAGCCCTGAATGACAATTCCTAGCAGATGGAATTTTTTCCATACGTTCAGTTAGTTTATTGTAAAATAATGTCTTTGAGAGAAAGCCTGAGGAAATATTCTTAGTCGGATAATTACTGGAAACATCTGCCTTCGCCTTTGAATCCCTCTCTGTTTATCCTGTATTATCTCAGGAGTGGTTTTGCTCTCTTATATTTGAGCTCAATGGGCTCAGCGTGTGTCACTGGGGACTTTAATGTAAGGCATCTGTTAAATGCTTCACTATATAGATTCCTTCCTTGTGATGTATAGAGGACTTGTAAAAAGATCAAAATCCATATGGAAGCTGTAAGTCATGATTTTTACATGAAATATACACAAAATGCAGTGAATGTTAAAGTTTTAAAGCTGATGTGACAAGAGTGTGCCATTTCTGTATACAATTGATAGCTGCAAAGTGAAGACACATCTTTATACTCCACAAAAAGGGCATGGGAGTGGAAAAATAGGGAAATAGGGATAATCTGCATTTAAGGCACATTCCAGCACAGGATCCTTAATGTAAGTTTAACTGATGGCCCCTAAAATGCATGTCAAATGTCAAAATGTGGAACGTTCTGGGACTTCTTTGACTTCTGAATGAAATTGAGAGTCTGCTATTCCTTTCAATTGCAAATTTATGAGACTTAAGGACGCTTGAGACGTGATGACAATTTCACAATAATGTTCACTTGGACAACTTTCTGACTCCCCGAGGCAATCACAAAGACATTTTATGACTAAAAATCAAACTGTGGAGAGTGGATGTAAGAAAGATTAAAATATATATCACTCATGTTATTATTTTATTTCACCAAGTGCCTGTGTTTTTGTGGAGTGAAGTCTGTGGGGTAGCCTGCTAAAATAACTGTAAATCGCACCAGCCACATGTAGCTCAAGGAATAAAACAGGTTAGGCACAGCAGGAAAATAAAACTTTGGAAATAAGGAAAACTCCAGCTTACTTTGAGAAGGAAATTAATAATGGTGAAAGAGAGACTGTGTATGGGGAACTGGAACACGCAAAAGCATTTAAGCTCAACACTTCAGATGCATTTTTAGAGATTGTAGAAGAATTTAAAATCAGCAATTTGTCTTCAACTACCATTATAGAGTCAACACAATTTTTTTTTAATTTTATAGACAACCTAAAAAAAAAAGAAGTTATCCTAGTCCAAAAAATATTTTTTTACAAACACACACCACTACACTTGCAAGCACACAAACCAGCTCGCTTTTCTATACACTCGATGTCAGACGGCCAGGTGTGGAATCGATAGCCTGATCTCATTTTTCAGGCAAAGCATGTGTGCTCCAGCCCCCTGTGAGACTATGGAAAAAGACTTGGGGTAGGGCTACTGTTACATGCGTGAACGTGTCCGTGTCAAGGAAGGTCTGTGTTCAAATATTACTCACAGGTGAGGCAGACAGCTCTGAGTCAGCTCAGAATGAAGCCAGGACTAATAAAAGAAGCAGCCATGGAGACATTTAGCTGCATGCACAGAAATACCAGTCAAAATTGATCCAAAATAAACTACTAAAATAACAGTTTTACTGCATGGTCGTTTATACGTAATTGGAATCTTACTGCGGATGAGAGAACAAAGTATGCATTGCATGGCAAATTTGTGCAATTTCTATCCACTTATAATTAGGGCTGATAATCTATCAATATTTAACTGTACATAATCTCAGTTTTGTGCCATTAATGCATTCCTGTTTAAGAAAAGACAACTTAAATGACCAAGCACGCAATTTGAAATGAAAGGATACAGCCTTTAAAAA
>JAUYWG010000041.1:11429029-11445425 GCA_034779775.1 Enteromius afrohamiltoni
ATTTTTAGTTTTTTTTATTTTATTATTTGAAGTTGAATAAAATTGAGATACTTTCGGGTTTGTTTTTATTAATTAAGTTATTTAAATTATTATTTACATTAACTCAATTTACTAAAAGTTCTAAAACTTAAATAAAAATGTAAACAATATTAGAAACTTATACAAAATATTAGCAATTTATTTAGGGCCAAATTATCTTAAAATTTTTCAAACTGCAAAATGTATACCTAATGACACATACTGTACTTGCAGCTTGAGCTAAGAAAGAGCAACCTCAGACAAACAATTAAGTAGATAAGATAGAACACTATGAGCTAATGCACGGAAATATCACATCTAACAATGTACCAATTAAACACATCTGTGCCATGGGATCATGGGATGATTCGCAGTGGGTGTACCTAAATTAAAGGCTAATAACTTGCTTTCACTTGTCTGTCACATCATTATTTCTCCACTGGAACCACTGCGTTTAGCAACAGATGCTAGTCTGATGTTTGCTTTTTGAAGTGAGACATAGTCTGGGAGCTATTCATTTGAGATCACTTTGTCTTTTCCTTTCCTCACCTGAAGGGAAATCGCTAACAATCTAGCAGCTTTTCTAGGTGCATGTGTTCAGCATAAATCTAGTGAGAATGTCTTACTTGATTTTCCTCTCAAATGTTGTCTTTGAACAGCATTGATTAGTCACATAGAAATAATATTTTACTTGAATTGGTGCACATGTTTTGGATTAGGAATGGAAAGAGAAGCAACCCACAGTTACACACTGGTGTTGGACCACTTCCAAAACACAGTCCTCGGCAAAAAAGGACACAGTTAACCGAATCTACAACACAGATTAGAGAGCTTGATACAAACCACAGTGCTGACTGGCATTGTAAATAGGACAAAACGAATGCAAAAAAAACCAACACATGGTGCCGTTTTTCCCACCACTAGCATGTGGAAAACTGATGTTCGCATCTAATAACCCTTCTGATCAAAGATAACTTTTAAGAGGTTACCTTATAAAGTCTTTTGGTCTGACACCACTTCATGTGTCTCTGAGATACATAAATGCTACCATAGTAACTGGATTTTTGAACATCCACTCAGATGTTTAGCAGCTGCTAGTTACATTCATTATCTCAGAGTGTAGTAAGAGATAAACTGGAAGAATGAATAGAATCAATGAGAGATAGATAAACAGATGCTGAATAAATGGATGAACGAATGAACGAAAAAATGACTTTTCAGAACAAATGATACAGTACATCAAGTGAGGAAGCAAGTGATAGAGACAGACAGACAGACAGACAGACAGTTTCAATCCTCCTTTGTCGATCAGAAATGTACTGCTTTTTCATGGCAAAATCACATCAGGAAAAAGCAAGACTTTTCCAAGACTTTTGGGAAATCAGGAATAACGTTTGATACTCTGAGCTGAACATTTCGGCCAAGCAAAGCAAGACTCTGTACCTAGCATCAACAAAACCACTTCAGAGAGTGCTGATAAAATAATTTATGGATGACTTTAACCCTTTGCAGCATTTTCCAATGTCTTTATTTTTCATGTGCTATAAATGAAGTATTAACCAGTTAAAATGCAATTAAGCCACGGACAATACATTATTTTCACATATAGAATTTTTTAATGTCTTAGCTACACTATGTACATACCAGATATCTGAACTATGCTTTCAGCATTTGCTTATACATTACGGTTTAAATAAAAAGGAAGAAATAAAATAAAGAGAATCAAGAACATTTGTGTTTTGGTTCAGAATTCCGACATCTTTCTCAAGTTTCATTGCAAACCTTTTTTTATACTTCTCCTGCTGAAACCCAGCAGATAAGAGGATGATTGCCTGCTCACATTCTAAAGTTAATGGATCTTGATTGATCAGAGAAAGGTGATAACAGGATACACAATCACTCTCCAAAGCTGTTCTTACTGATGAAATAAAGCCAGGTGAGCTTTGACCTTACAAGAATCAACATTTCTGTTCAACATCTGCTCTGAGAACACCTTGTGATTCGTACAGAGTGTGAACGTTCCACAGAGAAACATCCAACATCACGCAGCTTGTAAATACAGTACCCCCAAACTGATTTCCTGTTTGGGGAAATTACGAATTTTAACAGGACCAGCACAGCGTGCAAGAGGTTTTATTATATTCCATAGACCAGTGTGGAGAAACGCATATAAATGCAGGGACATGCTAAATTAATAATCTTGGGTGTAGAATGGTATAAACATTTTTTAACTTAATTTTCTCAAATTTATTTCAAATATCAATTTTGAAGGTTTTAAAATCTGTTTCAGGTAACGGGTCCACCAGGTCAAACCACGGTAAACATATTCAAAACCACAACCCACTGGCCTCTGAAAACGAAACAGGATGTTACCAATAAAACAAAACAAATCCAGACCTACTCCACAACAACAACTATGAAACTGTGGTAGTGCAATGGAATAAACAAGCTGCTGTCAGTATAAATAACTGCATCATCAAACTCCAGCACATAAAAAGTAGCTTTGTGATTCATTTCCAGCAATAACAGAGATGCACAGGGCAATCACTGTTATTAGAACATTTTATAAACCAACTCCACTATAAAACCCAAGAAAGAAGTCAATTATCTCATTTAAAAGCCAAAAAAAGACAGAATTGCCCCTCATTTTAGCCAGGTTCCTAACCCTATATCCATGCCCAATTAGGACCTGATTGCTGTGACATCACTGAACTCCTGACAACAGTTGCAGCTGGTAGCCGACCAGCCGGAAATAGACACTGAAAGGGAGTACTGAATAGCAGGGGTTGTGAATATGGGTGGGGGATTAGAAGCTCATGCTTTCAGATCCCTTTGTGCCAAGGGGAGGAGAGAGTGGAGAGGGGGTGGACCAACCCCAAATCCACTGCCTGTTGTAAAGAGGAGAGTGTGTGAGAGAGAGAGAGAGAGAGGAGCAGAAAAAGTTAGTGCTACAGAGGTGATGGACTTAGTCCAGTAAGAGTGACAGGGAACACACAAACTCCTCAGAGGGCTGAGAAGAACATGCTGGTGGACTTTCATTGCCTTTAAAACCCAGAGGAACCTATAGCATTTCACATACATACCTCTGGAGGTCTTCTAAGCCCTCTTTAACATCTCCTTGAAATACTTGACCGTGGACATTTTAAAATACTCCCAAGGACTTGCTATCTTGATTGAATTTTAATTTGATTTTAATTTGACTTTTCAGTTTGTTTACTATTTATTTACCATTTCACTTGAAGTGGTTCTTGAGTCAGGTTTGCAGGCTTTTCGTCGCCACTCAGACAGAGGTGCTTAATTGAGGGCTTTAAGACTGAAGACCTTTCCACTGACACCGAGGACATACTAACAAAAGAGAGACAGTGGGGGATTACGAGAGGGAAACCCCACCGAGAAATTTCTGCAAGTTGTGATGACTATTTCCACAGAGGCTCTTCTAACGCTTTCTCCTGGACATTGACGGATTTCAAGAGGGTGTTGTGCAATAGACTGGGATCATCTGGTAAGGCTAAGGTGAGCCCCGAGGCTCCGCTTGCTCTCTAAACATGTGTAATTGCATCCGGCTCACCACAATGCATGTGCTAATCTTGGAATGAACTTTTAAACACCTGTTTGCGCTCAGCCGAGTAGCCTTTTTGTAACACGCTGAGATCGGGGGTTGTTCTGTGTGCTTGGGTAATCGTTTTTAAGCTTCAACCTCCCACTCCGCTGCTGTCATGGATAACATCTGTCGCCTCGGGTGACATTTGGTTCTGATGGTTTAATTGGAGGGATAATCTTTGCTGAGCTTGTTGAGGACAATGGAAGTGAAAGATTTGGAGACAGGGTGTTTTAATTGGTAATAATGGGTAATAAACACACAATGGTTGTTATCAATGAGGGTCCAGGATGCAATCGGAGACAACAAAGCAGACGAGTCAATAATGACGTCTGCTGGCATTCAGACCAAAAGAGTCGTTCTCCATGTGTTCTAAGAAAGTCTAGACAGGTTTATGAATACACTAAGGTGTGACTCATGGAAGAGAATATAAAATTGGTTTGAAAGAACATGAAAGGTTTTTTTTTTTGTTTTATGATTGAATATTTGCTTTTTTAGAATATGGGAAGAGAAAAAAAGGGATGTAGGGAGGTAAAGTAAGCTGCACAATCCCAATCCACAATGTGAAGCAAAGTGATTTGCTGGGGCAGGATGCTAGAGAGTTGACTGTTGATATGACTCTTTGTTTCATTCCCCAGGAAGCTTTTTTCCATTTGTAGTAATCGGAACGGATTTCTGAATCGTGCTTTGTTCAGCCCCGGTTCTGTTTGAATAAGAGAGAGCTTATGGTTGAATGTGTTTTCAAAAACTGACTAGTCTAGTCTTTATTGACGTGCATGCCATAGCAACAAAATACACAAAGCTCATAATTGCAACTGTATACAAAGCACACAAGATTGTTTATATACAATGGTCTAGACCCAGAGTTTTCAACTAGGGGTCCCTAAAGGTACTCCAGAGGTTCGCACAGAGGATAACACATGTAGAATTTGCATTAACTAGTTATATTTTTAAATTATAATGTATTAATGACCATAGAGTCTTACCTAAACAAATCTATGTTTCTCATAATGGGTGCCGAGTCTTTCTAGCAGGCTGATCTTGTTTCTGTATTCGTACATAATGTTTACAAATATATTGAAGTATTTTTAGATATGCTGAATTATTAACAAAGTATTAACAAATGCACAACTTTAGAAAGGTTCAATTATATTTCTGTTGTTTGTATTATTCCACATAATTTCTTAATTAAATTGCATGTAAAAAAAAAAAAAAAAAAAAGTATTGATTTATTGCAGGAATTTAATGTCCGATTAATCTTAAAGAATTTACAAATATTTAGACATGCCTAAAGTTTTCTGTATATAAAAAGCTTTTTCAGATGCATTATTAATACTGTACACAGTTCACAACTAATATAAATAAATAAATAAATAAATAAAATACATTTTAAACTTAAAAACTAACTAAATAAAAAACAATACAAATAAATAATAATTTATAAATTAACTAACAAACATAAGAGAATACGTAAATAAATAAATAACTAATGTCATAAAATACCTAAAAGCTGATAAAATGATTAAATTTAGATTTGCTCCTTACACAAAGCCTCAGAAAACTTAAATCTTCTGCTAAGTACACAATAGCATCATTTTTGGGTGAACTATTCCTTTAAAAAAAGAACCTGACACTGTGGAACATCATTACGCTAATGATGCACATGCTGTGGTCCATTGTTAAACATGTGAAAGGCCTGTGTTTAGTCTCATTACTTTGTGTGCTCCTCTAACCTACATATAACTCTGCAGTCAGAGATCATTTGTAGGGGCACACAGGCACAAATGTGAGGTGAGGACTTCATCAGCCTTCGCCAGCCTCTCTCTGTGTGTGTGAGTGCATGGCAGCTTGGCTCAGCCTAATGAGGAGGGGCGGAATTCAAGGAATGCCACGCTAAGGTTGAAATGAGAAGGGCAGGCAAGAGAACAAGGGCATGATGGAGCGAGAGGAAAAGACTGAAAGAAGACATCAAGCCGCTGTGTTCCCTCAGACCCTAATCAATGACTCAAACACTGTGATTATGACACAGTTAGACTGAGTAGGAGTAATGACAGCTGATGTAAATGAATGTACACTGCACTAATGATCTAGAGCAAAATTTAAGAGCGTGGCTCTCTTTCAATTCATGAGTTGGAAAAAAATTAGAAATGAATTGGCCATAACACACAACATGTTAAATTTGAATGACTTAAAATTCTTTGAAATTGTAGTTTATTAGTTAGTTGGTTGATGTATGATGCAATCTGTCATCAACAAATCTAATATCAACAAATTATTATTTTAATCAAGTAATCAAGTGGAAATAAGTTCTAAAATAAGTTCAGTATCGAAATTAACTTTTTTTTTCTTCTGCGGAAAAATAAAGTTGTTTTAAAAAATTTTTTTTGAAGACTCCAAGAATCCTGTTTCCATAAAAATATTACGAGACACAACTGTTAGCACTATAACTATCCATAATGTTTTGTGAGCACCAAATCAGCACATATTACATTCATTCAAGTTAAATAGTCAAAATATCGTTGAATATCATTCTTTTTAATCATTTGATAAAAAAAAAAAAAAAAAAAAGGTTTTCATAATACAATGAATTGAACTACAAGTAAACAGAGCTTGCTGGGAAACAAAACAGTTTCAAACAGTGATTATTAATATGTATACCAATACCTGGAAACACATTACATTGAGAATATGATGAATGTGATAAAATTCCATTCCATTCCAAAGTATATTGTTAATAGTGCACAACAAGGCAGAACTTGTTCCCATAAGTTATTGTTCTTTCCCTTTTAAAAGGTGTTTCTTTATCTTTTATGAGGAATATGTGGAATAGTTCAAAAGAAGTTCAGTCATGCTGTAGCTTGCAAGTTATGCCACATCTGTAATGGAACACTGGACGAGGTAAACCTTACTTTGACCTGTCGGGACACTTCTCAAGGTGCGTGTCAGAAGGACAGGCTCTGGAGGATTTTGTTCACACCAAAGGGGTAATGACAGCTCTGTGGATTAGGCAGATGTGCTTTCCCTTGTCCTGCCACTCACACAGACGAAAACATTTCCATTGTCTCTTTATGCTGGATGGGGAGTCCTAGCTCTTAGACTTAGGGTCTCCATTGAATCACATGTTCTCAAACACATCTTATGTTCCACTCAGAGAAACCACAGATATTCCCCTTCACAGACACACACAAACACATGAACACAGACACACACAGAGGCACATGCTCACACACCACAGTGAAACCACATGCCGCCCGCAGCATTAGCTCACACGAGATGCTGCCTGCTGCTTCGCCCCGGCCGTCTGACACTCTGTCAGTATATCCAACAAGTCGCGAGTCCAACCTATCATTACTGGTCTGTTACAGCGGCACAAGGGGGTTCCTCAACCTCACATGAAATACACTCTTTGGTGGAAACCATCATTATTTTTTCCTTTCAGGAAAAAGAAAGAAAACCCACTTTGTTTTTCACACTTGATTGATTCACCACAGTTCAAAAGTTTGAGGTCGGTAAGGCCTTTTAAAATGTTTTTTTTTTTTTTTAATTTACTTTTGTGACTTTTTATAGTCTTATATGCCCTCCAACGCTACATTTATCTGAACAAAAATACAGAAAAAATTGAAATATTATATTAACACTTTAGTACAGGCAGCAATTCTCATTATTAACTATTAACATGCCTACTATTAACAAATTAAACAACTGCCTGCCTGTTTATAAACAGTAAATTAAGAGTTTATTTAGGCAAAATTCATAGTTAATAGTGAGATTTGAACCTTGAAAAAAGTTGCAATTTAAAAACAACTGCTCTCTTTTTAACATATATATATTTTAATACAAATTAACATTGATAACAAACAAGAGAGAGCTAGTCCATATTGTAATACAAGAAACATATATGACCCTGGACCCTGGTCAAAATTTTAGTTTAGTTTTAGAGGAAATTAGCTTCCCATTGATGTATGGTTTGCTAGGACAGGAAAATATTTGGTTGAGATGCAACTATTTTTTAAAATTCTGGAATCGGTGGGTGAAAAAAAATTCCACATTCCAAATATTGAGAAAATCGACTTTAAACCTGCATATTCCAGATTACATACAGCATTGCTATGGGCAATGGTGACCAAATCCAATCTGATCTGAGTAGCTGCCTTTCCTGGAAATCCATCTTTGTAGCCGTGTTTTGGAACATGTAAACTGGTTTCTACCTGGTCATTAGCATGTAAATAATTTTGGACCAGCTGTACTATTCCAGCTTGTTGGTCACAGTAGTTTTAAGGGGTCAGGATTGTTTGTGTAACATAACCTACTTAGAGATTATCTGATAATGACTTTAGTCTACCTAGAAACTACTGTGTTTCAAAACATAGCTACCGGCTTAAACAGAGTTTTCAATAGACGTCTATAGATATTTCTTGTCAGTCAACAGCTTTTAAAGTTTCTGGCACTTGATCCCTAAGTAAGATTAGAAGGACAAAAGCAGTTTGTGAGGAGTGAAACACAACTGAAGAGTCTTAATCAAACATGAATAGAATAAGGACATGAGGATGTAACGTTTTCCATGGCACAGAAAACAGCAGGAGGTTTATGTCTCAGGTGTTTTTTTTTTCTGCATGGATTATGTAACTTAAAATCAGTGGCTGGAAATACGAAAATAGTTTGGCAGCACAAATAAGACAAACAGCTCATAGATCATCTCTCATATATTTAAACAGTAAGAACATGAAGGGTACTCTCAAAGAAAGAGGGGGATGAATAGAATGAGACAACAAGAATTGCATCACAAGCCGGTTATTAGATGAATACTTATATGCTGACCCAGTGGTGAAGTCATGATGTTGACAGACAGATTGCAGGTTTCCTGTGCATTTGCTGACTTCATCTGCAAAGGTCTGTTATTGTGGTTACTGTGCATAAACAACCACAATATAATAAACAACCTAAATTTTGTTTGCATTAATCCTCAACAGAGAGACAGCTTGACAAGCAGAGATGTTAATACTAATGGTAAAAAGTTTCATCCAGTAAAATTCATCCATTAATGCTAATATTTCTAAAACCTTCCTGATGTTAACACTGAACCGACTCCCCTCTGGCTGTCTTCCCAGAATATGTTATAAAACTCAACTAACGAGCGGAGCAATCCCTCTTTCTCCAGATAATACCCTAAAAACTCTGCTGTCAGCTTTGTATTTTTGCAGTGCCATGATGATAACAGGCTGACAGAACAGAATGTTTTTGGAGAAAATTAGATCTGTAAAATGTAAAGATGCTAATTTGTTTTTCTGACATGCGTCATTAATAATGAAAGCTCGTGAAACTGCTCTATTATACAACAGACTTGATACTTTTTCAGTAATGACTGAATTACTGAATCATTCACTTAATAGATTAATTCAGAAACACAGTTTCACTGAATCATTCTCTCAAATGATTTGTTTACACCATCTGATTTATTCATAAATGAAACAAGTGACAGTTTTTATGAGTGAGTCACAGAATCATTCACTTTATCAATTCATTGATTCATTCAAGGATACTGTTTTATTAAAGCCCAAAACAACAGCTGATAGTGTGTTAGAAAGCTGTTGGACTGAGTCTATAACTCAGTCCAACAGCAGCTTTCAATTAAAGTTCCCGAATATGAAGCACTAGTTATACTTTCTAGGAAGAAGTGTTCCCCAAAGCTTTCACAGGCATCCTTCCACCTCTCACTGTGTCTTCTCTTCCAAACACCCCCGGGCTGCTATTCCAATAATCGGCTCACTCTCTTTGAAATTTGGGGTAAACAACAGAAAGTGGCTTCATGTCATGAATATAAAAGGCCATGTGTTGTGTCATTACAGGTCTTTATGTAACTGGTATTTTCATTGTGAATAAATAAATCAGGCTAATAAATCACGTCATACCTTGCTGGAGACTTAACCCAAAATGACATACATCTATTGAAAGCAGGTGTTAGTTCTACTCTGTCTTTGCAACTATAATAGAAACATATGTTACCCTTCATACAATCAGAACAAACTCTGCATTTTTACAAATGACAAAAGTGAGGAATAGCAGAGTGAAAAGTTTGACATGCTGTTTCGGTACAATAGACAAATAGGTCCATTAAAACATTTACATGAATGCATTAACACATTTAAATGCAAGACAGAAAATTAGCTTTTTTATAAATTTTGAAATGTTAAACTTTAATTTGACACTGAAAAAAGCAAGACTTGAAGCAAAGTTAAATAGAAAACAATTAAAAAGTACTGTAGAACCAGCCCTAATTCAATATTCATGCCTTGGACGCCTTGCACGCCTTGAACATTGCATTTGATGTAATACATGCTTATAATTAGAGTAAAATCCCAGTGCTTGTATGAACTAGAGCTACATCAGATTTTCCGTTCTCCCTCAGCGATGTTCAAGCCTGTGGCAAGGTTCAGATAACCAAGTTCCATCATTGAGAACTTATTCGTATGGCAGCTTACCAAAGCAAAGTCCTGCCAGGACACCCATTATGACCAAACAATCCATTCAGCAGAATTAAACACTTTGCATCACCTTGCAACTGGGGCAGCTCCATTGTTAAATGGGATATATGTTTTTTGTATTAGGTGTGGATGGTCAACATTGACCAGATTATGGCAACAGTGTTGTTTTTGAAAACTATAAAAAAAAAAAAAAAAGTTTAAAATAATAATAATAAAAAGTAAAATTATAAAAAATTTAAATGACAAAATTACTAAAAGTTAAAAGTAAATATATATATATATAAATCTAGACGCTCTAGCGAAGCCAAGAATTTACAGAATATGGGGCCACAGAGCCTCATAATTCCCCTGCTGTGAGGGTCAGCCACACTCCTGTTTGTTTCTCCATCTGTGCTGGAGGAACACGGTGGCTTCCCAGACCATTTCTCCCAGAGAAACCTAATCTGTCCTCAGAGATCAAGAGCTTGCATGGCTGGGTTAGAAACAGGGGCAGATTACGGACTCCTGTTGTAACGAGTTCTTTGGTGTGACAGATGTTGAGTGAGGTGCCAGATCTCCTGTCTAGATCAGTTGGGGTTGTGTTAGTTTGGTTAAGCTAGAGGCCCGTTCATACAGATAGAGGGGGAAATTAGCCTCATGTCTCCCATAGGTCTCAAGGATGGAAAAATATCTCCTTAAACCCTTAGGGTGGTATCAAAATAAATACGTATTTTGAGGATTATAGTTCTGACTGTTCCAAAACGATTTAGGGAGTTGTATGCACAAAGGCAACTTTGTTGTGATGTGAATGACATATGCTTCACCTGAGCTTCTTCACCATCAAATTTTAGGTTCTCTTCATGAACTTGAGCTGCGTCGGTGAGACACTATGGGGAATGCCTCCAGCATAATGGCTCTGAATCATATGTGAAATCAGTTCAATGAAATGACGGCCCTCCTAGACAGCTCTCCGTGGGAGATTCCAGTCAGGAGGGACCTCCTCTCACAGACAGGGGGCACCATTGTGTACCCTAGCCCGGAGTTGTGGAAGCTGCGAGTGTGACCCCTGAGTGGACACAACTCATAGCATTAGGTCTCTTAAACGAGGTAGTCAAGACCATCCTCCAATCCAGAGCTCCATCCATGAGATAACTGTATGCTCTGAAGTGGAAACTTTTGATACTTCTTGGTGTAGAGAATGCCAGCAGGACCCAGTTAACTGCCCAGTTGGTACAGTGCTGAAGTTCATGCCGGCCAGATTCTCCACTGGGGTCACCCGCTCCACCCTGAAGGTTTACGTGGCGGCACTATCAGCTAACCACGCCTCTCTCTGTGGACATACAGTTGGTAGAGACACCCTGGTTACACGTTTCCTTCACAGTGCACTGAGGTTGAGGCCACCAGTATGATGCCCGGTTCCAGCATGGGATCTGGCTGTGGTGTTAGAGGCCCTCTGTGGGCCGCACTTTAAGTCCTTAGAGTAGATCGCTGATCTTCTGTTGATGACAAAGACCACACTGCTGTTCTCAGAGGAGAGTAGGTGACCTTCAGGTCCTCTCAGTGGCCCCTTCTCATCTAGAGTTTGCGCCTAGCACGGCCAAGGCCTTCCCGTTCCCGTGAGCGGGTAACAGTCCTACGGTACCTACAATCACACCACAGCCAGTTGTACTCCAGGCTTTCAACCCTCCTCCCTTTAGGCAGCCTGGCCATCAGAAGCTTAATTGCATGTGTCCATTGTGAACACTGGACACATATGTCCACAGAGCTGCTAAGGTGGAGAAAGAGTGAGCAGCTGCTTGTCTGCTTCAGTTTCCCAGACCAAGCAGACTCTGAGAAGATGGATTGTGGATGCCATTAATACTGCTTACGAGTCCTCTTTTGTTCTCTTGCCCTAGTTGTGCAGGTACACACACTAGGCAGGGATTTGTAAGTATGGGGGTTTGGGCATCTCGTTCCATATAGCGTCTCGTCGACAGGGAACGAGTTGAAGAGGAACGTCTCAAGGTTACGTATGTACCCCAGTTCCTCATAGGGATTCCATGTCTCGCTTCATGACAGAAGCTGAAGCCGGCCGCATTCCATGTGCTTTTATGCTTCCTGGCCAGTGACGCCACCAGCCTATGACGTCCGACCATTTCATTGGACTGATTTGACTTACGATTCAGAGCCATCATGCTGGAGGTGATCCCCACAGTGTCTCGTTCCTTCGAGGAACTGGAAGACATTTCTCTGGCAAAAAAAATCTATAATACTCATTGTCTGTTATCAATAGTATAGTAATTTTTAGAACACAACTTGGACAGAAGTCAATTTAAAACCAAGCAGCTTTCTGTTTTTCCCTTACATTTTTCTTCGTAGTTGTCTACACAAATATAATAAATTAATAAATCACTCCAAAGGTATTATACAACCTAAAAGTTATCTTGACATAGACATATATCAGCAGTTAACCTTTGTCTTATGATCATGTCAAACTACATTTTTGTTTTGCTAAATATTTTTCTGAATACAAAACATGTAATTCACAGGTGTGTGGTCATGGATATTCCTGTGTTGGTATGGCTGGTGTTGCTCTTGCTGAGTGGACCGTTTCCTGAAACGGAGGGCAGCACTCAGCAGTTTGACAGCAGTGATGAAGGTCCAGAGGTTGAATTTCTGTCGACCTCTCGCACACGACGGGCCCCCGAGCCTCCGCCGCAGGACAAGTGCTCCTACACCTTTATTGTACCCCAACAGAAAGTCACTGGAGCCATCTGTGTGAACTCCAAGGAGCCTGAGGCCATGCTGGAGAACCGTGTCAACAAGCAGGAGCTGGAACTCCTAAATTCAGAGCTGCACAAGCAGAAGAGACAAATTGAGACTCTGCAGCAGCTTGTAGAAGTCGATGGTGGCATTGTCAATGAGGTGAAGCTTTTGCGCAAAGAGTCCCGTAATATGAATTCCAGAGTGACACAGCTATACATGCAGCTGCTGCATGAGATCATCCGCAAGAGGGACAATGCGCTGGAGCTCTCTCAACTGGAGAACAAGATCCTAAACCAGACCTCCGAGATGCTGCAGCTTACTAACCGCTATAAAGACCTGGAGCATAAGTATCAGCACCTCGCCTCACTGGCCAATAACCAGTCAGCGCTCATTGCCCTTCTTGAGGCGCAGTGTCAGAGGGGACCGCCGGTTGTGGTCCCTAGGGTCCCGGTCCAACCTCAGCCCCAACCTCAACCTCAGCCCAGACCCTCACCACCACTCAATAAACCCTACAAGCCACCAAACTTTAGCCGTAACAACCAGATCACCAATGAGATCCAGAGCGATCAGAACCTCAAAGTACCTCCTGCTCCTCTTCCCACCATGCCAGGAGGAACTCACAGCCCATCTACTACAAACAAACCCTCCGGTGAGTCTCAGCTTTATTCCTCCAGTCTTGCATGCACCATTAGAAGGGAAAAAACGAAATGAGAATACTTGCATGGAATACATGCACCAAGTGTACCCTTAAAAAGATTTTCAGTAAAAGGAATTAATACTTTCATTCAGCAAAGACACATTAAATTGATCGAAAATGACAGTGAAGAAATGAGGTCTAAAAAGACTGTACAGAAATGTCAGAAGCAACATCAATACTTATTGACATTAAATAATTCAAAGCGTGATATTTCCATGACTCTTATCCTTGTGTGGCTTCCAGTGCCAATTTTCTCTCACAGTCCATCATTATTAAGTGCTGCCTATCAAAGTTAATTCCTCTCAAATTCTCTCTGCATAGCAGCTCCCACACAGAAACGTGATAATAAAGCATCTGTTGTTGTTGCAGCTTTGAAATGTCAACATCTAGTTTGTTAATCTGGTCAGATGATGAATACCGTAAACAATATTTTTCGTTGAGTCACACCCATGGGTGGCATTCTTAAACACGGATAACAAAAACTTATGTTCGATTTAACATATTTTGTCAATTTCAGACTAAATCTTACATTTTATTTTACATGATTTTAATATTCTAAATGAGAAGCAAATAATGCAGCTTAATTCCTTAATGCAGTTCCTAACCACTTTTCTTTAATGTGCATAAATGCATTGCAATGTATCATAATATTTTGCTTATATTATCCACCCCAAAAGCAACATACATTGTCTATTTATTATTTAAACTAAGACAGTAAAAATTAAAAAGGCATCTTTCAGTGGCTATATTTCCACTCCATCTGGTGACATGAGCAATTTCCTGGCTAGGTCTGCCTGGATTAATAGAGAAAGGTTACACAAACTCTCCTCAATGAGAGTCAAGCTTTCACAATGGGACTACAGTAAGAGCTCTGGAAGGATATAATTCTGAACAGAGGACAAAAAAAGTGAAGGAAAGAAGACGTCACAAAAAAAAATCTAAACTGAGTTGAGAAATTGAATATACGAGCCATTATATTCTGCATTTAACTATAAATATGTATAATTATATATGTGTATGGTAGTACTACATTAGATCTTCTGTTAATTTCTTTAAAATTTTTAAATATATAAACAAAAAATCTATAAAAAGATGTAATATTTGCCATTGTTCTGCAAATTTTCATGGTCAAAAATAATATAAATCCATACGATCAAAAGATTTAAAGCTGCGATAGTAAAGCTGCGGTGATGAAAAAGGAAATAAGATGATTGGAGAAAGAGCAGGGCAGAGAGGGAAGCAGCACTTTGTTGAAATGAAGTCATTTATTCCACTATTACCAGACATGCACGACCCAGACATCCCACACAAACACAGCTCTATCAGGCCTGGGTCTTCCTGAGAAATGGTCTGCTGATGGATTTGCCAAGTTGTTTTAACATGACCCACACCACTGAAAATCTGTAAGGCCTCTCGGTTTCCCTTTCCTCCCTTCTTCCTACCATATCTCCTCTAAAGTTCACTTCACTTCATGGATTCCTGTTCATCTCCAGTTCAACACTTCATTCATCTTTATGAATGTTACAATCTACAATCTTTGTAGTGAAAAGCCGATTTTCTTTCCACTGTCTTCCATTAAACTGTTTTTGTTCAGAACGTCTCTCATTCCATCTCTCATACACACCTAATCTAAACTTTGTCCATTTGTCTGCCAGACATAACAGCTGTCTTTGTCTAAATGTCTCTCCATAAAGCCCTTTGAACCAGTAAACCAAAATCAAACTGTAAAATGGCAAACGTTACAGGATTTTAAAAATGACTCATGCACTTATTAATATCACTGTTCTAATTAAACACAAAAGATACATTTGAACCTGCTTTCAGATATTCTGTTTTGTTCCTGTCTTCTTTACTTTCTTTTTTTTCAAATACTTGTTTTGGCCCTAATTTTGCATTAAGTGGCAAGTTTCCATGGTGTAAAATGTTTTACAACCAATTAAACAGAAGGAAGCTTAAAATGAGTTTCTAATTTGCAGACTTCTCCAAGGGAGAGTAAGACATTGGTGGCTCCAAGATAATGAGGCAAAGAATGTGGAGTGCTTTTTATTAGAGAATCAAAATGTGATCAGAATAAAGCACAAAACACTGATAAAACCTAGAAATGCACAGAGTGAGGTTCAAAGATCTGACAGAAGCGGTAACATTCTTATAAATCAATAATAAAAACCAAATGTTAATATGTTTTATATGCTATACCAGTCAAAAGTAACAGTATTTTTTTATCAGTATCAGTATATTTTTACTATTTTAAAATATAATTGTATGCATATATATATATATATATATATAATAATTATTATTATTGTTGTTATTATATATATATATATACACACACACACACACACACAAACACACACACGCACACATATATATACATACATATATATAATTTTTGATCAATTTAAGGCATTCTTGCGAAATAAAAGTATAATTTATGTAATTTCCTCCTTTTGTATTCTACATTTCTTTCTATTTGTGAAAGAATGCTGAAATAAATGCACTCAACTGTATTAATAATAATAATAATAATAATGTTTCTTGAACAGCAAATCAGCATATTAAAATGATTTCTGATTAATTATATGACACTGTAATCTGGAGTAATGATGCTAAAAATCTAGCTTTGATCACAGGAATAAATTGCAATGTAAAATATATTCAAATAGAAACACTAAGATATTCCACAATATTACTGCTTTTGCTGTATTTTGGATAAAAATAAATGCAGAATTGTTGAGCAGAAGAGAATTCTTTAAAAACTTTTCTGTTCAAAAACCTTTGACTGGTACTGTATATAATGAAAAACTAGTGCTGTCAAATGATTAATCGCGATTAATCGCATCCAAAATAAAAGTTTTTCTTTACATAATATATGTG
>JAUYWG010000041.1:11458484-11470206 GCA_034779775.1 Enteromius afrohamiltoni
TATATATATTAGTCAATAGACGCTTTGGAAAACGTCTCGGCGTTAGAGTTGTGAAAGGCAAAATGAGTTAAGAAGGGCAGTTTAGGAGATGTGTGAGCCCCTGTCACCATTTTCTAACACCTGCTGATTCGCATGATGTGTGTAGCTTGTTTGGGAGAAGAGCACACGGTATCCGCTCTCGAGAGAGGGGAATGCCCATGCTGTAACGAGCTCACCTGGCCACTCTCCGCTCACAAAGGGCTCTCTTTGCGGAGGGCATTCCCCGTGGGTCAGGCCCCGCCATCGCCTGGGCTCATGGGGATCTCGGATCAATTTACTGGAGGAAATGGAAACGAGCGATCCCCTATCTCCTTTCCAACCAAATCGATTGGGTCCAGCACCGGGTTTGGAAGTGCTGCGAGCGGCTACTTCCCCTTGGGCTGGCCCATCCTTGGAGAGGCACTCGTCTTCCTCCGAGGAGGTTGATGTCATGAGTGTGGAAAGCTTGTGACTTGCGCCGTGCAAAGACTCAGTATCGATTGGCCGGAAGCCCAGCGAGCTGAGCCGCAAGTGAGCAGGCTGGATGAGCGGTTCTTGCGGCCGACGTTTTTCCCAGACCTTTACTCTGAGGTGTACAGGTCCTGGAAGAAACCCTTCTCTGCTCGCTCTTTAATCCCTGCCTCTGATTACTACAGTAATGCGGCGGTGATAGCAGAGAAGGGTTATAAACGGATGCCTCCAGTTGAGCAGATGCTAGCTAGTCATCTGTCGCTGGGAGAGGCAACTTCATTAGTCCCCCTCATTGCCATCTGCACTGCTGAGAGTTACTTCCACTCTAGTGGGCAAAGGCTACACAGCTGCTGCCCAGGCTGGTGCATTCTTGCATTCCCTGGCGGTACTGCAGGCCTACCAGGCCGATCTTTTGAGAGACCTCAGCGGGAGAGACCAGGTGGATCCCGAAGATATTGTAGAGCTCAACCACAGCGGATCTCTCTCTGCGCGCCACCAGAGAATCAGCCAGGGCTGTTGGTAGATCAATGGCAGCACTGGTGGTGGCCGAACACCACTTATGGTTGAATTATGGTTGAACTTATCACGTTTTGGTCCGGTCCAACAATATGACTACAGTGGCGTATATCAACCGTCGGGGGGGGGTTGCAATCCCACTCTATAAACATGCTGGTGAGAAGGGTTTGTCTATGGGCTCAAGGCAAACTCCTTTCACTATGGGTGGTTTATATTCCGGGATATCTAAATGTGGGAGCAGATTAACTGTCAAGGCAGGGGCTGAGGCCCGGGGAATGGAGACTTCATCCACAAGTGGTAGAACAGATCTGGAATTGTTTCTACCTAGCAGAGGTGGACCTCTTTGCGAATCAGGAGAATGCACAATGTCCCCTCTGGTTCTCACTAGTTCATCCATCTCCGCTGGGGCTGGATGCGATGGTACAGAGGTGGCCGAGATGCCCTCTGTATGCATTTCCCCCGGTTGCTCTGCTCCCAGCAGTACTAGAGAGAGTTCAGCAGGATGCGGTGAGCTTACTGTTAGTGGTACCATTCTGGCTGAACCAAATATGGTTTGCAAACCTGGTCTCTCTCCTTGATTGGGTGCCGTGACAAATCCCCGTCAGGAAGGACTTACTCTCCCAGCAAGGTAGTCCTACATCCACGCCCGGAGATGTTCCATCTATGGCTGTGGCCTCTGAGGGCGAGCTCCTTCAACTAGAAGGTTGTATTTACTGAGATGGAAGCTCTTGACCTCTTGGTGCACAGAGTGGCGACAAGAACCAGTAAACTGCCCGATTGGCTCAGTTCTGGAATTTTTGCAAATGAGACTCTCTACGGAGATAGCTCATTCAACCCTTAAAGTGTATATGACGGCTATTTCGGCCTTCCACATACCTATCAATGACCCCTCAGTGGGCAGACACCCACTAGTTATAAGGTTTTTGTGGGGCGCTCTAGGTTACCAACATGGGACCTGACAGTGGTTTTAGAAGCTCTTTCTAAACCGCCATTCGAACCATTAGATCAGATCTCTGATGGGCACTTAACCATCAAGATGGTAATCCTGATGGCACTTTCCTCTCTCAAAAGAGTAGGTGATTTGCAGGCGTTATCAGTAGCGCCTGACTGTATTGACTTTGCAACCGGACTGGTGAAAGTTTTTCTCTTCCCGCGAGCGGGATATATTCCTATTTCGCAGCCTACAGTCCTTCAGGCTATTTGCCCCCCTCCTTTTCAGGAGACAGGCCAAGAAAGACTTCATTACGTGTGCCCAGTGCGATCACTGGACATGTATATTCGTAAGTCTGCGGTATGGAGGAGGTCGGACCAGCTGTTTGTGTGCATGGGGTTACCTGCATCAAAACAGACACTGAGAAGGTGGATCGTGGATGCTATATTTATGGCCTACGACTCTGCAGGTCATCGGACATCTGCAAGGCAGCTGGGTGGTCCTCTCCCTTGACCTTTGCTAGGTTCTATGGGCTTGACCTTCCAGCTACTCCAGGTTCTGTCATCCATAGCTGTGCTGCTCCACACTCAGCATGAACTTGTGGGTATGGGTTTGTGTGACTCATTCCCAAAACGTCTATTGACGCAGTATCTGGGTTATGTATATAACCCCAGTTCCTTGAAGGAACCAGACACTGTGTCTCTAGCCACACCCACGTCATCCCTGCCGAGCGCTTACTTCATTCTGAGCTAATGTGTGATGCGCAGCACCTGGGCTTTAAGTTCCGGAAATCATGACGTCACCGCCTATGACACCAGAGCCCTTATTTGGACAGATTTTACAGCAGTTTCAGAGTGTGGCTAACGCCGAGGCATTTCCCAAAGTGTCTATTGACGCAATGTCTCGTTCCTTCAAGGAACTGGGGTTATATACATAACCCAGAGAAGTTTTATTGACTACTAATACATTTTAAATATAAATAACTTAAGGTGAAAAGTTCAAAATATTGACTAAAAACAAATAAATTGTATAAAATAAAATAAAATGTACAACAAAACCAAAAAAAAAAAAAAACATTTTATTATCAGAATAAGAAATTTAGTAAAAAGTCCAATAAGGTTGTCAAACCTGTTCTCCAGAATAATTTGAAAATATATTTGTATTTTTTTTTAACATTTAATGTTACAACTATAACTTCCCTTTATTTTATTTATTTATTTATTTAACATCTAGCATTCAATCATTTGATTATTGTAGGTATAAAAATGTATTTTATAAAAGTGATCTCAGACTTCATGACCCCACTGCATCCATGTATAAAACAGAACAGAACAATAAAAATAAAAAAATCATGTCAAATCATGTTCATATATTATCTGTTCCAAAATTTGTACCAGTGAGTACTATATTCCTCCTAATTCAATGCATGTGCCACCGAGAAATAAGCAGTTAATCTTCAAATAAGTGGAAACAAGGCCTCGAAGTCAAGCGGCTCAGAAATTGGCTGGAACAAATGACATAAAGAGTTACTCAATCCAGTCTGTGTCACGAGGAGTGAAACAGAAACCATTTGCACAGAAAGACCAAAAACTTGTCAACTGTTTGTCAGTTTCTGTGTCTAGCAAAAACCAAAATATTATAATAATTATCTAAATAAATATGCATACCATTATTTGTAGGTCTAAACTGGCTGTGATATACACAGAATCAATGAATTACACTGACAAACTGAATTTGTTAAATGTAAATTTAACACATACATAATTTAATATGATTCATAATATCTATTTAAGCATTGTCAAAATTCCCTTGTGGCAAAGCTAAACGTACAGCAAGAGAGTAGGGCTTGTGGTATCAGACAAACGGTCCCACTGCAATTACTTATAAACAACTTTTTCCATCTTTTCTCAATTTGCAGAAGTGCTGTGGCTCAATGTGGAATGTCAACTCGGGAAGTCGCTTGCATCCAAGATCATTAAGGCCCCCATTGAGTCTGAACTCACTACCACCGACATCTTCCAACAAAATAAGTACTGTGAATTCTGCCTAATTTGACTTTTAAAGAGTCACTCATTACCTTAACATCTCTTTGGGACCTTTATCGGTTTACACTCATTGTTAAAAGCATACTTCTTAAAGTAACGTTCATGCAAGTTGTAAGGTAGTCATCACTGGAACATTATTTTAGGTAGAATTTAAAAGCATAGGCATATCTGCCATTACATTTTGACTACACAGAAAAATACTTATGAGATATGATCATGAAACATTTTTAATACTGTAAATGTCGATTAGAGCATATTGCTTTTTACACATACCCTGCTTATTCAGTTGTGCTCACTGAGGACTAGTTGTAAGTGTTGTCTATACAGCATATTGCGTTTAGTCCTTCTACTTTCTCTTCAAGAAAAGAGGCCAAGAGGTTTTGGACCTCAAACTGGGATGATGCAAATACTTATAAATAGATTTAAAGCTTTGGCAACATTAAACAAGCTCTCAGAAACAGCTCTTTCAAAATTTTCCAAGCCACTTAAATGTTCAAAATGGGATCCAATGGGCTCATTCTTTCACGGTCCCCATGCATTTTGACGGCCTTCTCATCTACATCTCTGCAAATAAGATCAATAGAGATCCAAGAGCACTGGGGCTCTCTGGAGAAATAAACACAAACACCGCATTGTCAGCTAAATTCTAAAGCAGCAGAAAAGCTAGCATTTGGTGGTTATGCACAATAAATCCCCTGTAAGGGAAGAAAATATTAAATGAGAAGTTTTTTCCTTGTGTCTACCTAAATAAAATAATATGGAAAAATCTTTTGCCGTAGAGGCTATGATGTTCTGATAAGATACCACAAATTATATAATTATAAATGTACAATTAGAACTAGGGACGATGTCATATCTAAACAGTAAGTACCCATGCAAACCATATTTACAATGAACTTTAAAAAGTATTTTTTATGACTTTTGTTCGTTGTATTGCTATTTATTGCACACACACACACACACACACACACACACACATTCATGTATATATGGCTTGTTATTTTAATTGGTTGGAATAAAAATGAATTACGAAAGTATATTAACAAAAAAAAGACATAATTAAATAGAATGTCATAAATAAAAGTCATTATTACTCTCTGGAATGCTTGATTCTGATTGGTCAGTTGAGACGTTTGCAGGTTCTTTCTTTTCAAATAATAACCGCTCCAAAGTAATAATGCATAGCCGGTACTACTTGTATCTTTAAAATCCCTCTGCGCCAACAAAGATTACCGTTTGGCGCCATCTTGTGACAAACACTGGACAACCACAATTAACAATGGAAAATACATCAGTTGTTATATATTCATGTGTAGATGTTATAAATTGTCTTACTAACGTTTGAATGTTAGTCACGTGGTACTATATCATTTCTCGGAAGGATGAAAATGTTAATTTAATTTAAATTGTTAACATATTTATGTCCAGTTCTTTTCCTTAAGTGGCAAGTAGCCGTGTAATAAGGGGGATAATGTACAGGCAGCCTGTACATTATCCCTTACTTAACAGATCAAAATAAACTTTAAATTAAAATTATAAAATAAACTAAAATTTAAATAAACTATACTAAAATACAATACAATACACAGTCTTTGCTTACCGCCCAGGTCTTGCTCAGTCTGAAGATAGGTGCGCTTTGAAGAGCAGAGACCACTGACACCAGAGAGTGCAGGTTATTCAGCTCCAAGAGTTTCTATAAAGACACACAGAAGACACACAATCTTAATTAACATAAATGAGTTGAATGCTTTATGTAAGAAACAAATGTAGGCCTTGTTTGTTCCACTGTGTTTTCTGGTCATGTCATGCTGTTGTCATTCTTTTCTTCTCCACTAGGCAGACCTCTGTAAACTACAATGTGTTAACCACCTTTATGGAAAGTAGGAGGAAAAGTAATGCTGCTTTGATTTTTTAGTCACTGGCTGATCTGCTTTAGTCATCAGCATAACCGTTAGCATAGCCCACTCAGTCTTATTGGGGCACGTCTGCCGGTAGCAGGGTACACAGCTCTTTCAGGGCTGGAAGGTAGTTCAGGGCGAGTGTTCAGCCAAAAGGAGCTGTTCAGCGGGTTTTCCTGTGTCATGGTACATTGAGTTTCAGGAGAGCATGTAGACTGATTGAATTCACAGCAGCCTATGGCTCTGTGTGTGTGCGTGTGATTGTTCGCACAAACGACAAGAAAAGTATCTAATAACTGCATGATTGTTTGGATTATTTTTGAAGTATAATTTCAAAAGAAATGTTTATTTTTAACATGTATAAAATTAAAGCTTAAATAAAAAATAAATAAATCACATGCAATAAAGAAATACAGAAGAAAAGGCTAAAAATGACTTTTTTATTTGAGTATAATAAAATGAGTTGGGTTTTTTTTTTGATCATATAATGTGTTATTTTAATTTACAAAAATCATAACATAAAACTCAAAAGCTAACTCAAAATGTTATTGTTATTTTTTGAAGTTTAGAAGCAACTGACTTTAGACAAATGAAGCGCACTGGAAATAACTATGATAAATAATTTTTTTAATTTAATTTTAAAGTGGATTCATGATGAGTAAAACGCAATAAAATCTTATCTTTTTTTAAATTACAGCTTAAAAGCAATTACAAGAGAGATGGAAAGTCAAATAAAATACATAACATGATTTAAGAGAAGTTCTTTGTGAGTAACAATGACAGTAAGCTTTTTATATTCTGCGTGTGTTGTTTACTATCATCATTTGAAGAGAATTCAGAAATATAATGGATTCCAATTTCTTTTGATTTAAATGTTTTATCACAAATGAAGGGAAATGAAAGACTGATATATTACAGGCTGTTTAAACTGAGTCGAAGATGGATCACAGTCAGATGAAGCCATTTGTATGTACTCATCCTTATTTTATGCCATAAACACTCACCACTCCTGTGCAGTGTCTCTATCCATTCTCACTGACTTAAAAAAGAAGGCTTTAATCCATCAAGGCTTGTGTAACGTCATTAAAAATTGTCCATTGTTAAAGGAAAATTCTTAAAAGTGCCCATGTCTTGCTTGAATTTCTAATAAAACACCATCCAGCACCAAGGACAATTACAAGGATACCAAATGCCAAGGGTCAGTTATATTTCTGCTGCCATGGCAACACTGACAAAGAAAACATTACTAATAAACAAAGTAACCAAGCTGCACTGGAACAGCAAACACCAAAGATCGTCTCACCTTGGCAATTTTGATGAAATGGCCCAATATTTCTGCTCGGATTTTCAAAGTTTGAGCCGTCAATATCTCCCTCACTGCCCAGAAACTGACCTAAGAGAAGAAAATATAGTAAGTGAATTAAATTAAGTGAGTTCAACAATGCACCGTTATCGCTGCAGATAAGGATTGTAAAAGAATTTCAAACTCACATAGACACATATGATTTATGGCTACAAGTTATGTAATTGCTGTGATGACAATAAAAAAAGCGCACACACTAGATCTCAAAATAAAACTTTAATACACTCCTAAAAATGAACATTAATGATTAGAATGAGCATTTTCTCTTATTTACAAGAGCAGTCAAGTGAATCTAAGCAGCAAAACTGAATCTTTCCTTTTTTCAGTCTGGAAATATAAGAATTGGTGGTTGTTGGAGACATTAAAAAGACCAAAATGGCAAGTGTAATTGCAGACCTCAAACGGGCACTTACATTAACATTCCAAGACATTTAGGCTCTGCCAAAATTAAATGCCATTTAAATAAAAATCATATTCATTCATACTGCATGCTGACCTTCGTAAGCGGATATTTATAGGCGTATTTTCAGAAATGGGGATAAAGTGTGAATTGGTCAAGTCATTATAATGGGTGTAAGGATGTGTGTGTGTGGTGTTTAGAAAGAGGATGCAGGGACTAAAGGAACATTATTCTTACCAGGTGGTACTTGGATGGAATTTTATTTTGTCAAAAGTGGTGCTTTTTCTGAAAGTGTACAATCCAAACATCAGTTGTGCTTGTGTAAGCACTATTTATGACGTACTTCACTGACCCTTTAATGCCCTTTGAATGCCTTTAATCCTACATACAAATGTGTCTAAACTGAAGTAAAAAAAAAGAAGAGTGGCTGGCATTAGTCTGGAAAAAAGGGAGAAAAACACATTTTTGTTGGATGTGTCCAGTGCACTGTATACATTTATCTAAAGGAGTTAATGTACTGTAGCTGTCTAATATAATAGCTAAATGGACCAGCATGATGGATCTGAGGCGCCTGTATGTGCTACAAAAAAATGCAATATCCAGTAAAAAGACAAATTTCATGTGACTTAAAACAAGACACCTCTTCCATTTGAGCTTGTATAAGTGTACACCTTACAGACTTCTGTTTCACACTAATGGACCTAAAAACTAAATGACACTGTATAAAATAATCTATGTAAAATATACTTTGTCAGTTATAAAGTGAGGTTTCTAGCTGACCATGAGCTGAGCATTTTCTTGTGTATATGCACCTAAAACACAGAGTCAATGTTCATTATAATAACACTCATTGACCTTTATTATATGAGTTATTTCAGGTGATGCTAATGGACCTAGGTCTCAAACCCTGAAAAGGAGCAAATAAATGATTAAGAGGGAAAATAAAATACACTCCAATCCAAGGAAACAAAACTGAGATCTTATTGAAATGACTAGTAAATCAGAAGACTACAAGTAAATTTGTCAATATTAATTATCTAGGAAACTAGTCTATAGCTCATGGCACCAGCTGCCATTTTAAGACACATTTTAAGTTTAGCAAACAGTTGCATAAATTTATCCTCTATGTTAAGACAGTGTCTTAAGAACTAGTCTGACCATATTTATTGGTTTCAGTTTAGTCTAATGTACAGATATTTGTAATCACATTTAGAAAATTAAGACTGATTTTAGAATAAATAACTTTGTCCCATTGACTAAATACCAGAGCAGCATAAAGCTTTCAATAAACAATCTTAAAAGTGTACTTGTTGTCTACACCGACTATTAAAATATTGCTCACCTGGTTAAATCTCCGTGTGAAGGCCACAACATTGGGTGAAAGGCTATGCTTCTCCTTCTTGTTCCATCCACAGCTCGCCAGCTCCTGAACAACCAAATAGTCAATTTACTTTTCAACTGTGTTTTTTAAATGCAATACTTAAGTCTAATGTTTGCATTTTATCTACATTACAAATCGAATGTTTTTTTAGTCTTTCAAAAAAGATTGCATTTATTTGACCAAATATACAGTAAAACAACAATATTGTGAATTCGTATTATGATTAAATGCCATATATATTTGAATATAACAGTAGTCGATATTTAGAAAAGTTCAAAGTCATCCTAAGACAAGAACACCATTTTTTAAAGGTTTTTGGACAACTTTTGATTCACTTCAAAAGTTGACTACTGTATTTTAAAATGTAATTTATTCCTGTAAATTTTCAGCATCATTACTCCAACCTTCAATATCACATGATCCTTCAGAAATCACACTATTTTACACACTAGCATTACTACATATTTTCTGTATTTGTTATTGACTTTTAACAGTATACATATACCATCCTTGTATTGACTTAATTTAGAAAGTTCTATATCAAGTTTAGGAATATTAGATTTAGTAGAATAGGGAGAAAAGTATGCCCAGAACAAACAACACATCTGTTGCTTTCACGACAGAACAGCTTTGCATGGGGACTTTATATGGTTCTAAGCCTCCTCAGGTTCACAGAGCTATGAATACTAACACTTTTATAGTATCGTGCACACTAAAACCAGTTGGAAACATTTAAAGGAATTTCAGTTTCCATATGGACTGAGTGGAGCAGAGTTTCCATGTGAGTAAGCGGCTCAGTCTGGGTACAGTACCTTACTAAAATATTTTAGGTCTGTTTGCTAAGTCATCACTTTAAACCACACATTTCGTCCGGGACACAGCATAGCTATAATGTAAGAGGACTTGTTTGGTTATATAGACTACCATTCAAACGTTTGAGGTCATTATGGTTTCATTTTTTCAAAGTAAATAATATTTTTATTCAGCAAGGATGGTTCTTGTGCAAAAATTCCACATTGATGATGAGTATAAGTTCTTTCAAGAATATTATAAAATCCTACAGGCTCCAAACTTTTGAATAATATTAGCAGTAAATTTCAGTTTAAAGGGTGTTGTACATTTTTTTTGCTATTTTTTGCACCCAAAAGGGTCATGTTTTAGTTTTACATTACAGTTGTCCACCTTTCTTTCTGACCCTGAGTTTCTGTGTGTGCGTTCACCCTTGTGCATGTGAGCACTGAATGGATCAAGGTTTGGTTGGTAAGTTACAACATTCATGCAATATACTTTTTAACTGATCTTTCCTTTACTAACTTCATTGAAATGTGACCGAAATGTCCAAAACTCAAACTTCATAATTTGGAAGGAGATCCAGAGCAGCATGCAAAGCCAAGAACAGCACGGGTTTAAGCAATATGCTTAATTTTACTTTTACACCACTATTATTTTTGGTTTTGTCTTCCAAATGTGATGTTTTATTGTCTTCTCTACCTCAAAAGATATAATCTAGAAGTTGATTCCACATCACAAAAGCCTACAAACCTCCACACTTTATGTTTCATTCTAATTTTTGCAAAATGTCTGTGGCCAAAAACAACTGTACAACACACCACTTTATGCAAAGAGACACTGTCTGCTCACATTACTCACACAGAACTAACAATTTAGCGGTTGTTATAGAACCAACGTACATCTGAAATCTATTAATCCAGTTGCCCGTGTCAACTTCACGAACATCTCCTTTTAGAATCCGCAATAATCCCTGAAGCATGCAGCTGAAATATTGATGAATGAATGTATGCGCATGTGGTCAAACGCAAAAATGTACTTATACTAGTGTTTCCACAGGCCAGTGAAACTTACAGGCAAAGGGCTCAACAATAACAAGCCTACTTTCGTTGTCAGATATGTCAGGGTTGGAAAGATTGAGTGTAATGAACGAATCCTGAATTAGTGGCTGTGGAGGTCGAACTCAGCATTTTTAAAATTAGCTCTTTTCCAGTGGGAACTTTTGCTGTAAGCAAATTAATTCAATGTGTTTCACACTCTAGTCTTCTTCAGAGAAGGAATACTATGGTAGGTGTTTTGCTACATTTTGTAAAATCAGTCAGCTGAACAATTTATGTGTGCAGAGCTGCTGAGATGCAAACATGTCATAAGAATGGAAGATTTATCTTGACATAAAACAAGTTTATGCTCCACAAATCAGATAATTTCCCTCAACACCAATTAAAATGGAGTTAAAAAACTGACATTTTTCAGCAATAAAACCACTGGCAACACCTTAAGTACAAGCAGATAAACATGATGGCCCTGTCAGATGTAGAGAAAACCAATTTTCATCTGTGACTAAAGAGACTCCAGGGGGAGGAAGAGGTAAAATACTTCTCTGCTGTTTCCTACACCCAATCCAGACCTTGTTTAATGTTTTTGAATATCACCTACACAAGGGCCATTGCTTTTTTGTTTTGTTTTAGATGATAAAAGGAGGAGAGCCATAACAGTGCCTAGCATTAAATACTCAGTTCTGTTAATGCAAAATTCAAAATACTGGAGAGGGGTTTTTCACCCGGCCCCTCCTTCTCAGACTTGACTCACACTCAGGTTGCCATGATTGACGACACATATTGTGATAAAGTTCATTATTTTCTGTAATGTACTGATAAACATTAGACTTTCATATATTTTAGATTCATTAC
>JAUYWG010000041.1:11490435-11503539 GCA_034779775.1 Enteromius afrohamiltoni
ATTCATATTAAAATAAAGATTCTAGTTTATTTCATCCAGTCAGTTATTTATATAAGTAACCAGTTTTGTCATATTTTTTATGAACTATAATGAATCTTATTTTGTAATGCTACAACCCTCCTAAATGTAACTATATTTTAAAATGTGTTCATTTTGACATTTTTTTTCACACATTTAGACTTTGGTCTATGGCCCTGATTCAGTCATGTCAAAGCAGTTTATTGGACATGTAGCTTTGTTACTGGTCCAGAATGGTTTGCCAGCTTTAACCAGCTTGATCAAAGTCCACCAGGTCAATGTTGGCCTCACCAGCTGGTAGCCCATCTGACAAATCACAATCTAGATCTAGATCCAATTTCAGTTCCATCATCATATTTTTATTTATTTTACTGATATATTTAAGATGGGTCATTTAAAATGTGATCATTATTAATTTCCAAAATACATCAAATGCATTTCAATAATTAAAAACAAACAAACGTTAAAATATAAAATAACAATAAGGATGTTTATTCAAAATTATTATGCAAAGGTCCTGCTCAAAGATTTATAAAATGTAAAGTGTAGTTGCAATACCTCGGAATATTACTGCTAATTTACAGTAATTCATTTGCTGTACATGTGCTCCATCTAGTGGACATTCGCATTAAAGCACAAACAAATACACTTCTTAATGAATACTTTGCATGCAAAATGACAAAGCAAAGATATCACATTTTGCCAAATCAGCATCTTTATTGTACAAACAAATGCATTTTTATCTATTGACATTTCTTTGTATCATAAAAAAGCAATATACAAGCTTTAAGAATGAAAATAAAAAGCAGCACAGAATGATTATGAGGAAAATATATAATTTGAATAAATATAATTTTATATTTCATGCTATAAAATAAAATTCATAAATGGCGAGTTAATTGTTACAGCATCGGCGTCAGCTAGCTTCATGTACTTCATAGTTGTATAAAACAGTAAAGTTCTGAGGTTCACAGTTGGGTTGTGAGGTTGTACGTATATGGATGACAGACGGTTGGACAGAGTGCTACTTATAAGATAAGACCTAAAGATCTGCTTTCCTCAGCGGTGAAACGCTCATGCATTCGGGAACAGCAAGAACGGAAACATTTAGGTGCGTCTTACCACACCTATGAGGCAGACTGTTTTGGGAACCAATGATTGAGGAATTGTTTCCCCACCTGAAGTAAAAGTGCAAGCTTAGTTTTGGACGCACAAAGATCATTGCGCAACCAAAATGGCATTTTCTGAATACTAGTAAACCCTGAGTTCTACTTTTTACTTTTTGCAATGTCCCGAATACATGAGAGTTGGACAGTGCTTGCGTTAAAGGAATAGTCATCCTGAAATGTAAGTTTGATGAAAATGCACTCGACCTCAGGATATCCAAGATGTAGAGGAGTTCAATTCATCAGAACAGATTTACACCATTTGCTCACCAAGTGGATCATCTGCAGTGATTGGGTGCCGTAAGAATGGGAGTCCAAAAGCAATAAATGCAACAATCCACAAGTAATTCACACGACTCCAGTCCATCAACAAACATCAACTGAAGTGAAAATCTGCATCTTTTTCAATTTCAAACCTTTTTCATTTCAAATCCTCAAAAGTCCTCAATCCATAGCAATGCTTTCTCCAGTCTTGGCTAAATCAGGAGAGAAATGCACTGATTGAACAACATTTACAAGCCAAAACAGTTATAGTTTGTAGATTTTTATGCGAGAGGAAAACATATAATATACTTTTTCACTGGAGGAAGATTATGAATTATAGACACTTATTTTGTCTAGACACAACATTTCTTTTTTAATTAAAACGGCTTAATTTCTTACAATTGCACAGCTTTTGCGACTGAAGTCGTGCGGCTTACTTACTAATCAGCTGTTTGAACTGTTATTCTGACGGCACCCATTCACTGCCTGAGCAAGGGATAATATGCCAAATTTTATTTCAAATATGTTACATCTTTGTTCGCCTCTTTCAGCATATTTCCATTTTTGGCTGAACTATTCTTTAAATAATTCAGATTTAGCCTGTAATATCTCGAAGCATGCAGAAAGAAGATCTTTAGCGTACACCATAGCGGCAGGTTACATCTCTCAAAGATCCCTTTTAACTTCTCACCAGTGGCACTGAGGTGGCAGGTCAATGAAGTACAAACAGAATGTGGACCATCGTAACCACAAAAACAAGAAGCCGCTCCGTAGAAGCATATTTGCCCAACCTGTCCAAGTTTTCACATAAAAGTATATCTTAAAACATGGGAGAAAAAAAAAAATCCTCTTTGCCATAAATGACCTCAGCTCCCTGACATCCTGAATGCATTCGTTTTGAGACAATCCTCCTGCAATCTGAGAGGCAGACAGACTCCAAAGAAAGAAAATACGGCTCTTAAAAAGGTTATTGCTTTTGCATATTACACAGTGGAGACATGCTGGAAGTGGAGAACCAATGGAAGACTTCAAGATTTTCTTTTCTTCACTATCTCTAGGTTTAGCTCAGTGTTCATAAACTACCTGAAGTAAGTCAACAGTTTTTAACAGTTAAAAAGGGCGAGCTGCACAATCAAAAAGTAGTCCAACAGCCTTCCCTGTAAACACTTCTTTTTTGATTATTGTGCGTGGCACAAACTGAACTGGTATTATGTGAACAAAGCGAGTGAATATGGACCATGAGTATCTAGGTCAGTTGGCGGAGTATGACTCTATTAGTACAGTTCATTAAATAATTTACAAGTGTATGTTAACCCCATATCACCGATTTAACATCTTTTTGCTTATACATTATAAAAACCAAAAAGAAACCTGACCAGTCGTAAAGCACCATTTAAGGGGAAACACATCCCAAGCGATAAAATATTTGAGGCCTTATGAGTCCCATAAGTTGGGAGCATTACATGGTCAATTAATCCCTTATGGAATACATTATTTATTAAAAAAAAAAAAAAAAATTATTAAGTGCATGCCAGGCGAAATATCACATAAGAGATATAGCTGAAAATCACTTTCAAGTTTTAAGACAAAATCAAAAAGTAATCTGTAGTTTCGTATAACAACGCGGAGGGCACCATGCAATTCTACTCGAACAATAAGTGGGCCGGCATGCATATTTCCCCCCAGACCAAACAATATACATAATACAGCGATCTGCTAACCTGAAAGCATCATCATTCTGATGAGATTATAGCCAAGCATATATCGACTAACTTTTTTTAAACTTATTTTTAAGAGGAAGCTTCCGTATCGTGAAGCTGTTTGATTGTCCCATTTTAATATTTCAGCATATTCGCTTTCTGTGGAAACTGCATAATGATTCTGATGTGAAAATCTCTGTCGCTTCAATGCATATCGATCCCCTACAAACAGGATGTTTCCCCGTACAAACAAAAAGAATGATACAGAGTAAAACAAATGCAACTACACAGACAGAACTTACTGCATGTCTCAATTATGATCTAACAGGCATATTGCTTTTGCATATTACCATTAGTTCAATATATATATATTTTTTTTACAAAAGACCAGGCTGATACATTGATACATCCAAAAATAACAAACATTTTTGCCTTCTTTGAAGGAAACCCTCATCTCATTCCCATAATCTTGCGTGGCAACAAAAAAAAACAAAAAAAAAAAAACTGCGGTGTAAGTGATTCACATACACTTCAATTCCAAAGTCTGAGGTCAGTAAGATTTGTAAATATGCTTTAAAAGTCTCACAGCAAAACAGTAATATTGTGAAATATTATTATACATTTACTTATTTTAAAATGTCATTTGAATTTTTAAGCGGTCTTCTGTGTCATATGAAATCACTGTAATTTGCTGCTTAAGAAAAAGTTATTCTTATTAATGTTTAAAACATTAACCTGTATTTTAAATGGTAACCATATTTTTCTTTGATGAATAAACAGTGTGAATTACTAATCCTTTCTAACATTATAAATGTATTTTGTATTATTTTGATCCATCAAAATGTATTTTTTCTGAATAAAAATATAATTGTCATAAAATAAAAAAATAATAATCTTACTGACCTCAAAGAGTAGTGAAGGCTATGTTTCACATCAAGGCACCGGTTTAATCAACTTTAAAAAAAAAAAAAAAAAAAAGTAAAAAAAAAATTGTGTTTGCACCATCATTCTTTAAAAACCACAGAACAACATCCAAAATCTGTTCATCAAATACTAAAGCTTACAGCTGCATTCGTTGTAAAACATTATCCCAGCAAAACCTACCAATGTGTGAAATAAATGACAGTCAAAGCTAGAAAATCCCGACAGGTGTTAGAGCCAGCATGAGGCTGGGAAATGAGACGGAGAAGATCTACCGACTCCTCTAAAACAGATTCATTTGTTCCAGGGCTTGCTTTTGGTCACTCTTTTGTCCACTGTGCAACATACTACACAAACCCTTTACAATTTTTGGTTTGCTCTTTGGTTAGTGGCCAAAGTCACGTTCACATTATCGAAGATGAACGGGAACATTACGATAAAAGGAACAGAGCAAATCTAAACATGTTCAGGGAACAAAGCAGTCAGGCTTACAATGTTTCAAATGGCATACATGGCATCTCATGTCACAGAACGACACCAAACATGCTGTCAGTAGTACAAGGTGTTCTGCATTCAGAGTTTTGGCTCTTGGTAACTGTAGTTTTCACATTGGCTCATTGTTTAAAACTGATACAAAACTTTAAAAAAAATTAAAGTGTAAGGTTCGTTCTCACTCATCTGCCAGTAATACCAGCACATGAAGAGATTTTAATGGCACAAATATAGTTCAGCGTTCTAAAATTTGCACTTTGAGTGAAACTGATCTTAAAGAAAGAGAGAGAAAGTTCGATCTGAAATCTCAAAATACTCTAACTGAGACGGAAATGTTATATGAGTAAACAGCGCAAAAGAAAAGTACACAAACTGAAAATGAAAACAGAACAGCACCATAAATGTAAGTCGCTGTGTATTTTAACATATCGTACTTTCTGAAACAAGTTTTGTCCAAGGCGTGATACTGGCTACGGTTCACAGAATTAAGGAGTTGTCTTGGAAGGATAATATCGGAGTTTCTAAACAAAAGGGACTGCTGCCTATGCTAACTATCCGTGGCTAATGATCATTAAAGTTAACTTATGGAGGGTGTGGTAAAGTAAATACCCAAATGGTATGTCAGGCAAACTTGAATCTAGCACTAGAATCTTGTAAAAGCGGGGCATGTTTTGATCTGTCTGAGCATCAAGAGCTATAAATCAAATATACTGCATACAGTCAGGGAGGCAGATGCTCGACCGTAGAAAGGACTATAAAACATGAGTCGCATTTTTACTTTTTTTGTTTTGCTTCTTATGTAGCCACTAGAATGAATCAAATAAGACAGTGTGGTGATAAGAAACGATAAAAAAAAAAAAAAAAAGATCTACGATTGGCAAGCGAGACAACAAGGAGCCTAATTTAATCACAGGTCAAAAAAAAAAAGACAAAAAAGTGAGGTATGACGTTTTGCACCAGTTACATAACAATGGAAATGAATGGGATGAGATATTGTGGAGAGAATAGGCATCCAGGGTTCTCTCTTCGCAATACTAAATGTATAAAAGTGCCCACAATAGTGGTACTGACACTGCAGGTTTATCTTATTACTGCTCTATTGTAGTATGAAACCCTACACTATATACCTGCAGCATAAACAATACACCTCCATACAATTTAACATTAACAAAAGCATACCGACAGTAAGGGAATCTTTTTTCAATTATACATTACTGTATTGAAACACCATAGGTTTTGGTCTGTACATCCGCAGACGCACAAGTGCAAGAAGCCAAAAAAAACGTCTTCTCACGGCTGTGGTTTTTTTGAAAAAAGTTCTTTCGAGCCGGCTGAACACAAGAAGAGTTTTTAACCGCTGATCGAGTATGTACACTAATGCTATAAATATTTCACCATGAGATTTTCCCCCTTCCCTCCCATGTCGGTATGGCCCTAAGGCAATTTTCATAACTTGCATGACTGCCGCACCGCTTTTAGAAACACTTCTACAAATATATTAATATATAAATTTAAACTTTCATTTTAAAGGCACACCCTCCCCCACTGGTGTTTGGAAAAGCGTTGTTGTTCTGAATTAAAAGCTAGATTTTGAGAGGGGAGAAGAAAGAAAGAAACTTGGCACAAAAGCAAAAGGCAAAAAAACTGACGAAACATTTCTTAACTGAATAATATTGTTGACTGTGCTGCTACTCTAGCGCTAATCTGTGATTATACTGTTGATATCATACCTGAAACTAAACTGATAATGTTACAGAAAAAGTGTAGAGTGGCAGACTGTGATTTTATGGCATTTAAAAAAAAAAAGAAAAAAAAGGAAGATCCTGGATCCTAAAAATACACCACAGGTACACCTTGTACTAACAATATTCTCATAGATACGCACAACATGGCAGGTAAAGAAAGCTGAACAAGATTAATCCAGAATTCATACAATCACTAAGGAATATTTTGCTGAAGTATCAAGCCTTGGTAGAGTGGAGAAGTTTTGTTCAGGGGTTTTCACCGCAGCATTCATTCAAACCCTATGAAAACAAAACAAATGTGACTTTTCTGAGAGAAGCTTCTTCCCCTCCATTCAGGTTCTTTGCTATGAGGTAAAACCTGGCTGGAGCTGACGACAAGCTACAAATACTGTCCATTATGAGTATATGTTGAGGTTGTATAATGAGGTATTGAACGGATGTGTCACAAAAAGAGCCTTGCACTGGCAGATAAACCATTCCTCGTGAGTGAGTGACCTACTACAGGCCACATGTGCAAAAACAGGTCAGGTAAAAGCGTGATATGACAAGCATCTCATCTGAGCTTTCACATTATTCATTATTGCAACATGCCTATATTACTCTGTAAATATGTTGAAAAACATGGAAATATATATATATAGATATATAAAAATGTGATAAAACTCTTAGGAGGCCTTGATTACAGAGACCTCCTCCCCGATTATTTCATTCCCCGATTATAGGACTCCTTCCCTTTGAAAAACTCCTGTGTAGAACTTCCACAAAAATGGACGAGTAGAAAATGCGCAAGGCAGGTTATTTCTTGTCGTTCTTTAAAAACAGCTGGGCTAAAATCACGAAAAGAGTAACCCTTTATGCTTCCTTATTAGATAAGGAGGACAAACAACCAAATGGAAAACTCTTAGTATCCACGCAGGGGTTTGGATGCAGGTGTTTCTTCCGGACTACACTTGCCACTTTCTTCGCTAGGGGTTTTCGTTGACAAATCATCGGGATAAGCTGCTCCACAGGCCGCTTCGCCCTCGGAGGCATCCTCTTGCTCTGGTCTCTGGCCATCTGGTGCCTCTCCCAGCAAGTCAGTGTGATTGTTAACTTCTGTGCCAGAGGTCATGTGCTTCTTGCGCAAATGCTGGTTGAGTGTGCCTTGGAAGGGAAAGCATTTGCCGCAGATCTGGCAGTGGAAGGGTTTGTTGTCCGTGTGGCCGCGGATGTGGTACTCCAGCTGGTCTTTGCGGGTGTACTTCTTGCCACAGAACTTGCAGACGAAAGGCGTGATGCCCATGTGCAGACGCATGTGACGGTCCAGGCTGCCCTTTTGGTTGAAGGACTTGCCGCAGTAGATGCAGATGAGGCGCTCGTTGTAGGGGTACCACTGTCCACGGAAACTCCGCTCCCTTACGTCATTCTCCAATGTAGTTGCCGTCGCGGGCGGATCTCCTTCCTCGACTCCCGGCTTGAGCTGAGTTAGCAGATCGGCTGGAAGAGGCACTGGACGTTTCGGGCGGGCACGACCACCCCGGACGCTGCTGAGCAAGGAGCGAGATGGACTAGAAGAACTCAGGCTGACGAAACAGGAGGAAGGTAGTGCAGAGTAAGTGTATCCGGCAGAGGAAATCACAGGCCCGTACGATCCCACGCTGACAGCCAACACCTGTTCACCATCCACCAGCTCTGTGTGGTAGCCATCATCACCCGCCGATGAGCTATCAGAGTAGCTGGGCCGGTCCGTTTTCTCCAGTTTGATATGGACATCGGTTACCTGTCCGTCCTTTCCGATGAGGTCTACTTGTTCGGATTCAACCTCCATGGACACCTCCTGCTCAGATATGCCATCGCTACTCCCTCGGTCTGACTGACCTTCTTCTGCCACTCCCTTACCTGAGCTCCGCTCCTCCGCGCAATGATTCTGACGAGAATAGTAGGGCGGCGAAATCTGGGTGGGGTTTATAAAGATACCTCCATCTTTCACTCCATTGCGTCCAGCCCTTGAAGTGGTGCAATCATTACCTGGATCCATCCCAGCAGGCACAGGGATCTTAGAGTGAATACCCTCAAGAATCTGTGTGCATTTGTCAATCACAGCCTGCATTTGGAGAAAGCTGGCAGCCGTGAGGAAGCTGATGACATCACGTAGGCGCAATGACATTCGGCCAGTGTAGCAGAAGGCGAGCAGCTGCTCAAAAACCTCGGGGCTCTTGATTACGGAGATGGAGAGGCCACTCATCGTGCCCAGTGCTGAATGATCGCGGAAATACGGCGAACTGGCGGCCAGGACGGCCTTGTGGGCTCGGAATGGCTGGCCCTGAATGTGCACAATGATGTCGCACAGCTTGCCCTGGAGACGGAGCTCATTGAGCTGGTTCAGGACCGTATTGCTGAACTCGGGTACATCGAACTCTATGAGGCTACCACAGTCCTCCATGACTCACTGACGTCTCTCCTGGTTTGTAGAGAACCTGAAAAAGAGGGAAAAAAAGTGTGAGGAAACGCATTTACAGGTATTAAGGTACTCTAAATGATACATAGAGTATACGTAAGCAGTAAAAAAAAATGTTTTTTTCCACATTCATTTATATCTGCAGAATTCTACAGTTTGTAAACATTTGTAACCAGGCTTTTTTGGTCACCATTGACTTCCATAGCAGGGAAAAAATACTTTGAAAATCAATGGTGACCCAAGACACCCTGGTTACAAAATGTATTCAAAATATCTTCCTTTGTGTTCGGCTAAACAAAGAAATTCATACATGTTCGGAATTACTTGAGGGTGAGTAAATGATGACAGAATCTTCATTTTTGGTGGACTCTCCTTTAAGTCGGGCTTAAAAAATGTATCCCAGATGATTACAGCTATGATTCCTTCAGTAATTTCACGAGATGAAAGAAACTGCTTGGGAAAGTTTTGTAAAAACATGAGTAACTGTATAATGTGTTAAAAAGGTAACATAATTGCAAGTGCAAAGAGAAGCGCTGAGGTTCTGAACGTACAGGCTTAATGCATAAAGCTGACATTAGTTGCTGAAACATCAAGGCGTGACTAAACTGATCTTAATAATTATATTGAATTTTGAGATGTGCCACCATTTTCAATTCTTGCAGTGTGTGCAATGATTCATTTAAGATTTAGTCTAAGGGAAGAACATTTTCTTTATGTGTGTGAAGCAAACATACTACTCTGTAATGTGAGCCTGGCATTAGAAAGGGAAAAAACTGGTGCATGAAACTCCTTTAATAAATAGGGTTTCAATTTCAACAAAGTGAAGTATAAATCTACGCTTTAACCTTATTAACAAACAAAGTATGTTTGGTGTCAGGCTTTTTACTGATTGACCACACTTCTCCAGTCTTTTTACAAATGAGAGTAAACTTGCTGCTGTACTAAGCAAATGTAACATCCACATGAAAAAAAAAAAAAAAAAAAAAAAACGGTTCCATTTACAGGCATTTGTTAACTAGTTCATTATTCTTCACATCGAGGAACATTCATTTTGTATATTACATGCATTTACATACATGAATGAACCATTCAAAGGTTATTTTGTAAAATAGCTTTTGTAAAACCGATTTTCACCAATTGCTCCAGTGTGATATCATCAATGTTGTGCTGCTTATGTTTTGGAGGGAAATATTTCAGCATTCTTTGCTAAACAGACATTTCAAAACAACAATCTACTGATCTTATATGAACCTTATGTTCCATTAAACATATTAACTGCAAGTAATGACTGACTGCATTGAATGGAAGTGTATATATTGGCATTGCTTTGTTTGGATCTCAGTGGGATAAACGTTTTGAGTTACCAGAACATTCTGTAATAAGACACTGCATCTGACTAATTTCACAGAGATTCATAAAGCAGAAAAAGACAAGCGAACATATGGCCAGTTCACTTTGGCTCTAGAGTGCAAGTTTTAGTAAAGCATCTAGTGCACACTTTAACCCAATCCTTTGTGTGCTGCATACGCTGAAGCTAAAGCACTTTAAAAACCCAATAGGCATCACCTATTTAAATGACAAAAACAGCCTATAGCCATGACTGGTCTTCAAACACACCTAAAAAACATTCTAGTTCATGGTTCATACAGTGCTCTCAAGCAAATGTCATCCAGGACAAAGTCTAAAAAGCAGACAAATAATTACAGAACCAATAAGATGTTAGATTCTCATGGGTGTGTTGTTCAGAGACATCATTAGATCAAGTTGATGCATGGCCAAAAACAATGTGGGAGAAAAGCGATCCATCATTAAGAGCATGAAAGTACTACTACAGCCACTTAACTTTGTGTTGTACAGCATGGTGCATTATAAAAGCTGCATTCATAAAGAAATACAAAAAAGCTAAATTCACAAGAATCCTGTAAAGGAAAGGCTGTTCTTTTTATCTTCCTCTTTACGATCTTCTCTCTAGATCCTCCTATGCCTCCTCTCACTCTGAAGCCTTCACTTCTCGCTCTCTAGTGATTCAGTGGGAGTCTCAGTCAGCAATTTGGGAGCGCACACTTTCTCCAATTGGCACCTATCTCACCTCCATATGTTGTCTCTTTGCCATGGTCAAGAGAAACAGAAAGAGGGAAGGAATAATAGAAACACTCCAGAGAAAAAAACTATTTAACTTAATTTTTTCTTATATACACGTATACATAAAAAGCAAACAAAAAAATTAATAGACACAAATACTACCATTCACATTTTTAATCAATTGAAAACAACCGTTTTCTTTTAAAATAAATGTTAAATTCTGATGGAAAAGCCACATTTTCAGCCATTACTCCAATCTTTAATGTCATATGTTGATATGTCCTATTATTATCAAGGTTGAACCTGCTGTGCTGCATATTTTTTTATTCAGATGTACTTGAACAGAATTTTCAACAAAACAAAAAAGCAATTTTTTGAAATAGAAGTGAATACTTACAACACAAAATGTCTTCAAAGTCTTCTTTTCACTAATTCAATGCATTCTTGCTAATTAAATATTACGTTCTTTATTTAAAAAGAAATCATAAGACTTTTGAATGGTATTGTACCTACATGCTTTCCAAGATGTAGCTGCATTCCTCTCCTTTTATCAAGTTGAAAAGCCTAACTTAAGCCCAGAGATCTTGTCAATATCATGTCTTGCATAGTGAAACAGCTAAAGCCAGGGTCAGGTGAGCCTGAAATCAGTAGAATTTAGACAGATTCTTGTCTGGCAAAGCAGCCCACTAGTAGTTTCGCAAATCCTCTAGAAGAAATAGATTAAGAAAGAAATAGAAAGCAAAAACGGTGTGCAAAAAAAAGTGGTAAGTTAAACGTGTAATTCCTGTTATGTCCTTTATGTTCACATGTACATGTCAGAAAGGCATTGCGCCACTGCTATGCGAACCAAGCTTAACTCATGTTTGACAGGTTGCCAGAGAATCTATGCTCAGTTGATCTGGTGGACCCAAGGGGGCAAGTGTCCTGGCAGCACTTCAGCGAGATGCAATCATAAGTTTCGCACTCAGGCGAGGCGAGTGTTGAGGGGGATTTTAACTCTCAATCATTAAAAACAGTAAAATAATGAAACTACTTCCTCATACTATGGGTTGCACAAGTAACAGACCATATGTATACGGTGGATTGGTGAAAAGATTGTCTGTTAAAGGTTAGCAATTTCTCAAAGAGATAATGCAGCAGCATCAACAGTGATATAAGAGATTTGGCAACAGTCAATGCGTATGTCAAAGGCTAATTTTTTGGCATCAACAGAAATGTCCCAGTTGAAGTGATCGAGTTGCCTTGGTTCACTGCTTGACACTTTCTGTCTAATCATGAGTTACTTATTGTATCTCTTAACTCGTGGATCAGCATGTTTGTGTTTTTTCTAAAACTGCAATTTTACACGCATTTGTATTACACACCAGACCAAATCTGATGATGAATTAGGTAAATACGGTTTTAGCCTAATTAATCTTTCTCAGGATAATCTAAATGAGCCTTCTTCAAATCAAATTAATTATGGTAAATGGTTTTATCGGATCATGTCAATTACAGGCAAACAAAAAAAAAAAAAAAAAAAAAAAAAAAAAAAAAAAAAACAGCACGCACACACTACCCAGAATCCCTGAACAACAGTAGAAACAAAAAGTCAAGGCTAACCGGGAAAACTTCTTTTACCGGTTCACTAAGCAAGCCGTTAAAACTGAAAACCGCCATATCAGCATTGGCAAATGAACACTGCAGAAGGCCTGCTTTAAGATAAGCAGCTTTTAGCCTATTCTGCAAAATAAAACCTAGTCCAGTACTGCCAGAAATGCTTAACATGCACAGTCTGGCAGGAGGAACCCAAAAGGCTGTGAGAGGGCGGAAAAGTGGCGAGGGGTGCTTTGCAAACTTTGTGGGAAACGGTTTTCAAAACCTACCATGAGAACAACGAGCATGCAGAGCGCTGGGATTTATCTCAGCAACATTTTGGTAACATGCACTCAAACTTTTGCAATATACTTATATATATATCATTTTCTCAAAGACATTCTCTTTGTAATTAAAGCTTTACTTCACTCACTGGCAAGATGGGGTCTTAATAAAAGTTGTTCGTCTACGCAATAAATCCATTTTTTGGGACTAAAGAAAACAGAAAAAGAGCTGCGGTGAATAAATGCAGATCCTCCAACACCCATAATGCACTGGGCTCAATCAGACTATCTTCTAGAGCGTGGATACAAAAATGTGTAAGTATGATATGTCCACAAAATTACATTACTACAGAGACCGTCTCTGCGTTTAATAAATAAAGCTTAATCTGGTCATTATACATTACCATTACTCTGTTGTTC
>JAUYWG010000041.1:11503867-11525075 GCA_034779775.1 Enteromius afrohamiltoni
GATAATGTTCAGTGCTTTGCTACAATCTGTATTGTTAAAAGCGCTATATAAATAAAAGTGACTTGACTTGACAAAATGCCTTTATGCCTATTTATTTACATTTTGAAGCCTTGTTCATACCAAGGATGATAACGGTAAAGATTACGATAAAGATATAATTCTAAAAATCATTCAATATTACAATATTGTCCACACTACAACTATAACGCTAAAAGTATAGAGAAATGACATTGTTGGAATAATTTTTAGAACTATTTTTTTTTTCCCGGCTGATGACAAACATTGACAGACAATCAGAATCCATCCTGCCATCACGAGCTGGAGAATTTAAAGCGGCAGACGAGCATGCGCTTAACAGATAATATTGTTTGCGGGTGTGGATGCTAATATCGATATCACTCTTGGCGTGAACGGATCCAGTCCTGAACAAAACAAGCATTTTTATCAACAGTAGTAAATAACTACAATCTCTCATCACGTTTATACAACCGCTAGCGTATCTATCATGATAACATAGCCTATATAACTCAACAACACAGCAGCAGCCAGCTTAAACGCCTACCGAAAAATGGGTCAGAAGCTCTGGGTAACATCCTCGGTCCCAGGAATGAGGCTACACCAAATCTTCAGTTAAAACACATATTGCTCCCGAACGTGAGAGGAGAAAGATCATAAAAAGGCCAATGTGCATTAGGAACATAGTCCAGGCCTGTTTTGTGCCTCCTCCCATGGCCATCTACGAGTCCACTCATTCTGATGGCAAGAAAAGAAAAGCTACATCAAAGGGAAACTGCTGCACAAATTCGAAAGGATAATTAAGAACCGCTATGAAAGGTACCGGCAAGGGAAATCAGCCAGGCTTTGCATATCTAACAGGCATAATCAGAGTGGATAAAAATACCACCAAGACATTCTGTTTTGCTTCGGGTGCGCAGGTCAAAGGCATTCTTTCTTCTTTCCCAAGTCAATCCCCATTGAAGCTGGCCAAGAGACAAGCAACACACAGCCGAAGCCCACTGAACCGCAAGCTTCAGGGACAAACTGCTCTTCCACATTCCCAAAACATTCAAGTATTATACTCACGGCAGAAGTCATTCGATTCAGAAGCGGCGAACAAAAGCCAGAGCAGCGGAGGTGATGTCTTGGGTAAGACTCAAGAAAAATTCTTCTTTTCTTTCCCCTACATGCTATAAATCTGCCATAAAAGGAGGACTTTCAAACCAAAATTATTTAACAGGTAATACTGAGGAAAACCAGCCACAGTCACAAAAATGAAAGGTTTACAGAGTGCAAAGCAATAATGCCTACTCAAGCACGTGGCTTAATTGGTTTGGCTCTGTCTGTTGAGACAAGTCTGGTTGGGAAACCTTCCGAGCGGTTAGGAGGGACCTTTATGCCTCCGGAGATACCATAAACGCACCTATAGGACTAGTGAACGAAATACACCTTCTATAAAAAACAAGAAAGGGGGGGAAATCCACAGTGAAGATAGATTTGAATTTCCTGATGAGCAAATACACATATTTTTACTTTCGTTTTAGGCTATTGCTCAAGAAAACATATTCCAGGTACACGATTACCTTTAACAAATGCCAGAGGTTTCTATAGAAAAAAAAAACGTGGAATGTTCTCAGTCAGGTTTCACAGATATCCTTCATATAGAACGCAACGGTTACCACCCACTCTTTCCTGCGCGTTTGGAACAAGGATATATATATATATTGCCTATTCATATTTCCCATTGATTTTTAAAAAGACGTAAGCCTTGAACCAAGGCAATTAGCTATGAGGAGAATTACAACATTAAAAAGCTTAATTCAAAGCAAAAAAAAGTATCTAAAAATCAGTAAAGTCAAGTGTATTCACCAGAAAGAACTGCAATCCCATGAAGCATTGCAAATGGCACTATGGAATATGGATACGTACAGCTAGAACTATTGAGATAAAGATATTAATAATAATTATAGAAACCATGTTTTTACTTTTATTGCAAAAAAAAATCATATTATGCATACAAATATTTTAGTAATTTGAGAACATAAACAGACTGACAACATAATAATGGAGTTGGTGCGGGTGTGATTTACTAAAATAAATGAAATGACGTGGGCTGATAACAACTTCGCAGCCACCTTGTAGCTTGAAGCAGGTTTGTCTTTAAAAGGTGATCGATTTGTCAATTGAAGTAAGCCAACTAGCCGCCATTTTTATGCAAAAACACTAAACATGAGGAAAAAAATAGTAGGCACGTGAACCAGTATTTCTCAAACTAGAGCAGACATTTGTGGAAACAAAGAAAATGACATTTTTGTTACCCCTTAAGAGTAAGGTAACCTTTTAATAACTCACAGATAATTGTTTTACATGTAAACTCTCGGTTAGGTTTATAACCATCTGTCCTGCATTTTACACTTCAGCCTTTAAACCTCGGTTACATTCCTATTGTGTGAAGTATGATTTTTCTTCAAGTATTATGATAGAGCCAATAATCGCATAGAATACAAACAGGCAAAACAATGTCAAACAACTCACTTTGAAAAGAAATTCATGAGCAAAGCACACTGACAGCAAAGAAATCATTACGGCACATGAACGACTTTTGAAAGTGAAACTATAAAAAAAATTCTCTCATTCTTGCACAACACTCATACTTTACTTTCCCCGTACGCCAATAAAAGTTTTATCCCAGACACAGTGCTGCTTGTGGACAGTCATATCATCATATGTCAAAGTTGAAGGGACAATTCACCCAAAAATATGACAGATCGAAAGCTAGCAACTGTAGGCGAACCCTTTCATTTTCATTTGTTGAACTAAGACTACCTTTGACGAATTCCTTTCCTGAAACACGTTAAAAATTAAATACATCATTCGTTTCATTTCAAGTGACTAAGCTTATTAAAAGCAGTTTCACTTTAACTTCAAATAAATCATTAACTTACCACTTTGTCAAATAAATCAGTAACCGCTCAATTAACTCTGTGTTTTAAAACATAGTTAGCTGCCTAAAAAGACAGCATTTTTTAGCCATAACATGCACCACCAAACGAATTTAGAATGTATAAAAACAGCTATCTAGGTAGGCAGCGCACTAGTTTTAAGACAGAGCCAAGGACTTCCGTTATTTAAAAACGTAAAAATTAAACGTCTCTGGTTGTAATAAAAAGTTTTAATGTTACTTGTCTAAACACAGATAGGAGGGTGGGAAGTGGCCCACTTGCTTGTGATTGAGGGGACTGTGGAATGTGGAGGTTGGCAAGTTACGTTAACACGGACTGCATTGGAGGGGAAATAAACACGTAACGTTAAGCTACGTTGAAGAGCTAAAGAGCTGAATAAAACGGTAGGGTCAGAGCATGACAGATTCCCCGGAGAAAAAAGCCCTCAGCCCTGCATGTGAACTCCCCTTCATTACATTTGCTGCCAGGCTAGCTCGCACCAAAGCTGTCACGGAATGCTAACAAATTAGCCGGTTAGTGACATGTATTGAGCAGCGTCCGCGTATAACCGCGGCAAATAAAACAAACCATGACGTCTGAGCGAACATAAAGCGCGATAAAAAAAAATCACGCCTCACCTTCTCCGATCAAACGTCGCCCATTCCTCTGCACAGCGTCTCGCTTTAGCTCCAGCCTGGCCTCCTCCTTCCCCAGCGGTGCTCCTCAACCGTTGCTATTTTTCCAGCTCTCTGCCCAACCGGAAGTGCACGCGTGCTGTCTCCAGGGGACGCGCTCTATCTCTCGAGTTTCTTAACGCGCTGTCAGGGAAATCGCGCGGTAGATACTTTAGAGATCAGCGGTAGGGCTCGCCCCCTTCCCTTCGACTTTTCGGTACAAGGGTCAGGCAGTGTATGTTTAAGGATGTTAGCTCTGTTGCAATAATTTCAGTGAAGGGTATCCAGAATTCACTTCCGTGAATAACGTTACCTACTAAACCAGATTTTAAAGGACCATCTAGTTACTAATACCTCTTCCTAAAAATGAAACAATTAAAATTAATAATTATAATTAATATTTATAAAAGTTTATAATAGTAATAGAATACATACACATATGCGTTGTGAATAAGAAGAAAAATAGCTTTATTGATTTCAGAGTACTTATTTAAGTACTTATAAATTATATATATTGCAGTACTTATTAAAACATATTTATTTATTTTATTCTTGGTGATATCCCAGCAAACACATAACTTTAGTTTTTGGCTCCCGTTTGGTTATTAGCAATGAGAATAATAATAAAAATAACCTAGAAATAACCTTAGGTGAACTTTTCGTTTAGATTATTTGTATAGATTTCGTTATAAAATAACGTTCCTAAAACTTTGCAGGGAGATTATTTAAAAAAAAAAAAAAACAACCTATAGGCCAGAACGTTCTCTCGTGGTTCAGGTTATATTTCGGTTATTTCTACAACCGAAATAACGTTCCCACAGCCTTCTGGGGACCACGAATATTTAAATATTGACGTATTTAAACATCTACAGTGTCATCATCAATCTCAGATTGAGATCATAATAAGGCGTTTGCATCCCCCAGCTGGCCAGTTTCGAGATGTTTTACTATATCCAGCAGCAGAGGGCGCCATAGGCTAAACTAACAAGTAGCCTAAAAGAGAAGACGTCTATTCACATTATTCAATAAACAACAACCGTCCGTTATTATACAGGCTACTCTGTATAGGCGTAAACTATGTTATATAATCATCTGTATGATATGATGTAGAACAATGACAGAGATAACGTATTATATAGGCTACACTAATTTGATTTTTTTCTTCTTTTTTTTTTAGTTGATTAAAGATTTTTTTTTTTTGAGCAATCAAATAACAAATAATGATACACTTGAACATTCATAACAATGAGATGACAGTGGGTGACAAAACATAAGGAAGACAATAGAAACATTTTAAGTAGTCCTACAAAGAAAAAAGACATTAATCCAATTACACTTCGCTCAACAAAGTGTCATATAATTTCAGAAATTTTATACTTTTTTTTTGTTGTTAATTTTTTTCAACGTCTTAATTAGGTAGTTAAAGTCACATAAGAAATTATATAATTTGGGTACTTATGGATAAAATATTTTTAGGCTACACTAATTTGAATACGCTGTTCTGAAGCGCTGTGACGACCACATTTTTTAGTCGACAAGGCGTTGTTTCAGCTGGAATTAGATTAATTTTTATGGTTTTTACAGCCTCAGTATTACTCAGTATACTGAAGCCCCAGAATCAATACACTGATGAAGAATAGACCTATATGACCTAACCTCTTTCAGTCATAGATCTCAAAAGCCCTGCACGACATAGGCTAAGTGTCTTTGCTGAACCCAAGGTGCTGGACCGCTGAAGAACCCGTATTTACAGTACATTAACATTAACGCAACAGGCTATAACTATTCCATTCCATGTACACACACACACACACACACACACAAACTGTATCAATTTTGCTAAACCTTTTAATTTCATAGCCATGCCATGCTTCAAAACCTTTGATTAATTTACAGTATTCATTTACATACTGTAGTCTCAAGGGCTACATTTCGATGGATATATTTGGAAATGAACCAATGTTTGAAATTCCACAGATGTGTTTATTTGCTGGAAGTAAATATTTAAACTACAAATACAGGACGCCTTTGAGCACATTTGGTGAATTCTATAACCATATCAAGTTTACAGATTGAATATTGGACAGTTTGTACCGAAGTAATTGACATTTTACACAGATCCAAACATTATTACCTGTTATATGCCACCTCACTCACATGATCACTGCAACCAATCACGTTATTTATCCTTTTCTGTCGCTTCGAAATATTGTAGTTTTTGCACTAAATATACAGGCTAAGATCAATCATTTTGGCCCCAGATGTCAAAAAATGATGTCAACAAAAATATAATATAGTTAACATAACTAAAAGCATTCAGTAATTAAAGTCTCCGAAACAGCCTCCCACTGCAGCATAATGAGATATTATGTTTAGATTTTTTCTTTTGCACTTTTTTTCCACTTCAGCCCGAGAAAGAATGTTATCCACAATGAGCTTTTTTCATCATCTTATTTGAGGGACAGCTTGGCCTCAGAAACGAATATCTGACCTAATCTGAGTGCAGGTGGGTGACCGGTGTAAGGAGCAAAATCGCTTTGTCATCGCACGTGCTCTTGAGCGCGGCCCATGTTAAACAAGTCCCTCTTCTATTCTCTGACAGTAAGATAATTCACCCATTTTTTCCTCTCATGCTCTCTCTCTCTCTCTGACACACTCACATACACATATGCACACAAACACAAAAAAATACATAGCCACAGGTATGGGGTGATTAGAAATGGTTTTGTTGACCCCAAGGGGTGATGGTGATATTGATAACATTTTCAAACAGTCTCGCTCATCAAAAGGTTTCCTGTTGAAGTTGTAATCTTCCTTGAAAAAGGGCTTTGTTAGCCACCGCGCCATTCACTTGACCCAGAATTCCTCGGCGGTAAGCTAATGGGGATGATTTTGAGCGGGGTCGGCGTTGGGGATCAGAGCTGGGGACCCGATCGGGGTGGCCCTGGAGCTCAGAGGTGCCTCACGGCGATTTGTCATCCAGGTGACTTTGCAAATTCCCCTCCTGCTTAAGACAAGCCTAGCTGGATGATCATTTTCTAGACTTTCCCAAGTCTGCATATCAGAGATCAAAAACAGCAAATTAAGCATGTGATTAAAATGCCTAGTCTACATTATTTGACATGAAAAACACTATTGTTTGAAAGTTTGGAGGCTCTGAATAAAAGTAATAATTAATTAGTAAGGATAAGGATCACATAAAAGGTGTTCTTTTGTAAGCATATGATTAAAATGTCTTGCTGACATTATTTTAGGTTAAAAAAAACACTTGTTTAAAAGTTTGGAGCTTCAGAATGAAAGTAATAATTACTCCGTAAGATAACATAAGGATCACATACAGTAAAAAGGTGACTTTTTCAATCATCTTTTGTAAATATATCACGGTTTACACGAAAAAAAATATAAGCAGCACGCACTAAAAATGTTCGTATCAGTCAATAAATCAACCGAGAGACGGATGTCGGTCATTACTAATGTGATTTACACATCAAAAATCTATACTCCTTCAAAACACGATTTTATAGGTAACTGTGCCAATGATAGATCAAAAAGTCCCGTGATGATTGATGGTCCGCCGTTGATAGCTGCAGATAGAGATCAGAGTACCTCAGGTTTACAGGTGCACTGCATTCTTGGCCAGCCAGCGCCGTGTCACAGGTGAATGTCACTGCAGGGTGTTAACTGATCTTTAGATTTCTTCAAAAGCCAAGCTTGACCCTCAGATAAAGATATTATACCGAAGGAATTCATTTTTTGAATTCAAGCTAAAACACTGGTTTGCATTACACTATCAACATTTTAGTAGCAAGCTATATGTTCAAAGCTGGAAAGTGAGTTGAAATGGTAAAGCTATTTTTCCTATAGGCTACTAACTTATATCAATTGGCCATTGTTTTTTGTATGTGCTCCAGGAGTCCAGAAATACCTTGGCTGTCAGCACCGGGACAGAACAATAGCCTCCCAGTCCTGTAAAACCCAGGATCACTGAGGGAGAACATACTTTCCAATAGCAGGTGTTTGAGTCTTTCAGTACCTGCTCCTCACCACGACTGCCGGTGAAAGGCTCGGGTTGTCCAGGTGTGCATGTGTGTGTGTGTGTGTGTGCAGGACTTATTCCTCTAAGGTTACTATTTGGCAAAGCTGGGGATTAAAACATACTATATGGCGATCAGATTGTTGAGCACGTTCATATCTCACGTGTTTTGTCAGTGTAATTCACACATTTACAAAGGCATTGCTTTTAAAATTTTCTTCACATCCTTTGTGCTTATAGCGTTGCTGAATGCACTTTTGTCATTTAAAAAAGCCAAACATACCTGTTTCTCGAATCATTTTGTGCTAAAAAAGAACAGTGTTTATTTAGCTGGAAAATTACATTTTCCTCGTTTCAAACTTCCTCCCTGGACACGTTTCAGTGTGTTCATAAAGCCGCTACAATCCCACAAACCAACATCCTCAGTCGCCTGCGAGCCACGGTGCTTATATTAATATGAGCAAAAGACTAATTATTTGGAGTTAGTATTTTATAAAGGCTGTGAGAAGCACCATAAAAGTTTAAAACTGACATAATCATCGCTACAAGTGTGATGTAAGAGTTTGTCATGTAATCCTGAAACATTAATTTCATATCACACTTAGTCCACAGAAGCAAATGAGATTCCCAAGCAGTTATACACACGTGTGTAATGATCGGCCTGCTCAAACTCCCATCTGTAGTTCATTGTCTCTTCTCTTGATAATTTTACACCTAATCACCGCTTCTGCACCCAAATATAGCGAGTTCTAATGACAGATGATAATCGCGCAATATATGCCTGAAGCATATTGATGTGAGGTTTCCCACACAGAAACGCTGTGGTGATTGAATTTAAGAAATAAACCACTCTCATTTGGCACCCAGTGGGTGATCAGAGTTATTCGGCTTTTGCGTTTAATAACATTTGCAAAAGGCGACGACGGTAGATAAACATAACCATTAGACTGTCACAGTTTGTATTCAGTTGTCTTCACAAATTATTCTTTTTCCTATCGAGTACCCTAATACAAGATTTAGAAATGTTAAATAGATAGATAAATAGAGAAAGAGAGGATAGCTTCTTTTTCTTTTCACTGAATCTCATAATAAGGTGTGTGTGTGTGTCTATCTATCTATATATATATATCTAGTTTATGCTGTCAAATGATTAATTGCGATTAATTGAATCCAAAAGTTTTTTTATATATGTGTGTGTTCTGTGTATATTTAATTTGCATATATAAACACACACACACAGTATATATTTTGAAATATTTACATGTATTCACTTGTCTATATGTATATTAATATAATTTATATTATAAATAAATATATTTAATATATAAACAATTTTTTTCTGAAATATAAACATGTATGTATATGTATTTATTTATATATATTATATTCATAAAAAATACATACACAAATATAATCACGATGAATCATTTAACAGCACTAATGTGTGTGTGTGTGTGTGTGTACAATAGACATTATACATATTGTTATACTGGTAAAATCTGGTATTATTTTGTACAATATATTTTGTACATTACTATATTTAGACTGAACATCTTTGAAAAAGCTATTTATATATGTGTGTGTGTGTGCGTGTACAATAGAAGACATTATATATATATGTATAGCTCCTCAAAGATGTTCAGTCTAAATATAGTAATCATATATATATATATATATATATATATATATATACTGTACAAAATAATACCAGATTTTACCACTATATAGCAATGTTTTATTTATTTATTTCTATTTTATTTTGTGTATTCTAAACACTATACACTGTTTAAAAGCAGCAAGTGTTCAAATAAAACAAACGTAATCTTCTCCATCTTTTCATTGACATAATTTAAAATGAAGGTGTTTTTTTACCGTGCTGTACACAATGTACAAGGAACAAAAAAGGTTAAATGAAAAGAACAATCATGAGATTTTCTATCCTCTCCACAGAGATGCATTATCACATTGCAGTTGCCTAAGAAATTAAGCCAAATTGTGGATATAATGGCTGCGGCTTGAGAGAACACAACGTGGGGGCCTGAATGGGGGAAGAGGGGATGAGTGATTCCTGGCACAAGCGGAGAGAAAAGAGAGAAAGAAGGAGACAGAAAGAGTAAGAGCGAGAGAAGTATACTGACTGGTGCTTAGCTAGAATGAAAGCTCCTGCTTTGCGGACCAGAGATCAAAACTGAAGGGGCCGGTCTGGGTCTTCACCTGGGCCCTTTGTCATTGATAAGTCTGTCATCCCTGCTGATATTGGAGCAGTAATGGCAACCGATGATTAGCCCACTCCTGAGCCATTAACCACGTTTCTTATCCCTCTGCTCATGCTCCGCAGGGGAAAGACACACAAAGAGATCCTTTATAGCCCTTCAGCCTTAAACTCCAAGGCCGTGTCCACCTGACCTGAAAGGCACAACTGTTACGTCCCTTCACCGGATCGCAAAAGAAGAAGTAGTCCGGGACCAGATACATGTCAAAGGTCACGGTGTGGTGCTACGCCAAATGAGGGGGTTCTGAGTGACCGACTCGCTGAAAGAGTGCCACCAAGAAAATTACACAAAATTGTCTGTTTTGTCAACATTTCAGCAGTAGATTTGCACAAGAAAAAGACCCTCCGCTCGCCCTCAGACATGAGGGATTGAGCTCGTCGGATTTTGACTGACAAACAAATCTCCTCATTATTTCTGTCTCTATCCTCCCTCAGTACGCCTCTTAACCGCCGATATTTAATATGATCTCTTTTTAATGATCCTTAAGTGGCTGAAATTACATCTCCTGAAAAACATGTAAGGTTTGATGGAGGTATTTGAGTTATGGAGCCTCAACCAAAAAAAAAAAAAAAAAGGGAAAAGAAAGAATTTGTCTCGGTGGATCGTTATAACTGAAAAACTGCACAACAGAAAATAGCATCGTTAACTACTTTTACAGCATCGGCACATGGCAGTTCACCTCTAGCCTTTGAGATGTTTTCTTCAACTTTGGTGGACCCTAAAACCCTTTACTGAAAATAGTTTGCCGTGGCCTGGGTTAATCCTGTAAAAATATTTCTCCAAACGCAAGTACCTCGGTATGTGTCTCAGACACTGTCTGCTCCCAGGATTTAAACTTCCTGTTTGTAAAGGACGCAGCAGGAAGTGTCTTGACTTTTCACACACCTCTTCAGGGTGCTGACCGCTCACTTTAAATCACTTCCACTAGTCATGTCATGCTTGTGTGCTGTTCATGATAAACTGCCTGGTATGTGATGCCTTGGTTACTTCTGACAAATCTGGCTTACAGGATACAGAGGGTTCAAATATCTGAGACCACCACTGAAAATGCTGTCATTTTTCTAATTTAATACAATTCTTTCAGATACTGTCATATTGTTCTTCTAGTCTTAAAACTTTATTTTCAAGTTTTTTTAATTAAGTAAAATTTTAAAAAGTTAGATTATAATACGTATAACATATCTCAGAAGTTTACTTAAGGTGACACTTTTTTTTATAACTGTCATCCTTTCTTATCACAAGGCTAGCTACAGCTGTGATAACAAAAGAAAATCAAACCTGATCTGTTATTATTGACGGCCGAAAGTTTCAATATGAGATAGTATTTGTTTTTTAACATGCAATGGCCTATTTTTCAAGACTATGCAACACTCATTGTTTCCATGCTTTCCAGTCAAAAACAGATGGAGTTCCTACAGAAGAACTGTTCCTCTCGCCCCCAAGCTGCTGTAAGAAGCAGGACAAAATATCTTTCATCAAGTTACACAACCTCAGGAATAAGATGGCGGTTCTTGATAAGATCTGGTAATGCTGTAACATGAAATTATGGAAAGGCAAAATTGTCATTTTCTAAATAAGCACCTGTGATCTTGCATGAAAGCTTGAAAGCCCCTCATTTATAGGCTCAATCTGCCGACAGCAAAAAAGAGAAGGAGATAAAGAAAGAGCAGGAGGGGGGTTTGCACACAGCAGCAGCCGGGAGCGGTAATATCTCAGTCATGAAGGGTCAACGCTCGGGAGCAGACACTGAGCTCAGGTGCTCGGCTCAGAGAATTCAAACCCCTTCAGACTGTACTTCTCATAACCCAGACAGACCAAGTTTAACCAGGCCTGCATGACCTATAGCTGAGCTCGCTCACGGTTCTTTCAGGTGAAGTAACTGCTGGATGCCCACAGCTGTGTAATGCAACTTAACCTCTGCACCTGACCGAATCAACTTTGACCTTTGGTTAGATGCATTTTATTTTTTGGGGGGGGCATTCCAATCATTAAAAACATGACATATTACAAACATGATTTTTTCAAATAAAACAACAAAACAAAACAAAACAAAACAAAAAAACAAATTATCTGTTTTTGCGATTGAACTCTATACATGTATAGAAAAATAAAACAGCAACAACAAGCATTATTATTATCATTATTATAAAATTAAATAAACCAAAAAATAAATATTATTACAGTGAGTCAGCAACAATACTCTTGTACTGTAAAATAAAACAAATCAAGGATTTAATTATTATTATTATTATTATTTAGTGCTGTTATTTTGACGACAATAATAAACAACAATATTAAATTTTCAGTTTATGAACTAATTTTATGAACAAGTGTTTTCCAGTTATTCAAATGAATCCTTACATGACTAAAAACAAAAAGCACGAAACAACAACAGCAGAGAAGCTAGAAATTCCTACTTTCTGAGAGCGGAGGAAAGGAAAGAAAAGAAAAGGAACGCGACATTCTCCATAGCCATTATGCTTAATGATGTCAGACTCAACAGCTGGCCAATTAGCAGCTGAGAATACAAATGATGCGTTGACTCTGAGCACGACCCCGTTTCCTGTCTGAAGATAAGCAGGGTTAAAACCACATTTTTAGTTTATTTGTGATCGTGTCATGTTGTTTGACTCTTCAGCGAGCTGGCAGGTCCACCACAGATTTCTGAGCCCTGACATTGTGGGTAAAGACTTCTGCCAAGCTAAGACAGCTAGCAGTTGACACCTCATAGAGCAAAGGGGGGCAACCTACGCTCCTCTGGTCCGGCTGCTCTGCTTCACCTAATTACCTTCAGATTACCCTGACAAATTCTCTATTTCCGTTTCTAAATGGAGGCTCTGGCAGCAGCTCTTCCTGTGGTGGTTAACGTTCCCTACCCATTCGTTTCATTTTCCAATCTCAATAAACATAATCCTCAACACCGGCAAAGTGGCCAGCGAGTAACACCTTACCTCTACAGCCACCCCGACCCCCGTGGGACGGGCCCGAGGCGGCCAGCCGAGAGAGAGTGGGTCGGCAGCTCTGCTTGTGTATGTGGGAAGAGAAAGGGTATTGTACTCCTACCAATGCGTTCCCTTCTCATCTGGATAGTTTCCTCATCACCTCTTTAAATCTTAAAGTGTTTGGCATGAAGCCTGAGCCGGGTTCTCCTGAGGCTTTCTACCATGAGCACTCGGGGTCAGCGGCCACCGTAAATCTCTCCCGATTCGTTTGCTTTTGAGCGGAATCGTTCACCGAACCGTATGTGGAATACAAATACATTTTCCTCTTCTGTTTAATTGCTTGGTTTCTTAGCGATGCCAATGGATGAAATCATTTTTATGCCACTTTGAATATCTCAGTAAATATGGATGAATTTTATTTCGATTATATAGCTCCCTGCACATTAGGCTTGTCAGTCTCCCATAGGCTCTGATGTTTTAGGTCTTTAATAAAGAAAGTGCACTGCCATTTAATTGGCTCCCTGTGGAAGGGACCTAAAGACTGCGAAAGCCACTTGGCAAAAGGTTCATAAGAAACAACGAGAAATGTGATAATGAAAGGCCTTCAGACGGGTGGAGAACTGGCAACGGTACAGATGCGGTAAGCGTTGTGCGTTAACTTGGATCACCCAGAACCATCTTCCATTTCTCCCAATACCGTTTCTCCCAATATGATGTGTGAGTTGTTAAAGGCTCCTCATAAACCCGAGATGAACGCCAGTCTGCTGCTTTTAAATGGGGCTTTTCTGGAGGCGAAACGATGGCAGACGTTTTGTTCACACTTCATTCCAGAGCAATGCAATAAGTGACATGACCGTGGCCCCGACTAAGGCTCAAAAAGTCATGGCCTTTACTGTGTCTGTCTGTGTCCCATATAGTCCCTTCCAGCTGATTTGGGATCTCAACTCTGGTTTCCTAAATAAAACAGACGCTGTGGACACAGCTGAGCCAGAAATACATTCTTGGGCCCCTTATAAAGAACACAAAGGGTGAAAAAGCTGCAGGTACGGATCAAACAGGTGGATGACGGTGCTGTGGAAATACTTGCGCATACTTGACTGGAACACAGAGATCCTGGCACTTTTCTTATTACATTTAAAACGTCTGGAAGGATTTGTGCGTAGTTGCTGTTCGCTGTGGAACCACAAGGAGGCAAGGTTAAGGCAAAAAAATATACAGATAAACAGACAGACAGATGTGTTTCCTGTTCATTTTTCATGATATTTAAGATTAAAGCCTTAATGGTGTATCTTAGCAATGATTCAAGAGGGCCAGAAGTTCAAAACAATATTTACAAGCAGTGTGTGTGATTAAAAGCATAATTCAATTAGTCAGGGACTCGCCCCACTTTTGGTCAAAGTTCAGATGTCAGCAGAAGGATACAGCGGATGTTGCGTCTAAATTAAACAGATTTATAATCACTGATAAGCATTAAGACCTGAAATCTGAACTAACGCTATTATAATAATATAAATACATATAAAATATATTATATTATATACTGGTTGTAATATAAACACGTAATTTAAAAATGAAACATTAATTACATTAATAATTATATTAAGATATATAGAAAAATGTAAACTATTATTGCTTACAATTTTTGTAGCTAAAACGTTTATGTGAATATTATAAATAAAATAAAATGTTAAATGATATAACTATTGTACAATTATACAATGAAATATTCCATAAAATGTATATATAATATAATAGAATGATTTATTATTACATTACATTAAAAAAAAAAAAAACATAAAATGGCAGTAATATTAATACTTAGTATAGTAAAATTTATTTTTGTAGCTATAAATTGATTGAGATTAATTAAAATTATATATAGAGAGAATGCTAGTAATAAAAATATATAATTGTGCTGGGCAATAATTAATCTTATACAAAAAAGTGTTTACTGTATAAAACGTTTATACAGTATGTGTGTGTACTGTATATTCATTATGTAAAGACACATACAGTAGTTACAGTACAACATTTTTCTTAAATATATACATGCATGTGTGTATTTATATATATACAAAATAAATATACAATGTACACACACATGTTATGTTCACCAAAATGTTCTTTATTTATGTTATTAAATGTTATTTCATTTATCGTTGCCCATGACTAATAATTAAAAAATATTACATTTAACATTATACAACTATTGTATACTATGCAGCACCACACTGTGTAATTTACTATATCTATGTAAGTTATATTTCAGATGTGTTTTCACAGCTGTGGTTTAACATTGCGGATGATGATATAGGGCTGTAAACGACAGAAATCACAGCTGTTTGGCCCTGCAGGAGAAGGTGCTCTGCTGATATTGAAAAACAAGTCGAACAAGAACGAGAATTTATTGCATGTTGTGAGATGTCGTGACAGCTCCGTAAAGGACATGCATAAATCAGTAGCAATTGGAAAAGTTGTTCGTTTCAACTACTGAGCACACGGAAGTCCACATGCAATTATTTGAGTATATGCATACTGTGACCTCCTCTCAATGTGATATTAAGTTAGTCTAGTGACAAAAAATCATCCAGCAAAATGACATGGCGCTTAAAAAGGTGGCTTGTCTGACAGGTGCAGCCCACACAAGGACAGATGTGCATGAAATATGTTTCTCTTATATTCTTGGTTGATATTGCATTGTAAGATTGAAATCTCACTATCAGCATCAGATTAGGCTGGAGGATGGCCTGTCGAAAAATGGTAACAATAAAACAATAAAGTTGACATTCACAATAAAAATGTCAAAGAAAAAAAAAACATTAAACACAGGACATTTGTTTTAGGACATAAAGAGCAGTCAACACTACAATATATGAAGCACAAAAACAAGATTTTGGACATCAGCATGAAATGAATCTGTCTGAAAAGCAGCCAGATTTCTGCTATTCGTTTTATGTTCACTCAGGCCTCAGATTTATCAGTGTTTTATACAGAGAGACGTAAAAGACATACCTTTCAATAATTTCTCTTAGGTTTTTGGATGTGACGAGGCTTAAGCTTCTCAGAAAAGTGTACTGGTTGCTAATGCTAACTTAGCATCTCTGCTAATCTTTGTTTTTAGCAATGTAGACTTAGCATAGGCCATTCAGTGCATGGCTTGCAGCTAGCCATGCTAAGCTCTTGTATGTTTACACAGATGGTGTTCTGTCCTCTTTCATGGACTGCTCCTATAATTCCCAGCGTAACAGCTTCCCCTAAATGTAGCCTTTGAAAAACTCCAAAACCAACATGCACTTAGCATTTTAATAAGAGAGTGGCTTGATTCGATACATATTGTCTGTCCAGTGTCCCGGTCCTCCCGGTCCATCTAAGACTGGATTTCCGAGCCTTTCGTTCCGACCATCTGAGAATATCTCTGTGAGAGCAGGACTGGAAGATAGCATTGAGAGATTTAAAGAAACGCAAACCATATGCAAGCAGAGATCTCTTCAATGCCGTGTCTGCTGTTTGTTTTCATAAACTTCACAGTCAATGCACTCCTGAAACCTCAAGCCATGAAGCGTTTGTGTCAGGGTGTTATGTTCTCAATGTCTTACTTTGCTTTAGAGTACTGAAAAATATTATGATGCCGAATTTGATGTAACTGAACCACTAAGATAAATGAGAAAAGTGTCAAGTGTCCCAGTTTACCTGAATTCACCCTCAAGGGCAAACATGTATTTCATTGTTGAAGTGAAATCAATTATGTCGTAAAATCCATAAAAATTTGATTTATTGCTGATATGGTCAAGTTAATAGAATTTATAAGGTTAATAAGTACAATTTTATCAACAGCACTTGTGGTATGATGTAAATTACCACAGACTTTTGTAAAATAATTTTAATAGAACGTTTTAATAAAGAGACAAATGCATAATATTACATTATATATACATATATATATATAGAGAGAGAGAGAGAGAGAGAGAGAGAGAGAGAGAGAAATTCCTGTAGAAATTACAGTATTACTAGCAGCTGGATGCCAGTAACTTACTGTAGATTTAAATTTATGTTATTTACTGGCAACAGTATTTTCAAAGATATGTTAACATGTTTAATGTTCATTTATCGGAACGGGTATTTTTGGGTTTTAGGACAGCTTTGATGAAAGGTTTTGATCCATTTCAAATGACAACTACTGTATATATTTATATATATACACACACACACACACACACACACACACAAATATTCACTTCTTTTTTTGTCCTTCCTTCTTTGCATTACTTCAGTTTAAAGAACCTCAGTGTGACCTTTTGTTTTTGATTGACAGCTGAGAAATAGTTCTGCGGTAATCAATATTATCCTACAAATTCAGTCACTAGATTTTATACAAAAATTGAAAACAAAATAAAATAAAATAAAAAATGTTGAAAAAAGTGAAAAATCATATAGACTGCATTGAGTTATATTTTCAAACCCATACTCAAAACTGTACACTAACAACTTACAATCAAATAGCTCGCAGTCTCATAAACTCAGAAAGCAATTGTTCACAGAATGCAAAAAAAATCCTTTAACGGTCCTTAAAACCTATTCTATGCCTCCAAAATTGTAGCTGTGTATCTCTACAAGGACTGTAGGAAAACCACTGGTGAGTAAGTTGTAATGTGTCAAAGGCTTCAGCTTTAGGCTGAAAATATTGTGTTCTTATCAATTATTCAGAACGTCTCAGATGGGAAGGTGATAACAAAGGGAAATCAATGCTGTGAAATTGCCAGTGAATCAATGGTGAAGAATTCTCCATGGGCTCACATTTTTGCTGCTGATCTGTGGTTTACTGGCAGCTGACAAACTGCCATAGTGCATTATTAATAGACTCTTTGCTTACCTATGATGCTTTATCCCGTGAAAACAGAATCTTATTAAACCTTATTTACAAGCTCAAAAGGTCAAAGGGTCACAAAATAACGTGGATGGAGAACGCAACAAAGTCGGTTTCTGTCCGCGGGGAAACTACAGCAGTGTGACATCCATAACAAGCTCGCTAAAACTTCTTTACAAATGAGTCCATTTGGCTCTCACCCAGATGAGGACCCCTTCATCGCAGGTCTGTCATCTGTGTAATTTCTCTCCAATTTGTGTTATGCCCTTCAAATTAATCATCATCGCAAAAAAGTAAAAGGGAACAGTGAAATGATACGATTGTGAAAGAGAGAGGGAGAGAGGGAGATATGGCTGTCATCCTGGCTCTCAGGTAAATAATAAGGGATTAGGGTGCAGGTGAAAGAATTTTGAGTATGATGATGACAGATGATACGGACACGGGGCCGAGGAGGCCTCTCATGGGGACACACGCCTGACTCAAGGGTAGGGCCTCACCACGACTGCACTGCCTTTTTGTGGTTTTGTTGCATTTTTATACTGTATGTTATAGAGCTATAAAGCATTTGCAGTTTCATAGAATTTATTTCATTAAAACCTCCTAGTGAGCAAGCGAAGATAGTATCTCAAAACTTGAAGAATCTAAGTTAAAGTATAATTATACATTCATGTACTTTATGTTTACTATATGTTTAGGGTTAGGATTAGGGTTACTTGCATGTAACTGTGCGTCATTAATCGTTATTGTAATAGAAAATGCATGCAACATAACAAGGACACCTTAAAATAATGTTTATGTCTTTATTGTAACCCCAAACATTTAACCAATAGTTTATATATACAGTATAAATGTCAGGAAATAACAAGAAGGTTGTTTTTCCACTTATAGTATTTTACCATTCAGATGATTCTGTTCAACTATGACACATTTAATATCACAATGATTGTTATTTAAGTGCAAAAAGATGTTTTAATAACATATTTGAATCCAGAAGTCAAGCTTGAAATATGAAAATACTTTCTATATAATCATTGGACGCAGAAGAGACAATATCTTGTCAATCCACAAAGACTCTAGTGAGTGACAGTTCAGCATCCTCTTGATAATTGTTTGTATATTCATATGCGCTTATCATGTGTTTGCATGTGTACTGCAATGTCTTAAGAATATTCCGTCCTATGGGTCAACGCTTGTCTCAGGTGTCTTCCCTGACCTCCTTCATTGTCCAGCTCTAGAATAGGGTCTTTTGTCTACTGTTTTCTGTAGGTCATTGTGAGAAGCGCTTCTTAGTGTCTGCCATAATTTGACCAGTTACCCGATCTGGGATGACTCCACCACCACGCCATTCATCTCATCATGGGACAGTGAGCAGGCGGTATCGGCCCTCTTAAATGCACCCAAGGGAGAGCTTGTAAAACTTTGTTGCTTAAATATTTAAATGGAAGTAATAGATGTCTAAAGGGCCGCACCAAGAGTTATAATTTGACCCGAGAAGCAATTGTTATCGAGAGGAACCAGCTTATCTAAAGAGAGGACAGACCAGGGTGGAAGATATGGAGAGAAAGGAAGAAAAAGAAAGAGAAAGATAACACAAAAACGCCATACAGCTTGAGTTTCTCAAGACAAAAAAAGGAGCTGGAATAGATTTTCTTTTTCTGTCTCAAGGTAAATTATTCAAAATATATTCCTTCTTCTGTGGAGCATCATAGAAGATGCTTCAAAAAACGTTGCAACTTTTCGTCCATTCAATGAAAGTCAGCGGGGTCCAAAATAACATGACCCCTTAGATTTTCACTGTATGCAAGAATAACATTTTCCTTTTTTGCTTTAGAATTAATCTTTTTCATTTTCCACGGAAGAAAGTCAGTCAAACAGGTTTGGAACTATATGAGGGTGAGTAAATGATGACTGAATTTTCATTTTTGCTTGAACTATGCCTTTTAACTCAGAGACGCGACTCCCATTCTCCGTTTCACGGGCGCACTGATCAGCATGTCTCCGTGTCATCACACTTCAGTGAACACTTTCAAGTGGTTACCCTCACCCTACCCCCCCCCCACACACACAAGAGAGTTCAAACATGTACATCTGATACATAAGAACATGTAGAGGCCATAACCCATTGCTTTTCAACAATCCTGTCTGAGACAGTCAGACTCGGGGTCAGATCTATATAAACATTATAGATACACATGCTCAACAAAGAGATCTTTTATCTCACTCCCCCTCTTTTTTTTATCTAATTAAGACATACAACACAAAAGGGGGTAGAAAAAAGTCTTTACAGTCTATGCGAGTTGCACATAGCAGTTCAAGGCAGAACTTTTAATAATTTGCAGATTTTTAGCATCCCCCCTCCTCCCCTCCTTCGCTCTATAGTTTGGATCACAGTGATGCACAGAGACAGAAATATCAGAGGATCGGTTTTCCAACACGGCACACCCCAGTGAGTGAGCTGCTGCGGATCAAAGGTTCCCGAACCACCCCCTCATGCCTACCGCAGTGCATCCCTGACAGGCCTGGACAAAGTGCGCCCATTGTGCGGGCAGTACCAGTCAGAGCTAATGGACAGTGACCAGAGACGCCCCCTCGGTGGGGCTGAGTCGGCATCGCTTGCCTGCTAGCGCGGCGGAGATGCACATTCCTCCTCTTCACGAGCCTGTGTCATCGAACTGTGGCCTTGTCATCCAGAAAAGCTTCACAATCAAAGGGATTTCTGAGGAGCACCATTTGCATTGAAGACCTGCTGGAGTCTTGTCTGATATGCTACAAATGCATGAGAATTGAACAAATCACATGAACAAATGTGCTGGGATCCCTGTCATTTGGCTATAAACTGACAGCCACAGATCCTTTTTGTTTTAAAGAAAGACATACTTTTAATTTGCTTGGTTGAGTTAAATTGATCAGAAGTAACAGTAAAGACATTTATAATGCCGCCCTTTGATCTTTCTATTAATCAAAAAATATAATAGGTTTATATTTCTTAATTACTTAATATTAGATGAGTCTTAAAAATGATCAAAATTTATAATAAGAAAGGTTTCAAAGGTTTTGGATTGTTATGCAATGTAATACACAAATAAATCTGAATTGAACTAAGAAGTAAAAGATAAAAAAAGCAGCTTATACAATCAGTAAATCAATCAATAAAAAAGTAACCATTTTCAAATATTCTTCCTTTTTTTTATTTTATACAATACAGGGTTTCTCAAACTGAATGAAAAGCTGATTTAATAAACTAATTAAACCAAAGTAAAAATAAAATGTAATATTGAAGTGAATACATAGATTTGCAATAAAATAATAATAATAATAATAAGCTATTAAAAAGTACTAAAACATATTGTACTATTTATTAACCAGCGTGGCATGTGAGCATTAAATGACATCAAAGAACCGACAATATGTGAAATATGAAATGTGTGGTCTTTATAAATGAAAATATACAGCTTTGGAAAAGGATCCTACACAAGTGGATCA
>JAUYWG010000041.1:11529236-11552805 GCA_034779775.1 Enteromius afrohamiltoni
TATTTAAATAAAAAATAAACAGCAATAATTATTTAAATAAAAACAAAATAATGTAATTAAAAAATACAGGACCATAATTAGCAGTTTATATACATATAAAACATATATATATATTTTATGTTTCTCCAAATATGTTACTTATGTGTACTGCTTGCACAAATATTGATGAATTTTGTCTGATAAGGAAGGTAAATAATATAAATAAATAAATACACTGTAACAAAAATCATCCTTCTGTAAGTCGTTGTCAACATTGATGTGCGTTCATGTTAACTGTAATGCACAGGCTGAAATGTAGGGGGCAGTATTGAACTGTGAGAGCTTTTACTTTCATTCTATGGGCTCTGAGCTGCTGTGGATTGGTTTTCTCTCACTGTAGCTACACCAGTGACATGGACTTACAGAGCTTGAACAGTTTGTGCTACAACACTGTGAATTATTAAGGCAGAAACCACAACTAAAAAAGGAATTGAGAATATGCTCTGAATCACATACTGAAATATGCCAGACTGCGTTATTTTAAAAGGCTAATCATAGCATGAATTAGTGTCACAAGAAAACCTGACTTACATTAAATGTAAAATTAAGCAGAAAAAGAGTTTACTTAAGAACACGCGCTGTCAACTATTATGGTGTTGGTTTATTTCATCTAATTTGTTAGTCATCTAAACCACCCAGACAAGTTAGTACTTGCGCAGCAGGTCAACACAAAAATGGAATTCATTATTGGCAACACTTCACAATTACTAATCGCTCATTTGCATAAACATCAGAAAATGAGCCTTGGAGAAACTGTGTTATATTATATCAGATCTGTGTGTGTTTGGGTGGTGCAGTATAGTTAGATCTCTTGATCTTGATGTAGATGGAGAGACAGCAGGAACAGAAGGTGTTTTCAGCCTCAGATATATGCCACATTAGTCTGCATTATGTGGCAGGTTGTTGATAGTTTGGGACACATGCAGCGCTCCAAGTAACTCAGCCCAAGCAGCTCTGACTGGGGAATGTTTTAATCATATCTGGTCCAATTACTGTAAAGTCCCGACTGGGATCTCGGCCTGAACTCCCACCACTTCCGCTAGCACCATTCAGAGAAGTCTGACCGTGTAATTCGATACAGTATTTTAATAAGAGGAAAACTGTTAAATTAATTTAGCATCGTAAAATAGTAAAAGCAGCACTATTTTTGTTGACTTTAAGATCTCCCTTAATGGTGTCTGGATTTTTAAAGAATATGTTAACGGAAAAAATATTTGATTATGCTGCAAATTATATTGAAGAAAAGTATGTAAAACACTATTTTTAAAGCAATTATTTTTTGCCAATTGTGGACAAGTGTTCTCTTTGTTCCAATAACGTCTTAAACATTTACAGTAACAATTATTCATTTAGCAGATCCAGAGTGACTTGCAGTTTCAATTAAAATGTTCCTTGAAAAAAAAAAAAAAAAAAAAATTGTTTTGTTCTTTTTCTCTCACACACACGGACAACTTATATTTTATTGTAAACCTTATTGTAAAGTTATTTTTTATGAATATACATTTAAATATTTGTATTTATTTATTTAATTGCTTATTCACTCACTTATTTTTATTAATACATTTTTTCCCCATATAAATATTTTTACCTCTTCAGATTGGTACTAATCTCCTGCTTACCTATTTTGCTGGTTTTATTAAAAATGTCTGCCCAATATCTTAAACAATGTGCAATATGTACATTAAAATGATTATGTTTAATGTAAAAAAAATTAACGATGCTGAAAATTAGTATAAAGTCTAGTTTAAAGCATGTGGACTGTTCTTATAAAAACCATTCATTGAATTTACTGTTTTTTTTTTAGATGAGTGGTTGTAATTTATTTTAGCTAAATTCAAATAAACAAGTTTAGTAAACTAACTTTTTTTATTTATATAAATATATCTTAAATGAATAGCTTGCAACCACTAAATATTTGTTTTATATATATATATATATATATATATATATTTTTTTTTTTTTTTTTTTGGTAATCAAATGATATAGTTTTATTTATTTTATTTAAGCAAATATCTTTAACAAACATTCTAAATAATAATAAAAAAGCTTTATGTGAATATCCTAAAATACTATAGTACAACAACATCATGAGCAAGCCAGTATCACGAATTACTCCTACATCCACAATATATCCCATAGATACCCTAGATAAACAGAAATACTTTATTGATCCCTGAGGGTAAATTCGGGAGCAAAACCCAGCTGCGTTATTGTTAAATGCACATGCAAAAAGGATACTACATAACTGTAACAGACAACAAGACGTGCAAACACATTCACACATCAATACAGCTCACAAGCCTCCCTCCCTCTCTCCACACTCACACAGCTCCATGGGGACTCAGATGCAGGTGGTAGCTGTCTGGTGTCCTTTAGTAAGTGTGCCCCCTCGGCAGAGCCTCGGGCCAGTCTCTTCACCCTGTTTATTGTGCCTCTGCGAGTCGGCAAGATAAATGCCGAGAACAGCACACAGTAACAGCCAGCACCGCTGAAGATGGATGCCCTGATTCAGAGCTCCCCCGCCATATGAGCCAATTTGTAAAGGACAATAAGTTTAAAAAGAAGTGAGGATCTCAAACACAGCAATCCACACAGACAGACTCAACTGCGCTTTTCTGAGAAATACTACTTTGTTGCAACATGAAAGTTTTGTATCAGGGCGCTTTCTCTGGTATTAGAGCGATTACGTAGTCAAAATCATTATTTCAAAAATTTGGCCTTATAACGGACAACAAAACAAAAGTGATGGTGTGTTGGAGATGCAGATAAACAAACAAATTCCTCCGGCTCAGAGTCAACACACTATCGCACTAAATCTGTCCATACGCAGTCATTTCTGAGGCGACATTTCTGAGATGACTTTTTGTGTGTCTGTAGCAACCACACGACGTATTACGTTTAAAATTCTCCCTTGTAAAATACCAGACTGTATAATTCAGATGCAAAAATGAAAAAATGAGCCCACACTGTTTATTCCGAGCATGTTTTGATGATGTGTTAGGCTTCCCACTTTAGAAACCCTGAGCGTGAGTGTACAATGTCTGCACAAACGGCCCACAGACCAGCCCGGCTGGACTGCCACTAATAGGAAGCAGGTCAGGATTGGTGTGGGAGTCAAGGAAAGGTCAGCCTGGGTTAACTATCAAAGATGAGTGCAAACCTATCCCTGTGGAAAAGGCTGTTAGGAAAACATCAGCCTCTGCCATGCCAGCCTCCTAAAAGTGGGAGTATCCCTCTGTTAATTAATTCAAGACTGTGGGACCTGCTTTCTCTGCAGCTTTTCTCTTTCCATCAGCCTCAGAGTTCAAACGCAAGACCAAGTGATTAGACACAGTCAAGACGAACCTGCAGCCAAGCTCGTAATGTCCTCACAGAAGTGAGAATAATTAAAGGAAAACACTGAATTTGTGATTTTTTTTTTAAGATATCAGATTCATTTTATTCCTCTTTTTATACGACTTTATCGTTAAAAAATGTAATATATTGAAAAAAATAAACCATATAAAAAATGTCAAACCTGACCATGCATTCACAGACAGATTAAATCAAATTATTATTATAATTATTATTAATTTGATCAAGCATCAGTCTATAAATACATTGCCAGGTAGCATAGCTTGTTTATTTTTCATAGCCTATATATTTATATGAAACTAACCTGCATATTTCTTTATTATTTATCATGCAGAAATAAACCAGTTATCCCGCCTGCCCATGTATTCATAGACAGATACTTAAAAATGAAATAAAAACAAAACAATGTTGTTTTTGCATTAAATTACATGATTAAACACCATATACTGTATCAAATACACCTTTTTATAAATAAACAGAACAAATGTGGCCTATAAAGCAGATGGTTAAAAACATGTATTTATTATTTTATTAAAACAGATATTTATAGTTTTTTTCAATTCCTGACCTTCAGTCAATATTATGCTGTGATACAATTTGTACCATCAAAACATCCCGTAAATAAACAAACCTTTTTTGATAAGGGATGGTCCAAAACGGTTAAAAGTCTCAATAATAATGTTATTTATTTATTTTTATCTGTCTATGAATACTTGGCCAGCTTTATGGGTTATTTCTTTAAAACACATATAACAATAGATTTAACATATTTGATTGCTTACATTTCATGGTTTTCTGCATCGACTGAAGTAAATACATATCCCCCCACCCCAGGACTACTGAAACAAGGGCATGGAAAATATACATGGTTAGCCATGGGGAAAATATGGTAATAAATTTATTATAGGTCTCTTGTTTGGGGATTTTCAGAAACACCCAGTGAGTTAGAAAAGCCACAGCCTGATAGACAGTGAAACAGCATATAAAAATAAAGACAGATGTGGAAGCACAAAGTTTCGCTCGACAGAAGCCGTAGCAGTGATGTGGATGTCTAGACATTTGTAATATGAAATACTGGCAGTGTCATTTAACCCTATTAAATTTAAGCCATGTTTCAAAATATTATCTAGCTCAAAGCACAGATATGGCAAAACCGAATCTTAACTATGATCTCAGCTTTAGTTGTTCAGCTCAATGGGAACAGGATGTCAGAAACAAAAAACTGGTTACCTAAATCATGTGGATTAAGGAACGTATATAATAGAGTACAAAGTCTGACCATCACAGCATTCCATCATCTGAGACCATTAAAAATTTGCAAACAAACAGACTTAAAATGTCTTTCTTGAAATATCCAACGTGAAGTCATTTAAACCAATTCCGCCCACCAATGCCATCACAGACATACACCTGCTAGTCGGCCCTTTGGCCCTGACGGCGGGCCCTTGATCACTGCCACCTCTTCCAGCAGACTGAAAGAGGAGCGTGCAGTGCTGTTAACTGAGCCGCTCCTCCCTTTCTCCTCCCAGCTTTTTGTACTAATGATGGAGTGCTTTCTGTCCTCCAGCTGTCACCCATCCTCTGTGACACGTGCATGCTTCAGACAAACACACACATGCATGCACAATTCAGTGACGTGAATGCAACAATTTTGTGGACTATTTACACAGCAAATTTGTTCTGCTTGTGTCTCGTGAATGTGTGTCGTCTGTCAAACCATGAAAGCGATCTCATCTCTATAGACATTTACTCGCACCATGCTGATAATGCAAAGTGCTTTAATTCCCCGACACCAAAAATTGGCCGTCAGTGCTCTGTGCATTTATCAACAAATTAATATTTGTTGCATGCTACGACTGATAATTATAACCGGTGGTCATTGCATAAATAAATATCATAATACACTGCATGGCCAATGAATACATTGAGTTTGCCATTTGAGAATTTCATGTCGTGCGTCTTCACGAGTGCTTGGTTAGCCGCACTCTTAGCATAAATGGTTTGTGGTTTAAAGACAAAAAAACAAACTGAGAAACAAAGCTCAAGGTAAGCGCCAGGATATACACCAAGGGGGAGAAATGCTTGCCTGACATAAATATAGAGACAGTTAATACAAATAGAAGGACTGATTTAGCGCTATAGAATTTTGACCAAAGCATGCAAGAAATTCAGTGATGTAGGCATTTTGAGAGTGAGAAAACCTCTTAACCTGAAATGGCAATTCTGTCATAAGTCCCATGTTGTTCTAAACCTGATGAAATCAAATACACAGAAAATATAGACAATGGCTATGCCGTGATTTTGGCTACATTTGCATGTAAAATAGAGTTAGAAGCAACATAATACATATTTTAACTGAAAGCCCTGCTTCTTTCAGTCTCTCGCTGAACAGAACAGATGGAGAGAGGTGTGCGCGCGCTGGGAAAACAAGTGCTCGTGCAGCACTACCAGAGGCTCACTGAGGTTTGTTATTTGTCTCTATTTTTGGAAAGATTTCGCCAAGGAGTCTGAAAAGTCGCTAAATCTAGCGACAAAGTCGGTAAGTTGGCAACACTGGGTAAGACACCAGTTCAGTCTGTGTGACACGCTGCTGTCAATCAACTATTGTGGGAGTGGCCTCTGTCTGTGTGACGCCACACCAACATGCATTTAAGAATGGCTTGATTTCAGAAGGGGCAACTTATTTTTATTAAATTATAAGAAAACTACTGGTTGATCTTCATCATTGTAGGGTGGTTGTGTACACACACTCCCAACACACATTTTAGTCCAAACAGCTTGTAAAAGTGCATGTGGCACCGGATGACCCCTTTAAGACAACAATATCTCTACATGTAGGAAGGATTTTTTTGTGCATGCCCTGTTTAACTGTTTCATGTCAACCAATCAGCACCCAAAAACAAAAAAAAAGTGTTGCAACCAATCTCTATTGAGGAATCCCTCATCGCATGAAACCCATTGGGTATCGGTGCTCCGTAACTTGAGTGGCCAGCGCATTTTCCGAGTTGATTAGTTTATTGTTTTAGAGTGTGATTCCCTGTTGAGATCATTAACAGCTTGAGACTGAGCTCCTGCTGAAAAAGACTTACTCTCTGGGCATCACTCATTAACTCAATTAGGACCATGTAACATCATCTGGAGGGGCAAACTGTGTCATAACCACTAAAGATGGCTGTCACCTGTTCAGAGACATAGAGAAGTAGAAAAGCTCTCTTTTTTTCACTTAATTGCATTAGGTTGAGTAATGATCTATTAATAGAGCTCTGTTCCAATTGCTGTCACCCTGCAATCATGCCATGTTCAGGACCAAGAGTTATTTGGTTATAGTTAGGGTTGCCAAGTCTTCGGTTTTCCTGCAGAATTGGGCTACTTCTAAACTGCTGCCGCAGGTTGTTTTTTCCCCTGCAGATTAAAGGTTTGACATACTGCGTGCATTAAATTGAGTGAAATGCTTGTTTTGTTTTGATACAAAAAAATTGATACAATTTTATATTGTATCAATGGCGTAATTTTGCTAGATGATTAGGCCCCAATCAGACAGAATGCATTTTCAGGTTTGAAAATGCAAGGCACACCACACTTGCACAAAATTTTTACTTTCAAGTTCTGTTATCAGAGATAATCGAAAAGCTGTATCTTTCTTTTATAAATATGATCAAACTAAATATTTTTACTCTATGCATTTAGGTACTCAAGATTAACATGAGACTGGGTTACACTGTGCGTGTTGCCCACATCAAATGTAGAAAAGAGCAGTGCGCTGTGGTTGATTTGTGTTGCTAGGAAACCACCAAATCAGCCGTTGTGTCAATTTAATCAAGGATTATAGCGCGAGCGCTCTAAAATCTATGGTTTGCTGTTACATAAATTGTCATATTAGCCAGAACTTTAAAAAATACAGCTCCTTTATAATCCGCGACAGTTGCCATAAGTTCTTCTCCATCACTGCAGTCTCCAGACTTTCCAAGCAAAAAAAAAACTTTCGTCACCACAACAGAAGACCCGCCTATCCATCCATTTGATTGGACAATGTAAAAAAAACCCTTTTCCAACACAGTCGCATGAACAATTTACTATTAGCCTATACCATGATTTTAAAGTTTAAATCGTATGTAATGCATGTAAAATATTTATTTTTTGTAAGTGGCATATTTTGATGTTTGGCCAAGATTTGTAACTTAGATCTGGCAACCCTGGTCAATTTAAATTTCTTGCTAAACTTTATATATTGTTTTAGTGTTGATAAACTTCGTGAGAAACAAAATATAAATGCCCCGCAGGTTACACTTTTAACTATGAATACATTTAATAGCGTCAAATTTTCTGCCAATTTCAACAAAATGCCAGTTTTTGCAACACTATCACATCCGTTGCCATGCCCTACCAGAAAGACAAGTCCTCCAAATGCTCTAGAAAACTCCACAAGAGAGAGAACTCAGTGTTCCCAGAGGCATCAGAAGACAAGAACCGACCTGCAGTTCCTTTTAAGCGCCCAGCCACCGGGCAATCAGTTTGTGGGCAGCTGTCTTTGGCTCCAGGCGAGCGAGTTCTCATTCCAGCATGGTTCACAACTCAACTCTCTGTCAGGGCTTGCCGCTTTCGCCCGCTTTCCTCAACCTGCTCCTGTAGGCCTTTGTCAAAGTATTATTTTCTGCTATGTGAAACATATCGGGCCGATCCAGGCGTATCAGTTCCGTTCAGGATTGACAGCAGCTGCCAAGTGGATCAGAGTTTGGATTTAGGGCAATAACAATGTGTTGTAATGATTTTGAACACACAGCTCTCTTGTGTCGGTTTCGGTTGCCGTTTGTGCTGATGGTTGGAAGCTGTGGAAAAGCCATTCCGCACATGATTGATTTACAACTTAGATGAAGGCTTATGTTACACTAAATCTAAGTTGAGTGAAAATGAAGAGGTCATGACTATAAAGCAGGCTAAGGAAGTGACTGTCGATTTCATTCGCTGCTTCAATGAATTTAATATAAGGCGTTTTCTGACTCCTCTGCTCATTAACAAATCCAAGCATCAAGCTCAGGAAATCCATAAAGAGCCCATGCATTCGTAAAATAAAGTTAAGTGAAGCTTGAATCATCAAACTAGCATTAACCCAAATGTAAAATACAGGCATCGAGGGGCAATTTAACATAAGTGCCATTCATATTAATGTATGGCAGCTCTGGGTGGCTGGCGATCAACGTAAGCACGTCAACCCTCCCTTTTCAGCAGAGGAAGTGCACAGTGGCGGGGGGAGGAGGGCAGACTGACTTTGATGACATATGAGGAGGAGGAGGAGGGAAAGGGAAATCCACGCTAGTCCGTCGCGACCTGGCAACTTCAACGACCCGTACGCCACACTGAAGCTTTGAAATAAATACCGTCCACACACGTGCACGTACATAAGTCGGCGCATACACTCACACACGTACGTCAACGCAAACACGGGCTGACACGCACTCTTAGCGCCATGGCCGGATGAGGGCTCTGCTTATCATGTCAACACATGAGGCAGCTGACTTGCTTACACAAGGCCTGGGGTTGAGGGCAAAGCCTGGCCGTGGGTGATGGCAGCCACGCTCTCCTCAGCCGCCATACAACGAACACTGCGCCTCTGTGTTCCGGATCACTCAGGGTGGTTACAGTTTGAATGAGTGGGGTGGGATATGTGTGTGTGGATGAACGGAGGAAAGCTGCTGGTGGTCATCACCTCCCTCAACTGTTCTGCTGACTAGGGCACAACATACCTAAGTCAATAGCTTTCAAAAGACTGCATTTGCGAATATTTTTTATGAGTTGCAAATTCGTATGAATTTATACAAATGACCTACACCTAACCCTGCCCCTAAGCCTACCCATCCTTGGGGTTTAGACAAATTATACAAAATGTGGTTGTACGAATTAGCACATTTTTGCCACCTCATACGAATTCGTACAAATTGGTACTGAGGCTGTGATGAACATCCACAAAATAATGTCAAGAAACAGGTTTCAACTGACTTGTCACTGCATGCAAACACACAAAGCAACCATAATAATCTGATTCACAAACAAGCCGGTTCTTTTTAGCGAATCAAAAACAACATAATCAGCTGGGTCTGATTCTGTCTAATTCAACAAATGACTCCTAAACTCATTAGCTTAAAAAGATGAATTATCTGTTTGAATCAGTCTGAGACACTGCAATGTATAATTTACATTAGCATATTTTTCATATGCAAATAAAATCTAAATGGTAACTGAAATAACGCACAAATTATTCTGAAGTTAAAGCTGTTATAGACTGAGTTTAGTGGGACATACATCCTGTTGAATACATTGAAATGTGTACATTTGTTTAAATCCATAATTGAAAGCATTATGTTTAATGTTCCAATCAGTTTTAAAAAGAATTGCTCGATCAAACAATATGCCAGAAAGGGGACTGAGAGCTCTTTTATTAACTCGAGCAGTTCATTTTAAAATCCATCTTTATTACTGCGCACGAAAGGACAATCAGCTGTTGGCAAATCCAACAATTAACCTTACCAGTCTGACCCTTTGTGTAAAAAGCCTCCTCTTACAAATGTCCTGATGGTTAACTGTTAACTGTGGAATTTTACAGTCCATACTGGAAATCTATATTCGCAAAGCTTTTGCCTATTAGTTTTTGTTTATCCTTTCATCATAAAACGTCAGTGTCAGAAAGGGTCAGGTAAAAATTTCAGGTTTCAAGTAAAAGTTCTGATATCATGACAACAGCAAGATCTATAAACCAAGTTTCAGAATTGCTGCAGTTTAAGGAACCTTCTGGTGATGCAAGTATACTGTATATATACATATACATTAACTGTATACTGCACAAATGGCAGTTTCTACAAAAACAAAATGCAGCACAAATATTAAGACACTAAAAATCTTACAGCCCCCAAGCTTTTGAACAGTATTGTAAATTTTCATATGACAAAATACTTCATGCAAAAGGAAATAGTCCTTTTACTCAGCACGTTCACGCCCTTGTATCACAGTCACACCAACATCAAAGCAACATAATTGCACTGATGGCTTGACACAGACGCTGACCCTATAATATCTCACCGGGGGTCAGCCCAGGTCAAGCGGTGACATGTTAGAGCCCTCTGATTCCACTCTGTGAAAACAAGTTATTATCAGGTCAATCATTCGGGGTCAGCCTGCCACACTAGTCCCCAAGCCAGCCCACTTGTCATTTAGTTAGCTCAGTTAAAGAAGCATTTAATAGCCTGACCGAGGAGGTGCAGGTTAAGCATAGCTCCATAGGGGAGGCAGGGTTGCTTAAATAATTGAGAAGTCAGCAGATTGGATTTTGGCAGATTCATTGTTTTGCATTGATTGTGTAGAGTTAATCCTGTTCACTGTCTGGTCTGAACATTACCCAGAAGTCCTCATGCTGGGAATACCGCTCCCAGTGCTTGGTCACGTGACTATTGATGCGGTGAAAGTGGAAGACTCAATCCAGCCTTCAAGAAAAGGGGCTGTATTTACTCCAGGTGTGCCGTCCACGTCCTCGCAATCTGTTTTGGCAGAAAAATCCATTAGGAGCATTTGGGGTGTTTATATTTAAAAGTGATACAATAAAAGTTGTAATCCAATACTTATCCAGGATTCTTTAACCATAAAATTCCTCACTTTCGCACATAAATTCCTAAAAAGAAAAACAGCACTCTAAAACTAGTGCACTGTATATACAACAAAAAAAGCAAATAAGTGAGAGTCTAATCAAGACAAAATACTAAGAGCATGTTTTTTTCACCCTGACTGGGTTGAATCATCAATAAAAGCTCCAACCAGGACGACATTTGGAGAGCCTATTTAAGCCTTACAAGACAGCAATGGCTTTCTGAGTGTTCACAAAATAGGGCTGTTATTGGTGGTATTAGAACTCCATAATAAATAGAGGCAACATGACAGAGTTTATTCCAAGGGCAGAAAACTTACCAGCTCTCCAGCTCATTCACTGGCTGCTGACATGAATATTTTCTGTAGATTGACTGTTTTTTAAGACTGTTTGTCTGCTTGGGTTTACTGTGAAGAGAATCCGTGGTAAAAAATACTATAGTGCTGATTGTCTATTCTCTGCAGTGTTATGGCTTAATGCAGTATTGCACCCTCAAGAGTAAACCTCTCTCTTCTTCACCTTAAGCTGTTAGAGAAACCTGAACAAGCAGTTTGCTATTGAATTTCACGTAAATTTGATTGTGCAAGAACACCGTGAATGCAGGCTGCCTGTCCATCAGGGGAAAATGTACAGTATCTTTGTGGTTCTCAAACTTTCACTTGAAGAGTCAAACTACATTAGTGGACCACCTAACATTCAAAATCTCATCGAGCAGTCTTTTACAATATTATTTTCAACAATTCAGTCTTAAGCAGTTTATAAATAATTTGTTTTTTTTTTTTATTTTACAGACACTTATTATTATTTCATAATATCAAATAATATTAAAATACAGTACAGTAGTATTAAATAGCATACTCTCAGAAATAAAGGTACAAAAGCTGGGGTGGGTTTTTCAAAAGTACACATTTACACCTAAGAGGCTGTAATATGTACACTTTAAGTACTAATATGAACCTTCAGGGCAAAATAGACACTTTTAATACAAACTTGTACCTTTTGAAAAGGTATCACCCCAGTGACAGCTTTTGTACCTTTATTTCAGAGAGCATACGTTCAATATGTAAAATAAATCAAGTTGCACACAGACATACTGTATTGTATATACATTTTGTTCAAAAGTTGGAGTTTGATGAATTTATTTATCACATATCAGTATCTTGTGATCACCAAGATTATTATTCCAGTTATTTTAAAAACATTAATACTGCATTCATTTGATTTGAAAACAGAGTAAAATGGTATTATTGAGAATATTGCATAATTTTAAATAACTGTTTTCTATTTTAATATATTTTAAAATTAGATTGAGAAATTGGGACTGAGGGGGTTTTGGGGCCCTTTTTAAGTTTAGAAATGCCCTGATATTGTGGGTTTTTTTTTTTCCTCCAGTATCTTAAAAACATAGTAATGGCTAAATTTATATAAAGTCTGATAACATTGTATTCTCAAACTGGGGTATAATAATGTGAGAAACAGCAGCGTTTATGAATGGTTAGTGAACAATGTCTAAGGTTACGTAGGTAACCCACGTTCCCTGAAGGAGGGAACGGAGACGTTACTTATGGGAACTCGCATGAGAGACCAATTGCCTTTGAGTAATGAGAAAAGGCCAATGAATATTGTTGTGCATTTAATTACAGCCAGGTGCAACTTATCACAGAGTGAGTATAAGAAAGCAAGGATGTAATGCACTTGCAGGTTTTCGCTGAGGAACCGAGCCGGTGTCAACGCGGCTTAGGGTCATGGCAAGGGGATGTAACGTCTTAGGAAAGGAAAGGACCGTTCCCTCTTTTAGGGAACATGGGTTACCTATGTAATCTTAGACGTTCCCCTTCAGTCGAGTCACTCCGACGTTACATACGGGAACAGACCCATGGAAAACGGCACGACCCTGTGGCCATATTACGCAGAGACCCCAGTGCCGACAGGCAAGCGTGTCAGCAGGAGAGTCTGCAAGTAACCTTCTCAAAGCCCTGGGGGCCAAAAAAGGGGCCCCCCAGGGATGCCAGATGTACTGAAGCATGGGTTGAGGGCAGAGACATGAAGCACAGTTCTTACATGTGAATAAAGGGAATACACTATATCGATAGAATTGAAGGGAAACACAGCCTTCTGGCTGACTGTGAGACATTTTTTTGAGCCATAACTCTACTGGGCAAAGGATACCCAGAGGATCATAGCCGGAGCTACTCCGCTCTAGGTCCTTTCCTAAGGATTCACCCTCCACTGCATCATAGTATGCTGCTATGGCAGCAATATACACCTTTATAGTTGAAGGGGACACCCGGTGCTCCAACTTTTCCTGCAGGAAGGAAAGCACAACTGCAATCGGGCATCTCTGAGGGTCCTCACCACGAGAGGCGCACCAGTCAACGAACAGACCCAATCTCAGAGCATAGGCCTGCCCTGTAGAGGAGGCCCTAGACTGAGAGATGGTGTTAATCACGGCTGCTGAAAGGCCAGAGAGGTCTGCCGCATCCTGTCCAGGAACCAAACGTTCAGGTTCCATAGATCGTGCCGCAGGTGCCAAATCATGCCCCTCCCTTGAGAGAGAAGGTCTCTCCTCAAGGGGATCTTTCAAGGAGGGGCTGCCGCGAGGAGCACTAGGTCTGCAAGCAATGTCCGGGAGGGCCAGTATGGCGCTACCAACAGGACTTGTTCCTCGTCCTCCCTGATCTTGCACAGGGTCTGTGCAAGGAGGCTCACTGGGGAAAAGGCGTACTTGGGCCCCGGAGGCCTGCTGTGATTGTCAAGGGGTGCCTCATCGAGGAAGTAAAACAACTGGCAATGGGAGGTCTCGGGGGAGGCAAAGAGGTCTATCTCTACCTCGCCGAAGTTGCTCCAAATCAGCTGGACTACCTGGGGGTGGAGTCGCCATTCTCCAGGGTGGGTGGACTATCGTGACAGCTGGTCGACTGCATGATTGAGTATCCCTGGAATGTGAACAGTGCGCAACGATTTAAGCCGCGTCTGAATCCACAGGAGCAGATGGCAGGCGAGTTGTGTCATGCGGCGGGAGCGTAGACCACCTTGTCGGTTGATTTACGCTACTGCTGCAATGTTGTCCATACGCACCAGCACATGTTTGAGGCGCAGCATCGGAAGAAAGCAACGCAGGGCCAGAAACACGGCTAACAACTCTAGGCAGTTGATGTGCCAAAGCAGTCGAGCGTCTGTCCAGGGACCCGAGGCTGCTTGTCCGTTGCATATGGCACCCTATCCCGTGGAGGAGGCATTCGTGTGGACCACAACATGCCTGGGCACTGGACCCAGGGGCACTCCTGACACACTCACACACGTGAAAGTATGCATCCTTCAGGTCGATGTTTGCGAACCAATCCTGGTGCTGGATCTATGTTAGTATGTGCTTCGGCATGAGCATCTTGAATGGCAGCCTGAGAAGGGACCGATTCAGAGATCGCAGAAGTAGGGACTGTAAAACCCTGACCTCATCTTGGCTGGAGGAACAGGTTTGATTGTGTCCTCCACATGCAAGACAGCAGCATCTGTGTCCGAACGGACAGTGGTGCACAGAATGCCTGGCAAACTGAATCACATTGCCGAGGCGTACCGTCCATATCAACCACCGCCAGGGTTTGGGAAACTATAACCTAGCCTCCAACCAAGTTGCCAGGGGTATCAAAGGTACAGCGACAGCCGTGGCCGCGGTGGGGCAGCCTGGTGGGGAACCAGGGAGGGGATTGGCCCCAGAAGGATGAACGTCCTGGGGGACGCCTTCAGCGACTAGCAGGCTAAGGCGGAGCACTCGGGTCTTGGTAGCTTGGTACTCCCTCCGAGGCAGGACATGCCAGTATTCATTGGCCTTTTCTCATTACACGAAGGCGATTGGTCTCTCATGCGAGTTCCCATATGTAACATGTTGGAGTGACTCGACTGAAGGGGAACTTAAATATCCAAGTAAATTTTATTACAAGTTAACAAGTTATTTTTTATGTTTATATTATAAAATTAGATATTCTTGTGATCCAAAGATGAATTTTCATAATTATTTCTCTAGTCCTTCAGTAACAATTAATTTCCTTCAGAAATCATTCTAATATTCTGATTAACTGCTTAAGAAATATGTACAGTATTTATAATAATTCTTATCATAAATGCCTATAATATTTTAACTTTTGTTTTTTTTTATTAATTTTAATGCATCCTTGCTAAAAATGTAAAAAAAAAAAAAAAAAAAAACCTTAGTGGTAGTGTATGTAGAGAGGAAAAATCCCTAGACTGAAAGCGCTTTTGAGTTTATTTGTGAAGCTCTCATGTAAACTGATACTCCACACATGCTTTCCACAGACCGCTGTCATTGTCATTCACTGTTATATGTGAGAGCGACTCATTGACAAATTCACTCTACTGTACAATTCATGTCATGCAGGTTGTGCTGCAGAAATGGACAGCGAGCTATCAGATTACACTGTATTTCACAGTTCACTGACATTAATTATCTTTTGCTTCAATAAAGTGACATGTAAATAATGACTTTTATGTTGTTCCTACAACACATAATTAAACTTGTACGTGACCAGCTGAAGTTTCTCCGTTGGAGTGTTTGTCCAGGTGGGATAGCGTTATTCTTCAGCTTCATAATAAGACTGTCCATGGCTAGTTTAATTACAACTCATTCTATGTTAAATAATCAAAACCAAAGGGGAACAATAGTGATGGTTTTCAATGAATACAGTGCAATTGTCAAGGGTCTGAGATTTGATGATATATGCTTTAATGACAGGTCTGAGCTAGATTAGATGAGACATGTCTCTTGATTTTAATAGGATTTCTAAAACTGTTTAATTTTGTACACTTTTGTTGAATCATCAAAAAAGGAAAACTGTGATGGAATATGACAAAGTAGATTAAAGTTTATTGCATTCGATTTAAATCTAGATAATTTTAGGTAACAATGTGTTGATTTTCCATCTCAATCAAAATGGTATCATTGTGATATCACATCAAATTACTTTTACAATGTAGTTGTTGATGTATATCAACGCTATTTCGGTTTTTCTCCTTAAAAATCTCATGTTTAATTCAGTGTGATACCTGCTGGTTCTTTGTATTTGTGACAATGTCTAGCAAATTTATAAAAAAACAAAAGTTGTTTTTACTCATTTTTTAAGTGTACAAAATGTAACAAAGAACATACACAAACCTGTATTGCACGTGACAATTCTTTAAACAGCACAGATTTATCTCAGATATCTAAAACTAACACTTAAATTCTGTGGGAAACAATTATTGGATCAAAACAGGGCTCTTGAATTAGTGATGGTATCTCAGGTTAGGCTAAGGGTGTTAGCGAGTGTTAGCCACTGAGGTCATGGCCACTTCTTTCAGTGCCCTCTGGCCCCAGAGAGACCTTTTTCTACATCAAAACCAGCCGCCTGTCATCATGTCATCAACAAAAAGAGCCAATAATTTCCAAATAAATAAATAAATTATGTGTACAACAGTTTTGTACAACAGAAACTTGTATCAATTACAAACAAGTTGATTTATAGGGTTAAATAGATGAAGAAATCATAATCCATAATAATCAGCTAAATTCAAACTCAAAACTGTTTTTGATTTAAAAAAAGAAGAAGAAGAAGAAGAAGAAGAAGAAGAAGAAAAGAAGCCACTCAGGATCAACATCAGAACAAGCCCTAAGGCTGTTATGCGTAGAGGTGTTTAGATGGCTTTGCGTGACCTCTCTACCTTTCACTGGTCACAACCTCCAATCTGTATAATGAAGATTAACCCCTCACGCCACAAGACAGAAATTCCTCTCTCATAGAGGTGTTAGATGATAGACGATCTTACAAACTATATGTTACAGACAACAGAACAAGTCGGTCAAAAACTGCAGCAACAACAACAAAAAACACACTCGCTTTTGGTTTGGACTGAATTTTACTATGGTATTTACTGACCTAGAGAATATGTGTTTCAAAGATTGGCCCAAAAATGCTGGAATGATGAGTTAAGAGAGTGTAGCCTCTGCAAAGGAAGCATCGCAGTAGAATTAAAAAATTAAACATCTGCATGACAAAAGATGGATGCAAACAAACTGATATGTAGGGGGATTTTTAAGTTTACCTCATATATGTCTATGAAAAACAGTTTTTAATCCGAAATGGTTACGTGACAGTCACGTCGATTTCTTTCTGAGAGGCACAGTAGATCCAAGTTTTGATTAAAAAACAAAATGTCATCCTCAGACCACAGAATGTTTTTTTGTTTTGTTTTGCTTTTTTATGGGTACTAGCAGGTACAAGTCATCCCTTTAGGAGCCTTAAGAGCAAAATTGTCAAAAATTGCTGTTTGTGCGTTCATATATATTATATATATCATTATTTATTTGGAGTGTTCAGCTGTTTTGATATCTTGAATTTCTTTATTTTTACTGGAATATCTTTAAAATAATAATATTAATAATATAATAAAAAACAGCAGCAACAACAATAACTGTAAATAGTTAAATGTATTAAAATAAACACTTATTTTACTATATTTATTTCTGTATTTTATTTCTATATCTTTATTTATAAAAACATTACATGTAAAAAAAACTGGGCCTTGGTCAATTCTTTTCATCAGATTTCTTCATTAAATATCACGATGCCCTCTTTGCACACTTTGTGATGGCTCTGTTTGGGAATAAGACTTAAATACACTGTAAAAATTTAAATAACTCATTCTTATATATAATCGGAGCTATAACCTGTACATGTCTGTAACCTATTGTATTCCGTTTTATTCAGTATTAAATAAGCCTAATTTTACAGTGTGGTTACCTCTCGGTATATACACTGAAATCACTAGTGAACTGATTCAGAGATGTCAGCTATCCAGCTGTGCGCCTAATAGGCTACTGCAGAGAGTTTATTCACTCGTTCATTTGATAAATTGAATCAACAAACTGAGGGACAGCGGTCTCATGTTTGGTATTTTCAAGAGAACAGTGCCAATATGGGGATGGGAGGTGACATAGAGGTGATATAGGCACATGGCTGTTTCACACGTTGAAAATGAAGCAATGAGTTAATCTAACAAAAATATTGTCGCAGGGCTAATTTCCTACCTGGAGCCTGGGCAGCTGAAGAGAGAATGTGTGAAAAGTCGACTGGTTAAACTACTGCTGTCTGTGTCAGTGTGTGTGTCTTTGCTCATGTTACAGGGGAGATGTTTGTCTACTTGGGCCACCCCATTCGTCCGATCTGAAGTACTCTGAGGAGGGGTGGGGATCGCTCTCTGGTCGGTCAGTGAGACCTGTATTCACCTCAGTTCACTTTCTGTTTGGACACAATTAGCTACACTCTAATTTCTGACATATGAGCTGAGTGGTACAGAGGTTTCGTGTTCCTGATTAAAGGGTGGCCCATGCTCCCTATCGTTACCTGTGACAATGCAGATCTTTGTGTGGAAATGTTAGATTCAAACAACATGATGTGACATGCAAATATATAAGTATGAGATCAGATAAAGCTGTCACACTTTGCATTCTAGCATCCATGTTGGAATATTTTTAATAATACAATATAATAAAATACACAACCCAACCTAATAATATATTATTACAATATAAATGTTTTCCCTGATTTACAGAAAACACACTTAAATGCAATTCAGTGTAAAAGTTTTGCATATTTACAACAAAAATTAATTTATGACATTAATAGACTAATTATATATATATATATATATTTTTAATCTAAGCTCTCTTATTCTTTTATATATTTTAATATGCACAAGTAAGCATGTTTGAATTTGTACACAAATATAATGTTACACCGAATGACAATGCAACATTTTTTTCAACCTAATTTCAACATTTTTTTGTATATCTAAAACCTTAAAGGTAGACACTTTTGTGCTTTGTGCTTTCTATTGACATATAAATCACTTTTGTAAATGTCTTTTGATGCGGACATCTTTGACTGATGTCTCAATAATTGTATCTATGCTAGAGCCCTTCAAATGTTTAAACCTCAGAACTCAGACAGCATTGCTGTGTTGGCTAAAAATATCCCCTGAAAATGTACATAATTCATACGCCTGAATCATTGTAAAAGAAAAAAACATTATATGGCACAATATATACATAGTCATGTAAAGGGAATGTGAAAGTACCCAGAGTGTGTGTATAATATGTTTTTGGTTATCTTGTTAGCGGGCATCATTCATGCAGTGTCAATTTCATTTTGAAACTACTGTGATGAAACTATACACTTAAGGAAAGCTTCTTAATCGCTAGATAGAGAACGTAAACAATGGCTTCAATCTTTCAGTGTACACATCTACAAACAAATACATGCATGCAAAAACTGAAAGAGAAAGTAGGACATTTCTTTGAAAGCATGACATCCGCGTAGTTTATTAAAGAGTTCTGTTCTAATAATGAAGTGCAGCCCTTTTTGGATAAATTATTAATAAATACCCCTGCAGGTTTAGTGTAAACACACAGTCCCAGCTGAAGTGTGTAAGAATAGTCAGATATGATACTCACACTTATAGTATTTAGGAAATTATATGTAAACTTATTTGGCTCACTGTCAGCTCGATTCAACTCAAGCTCTGACATAACCCCACAGACTTCAAAACTGAAAATTGCTGTTTATTAAACAATTATTGTAAGCTTTTATTCATTTGCAAAAAAAATGCAAAAAATGCACTTCTATCTTAGATTTTCTGTCTCGTTTTCAGACAAAACATCTAAAAATTCTTAAATCAAGAAGGATTTTCTAGACACGTTAAAATTATAGTCTAGTTTAATAAAAAATTTATTCTTAAAAAATTTAAGAAAGTTTTTGCTTTCTTGATTATTATGAAATAAGTGTAATAATCTGCCAGTGGGGTAAGCAAAATAATCGTTTTCTGTTTGAAATATTTTTGATATTATTTTGCTTACCCCATTGGCAGATTAGTTTCTTCTGAAAAAAAAGACGGTAATTTTTACTTGTCTTAAAAATCCTTGTTTATTTAAGAATTTCTATTTTGGCTGGGAACTATTGCGAAATCTTTCCAGGAAGATTGAAGGCGAGGTTTATACAAGTATACAATGCTGGTACAACCATATATGTGGGTACAATATTTAGCCATATGACTTAGCATGCATCAGCATTTCCGAATGCGGCGTTTTCACAGTAAATACTACAACTACTGGGAGAGCATCTTCTGAAAACTGTGGAGAAAAAAAAATGCTTTCTCAAGCTGGACAAAAATATGTAACCCGAGATACAATTTGTGACCTTGGAGAACAAAGCCACTGCAAGTCAAGTCACCTTTATTTATACAGCGTGTGATCACAATAATGTTGTTAACTAATGTGAATGCTAATATTTTGGGTAAATGCAACAGTTGATTGATGTATTAAATGGTGTGGTAGGTAGCTGTGAACCTCAAGCTTACGGGGCCTATAGCAACGGCTTGGGCATAGGGCTCAGAATTTGGTGCTACGCCCCTGAGCAAGCGTGCGGCAATCTTGCAGACAAATGTTATTTTAACACACAGACATTTTGGTTTACACCATAATTTGGATGAATATTAAACATCAAACTGTCTATATGCTGAGTTTTGATCATGTCATCCCAAACATGATTTTCCTAATGCCAGACGCAATGAGATGTAAACAAACTACTCTTACAAAACCATTAACGTTGCATTGTATTGTTATATTAGACCATTCAGACATACTTGATTAGACCGACTTAAGTTGTATGTAGTATCTTTTATGTTCACCTGTGAATACAACTGCTTTCCTGCTGTTTCACTTATCTGAATGATCGGCGCTGTTCCTGCGTGTTATAAGCCTTTTCCGTTTAGATTTAAACGTCATTTAAGCTATTCAAACACGAAACAGCGCTACACAGATTTAAATATGGTACTTACAGGCTGTGATAGATCTTTTCTAAGAGATATAAACGCGGTACTCACACGGCGTGACGGGTAATTTTTGTTTGCGCCGGCGTCGCCTCGCCGCACTGCGAGCGCGCGCGCGCGCACACACACTTATACAGTACACATAAGTATCCATGTAATCGCGTATTTTTTCCGATCCGCACTTTAACCGAAATCATTATGACCTCTTGAACTCGACAGTACGTTGAAGTTAATTTTCCTCCTTTTCAAAGCAAGCGTGTGTTTAAAATGTAAATAAATGCTTATATTACTATACTTGCCAGCGGAGAGAGTCAACCCAGTGACGTCACACGCCGTGCTATCGCAAGATGGCAGCGTTCTTGCTCCAAAAGCTATTACAAAACCTTTTTTCTTTAAAATTGTTACATTAATCGTGTTTGTTATATATATATTTTTATTAAAGTATGTATAAAAGTGTTTTTATAAAAGTATTTTTAAATAATGTCAACTTAACTGATTTGTTAATTTGATTAACCGTGTAATCAAATTGATGACAGTCACTGGAAAGGAAGTGATTTTCAGTTATAAGAACCAATTATTTGAGAAACTGAGATGCATACATTATCTAAAAGCTAAATTAATAGAATTCCTGATGGGACAATATTTGAATTGAAAAATCTGTGGACTGTCACTAAAGGTCACTATGCATGTTGGAAATATGCTCTACACCAAATCCAACCCTAAACCTACCCGATAGTGTTAGAAAATGCTAAACTGACATCAAAAGGCATTTGGTGATGCAACCATGCCATTTCAACTACCTTTTATGCAGATTTGAACTGTTTTGTCAAATCGTTTTACACTGGATTAGCACCAGAGCTTTCCATCGCTAAGTGTATGGCGTATCATGTGAGCTACTAAACAAACACACTGCTTATCGAAACCCTAAATTTGTGTGAAAAGGAATAAAAGGTGTCAGAGTTTTACTGCCTCTAGTGTTCATTTCCTTTGAAACTGCAGTGATATGTACTTATCGGTACTTATTTCGTGGCTCACTAAAAAGTGCACCAAGGTGTGTTAATGACATGAGACCAAGTAGAAGAATCTTAATATTGAGAAAATTCCCTTTAAAGTTGTTAAAATAAAGTTCTAAGCAATTCATATTACTAATAAACAAGTTTTGATACACTGTAAAAAATGGCTGTGATTTTAACAGTAAAATGGTTAACAGTTAATGGTTAACGGTAAAAATTAGGGTTGTGTGTCACATGTAATGTTGTTGCATATTTTAGTCTATTTACCACGATGGTGTTTAGTGTTTGTGTGAATGACACTGAGCACCTTCTATATATGTTCATATTTATAATCTGCTTGTGATGGGATTTGGTCCATCATGTGGCTTTTGAAATTATGGCATTTAACTGTAAATTTAACTTAAAATCGTTGTTACTGTATTTTTACGGTCATTTTCCGGCAACCACAGCTGCCAGTTTTTTACTGTACATTTACAACATATCTTCATGGAACATTATCTTTAACTAAAATCCTAATGATTTTTGCCATAAAAGCAAATGTGCTTTTGTTACACATATGCCTGTGCTACTTATAATTGATTTTGTGCTCCACAGTCGCATTTGAATTCTCAACTGAATTCTCAAATAACTGATTCCACTCCTCATTTAAATGCAAAAGTATGAGTAGATGTGGGTGGTCATTATCAGAAGAAATGACAGAAATGCATTTCCAGAGGAAGCCACGCAGAGGTCAGTGGGTTGAACAGAGTGCCACCCGCTTCCCCTTTCTTTGCATGCGAGGAGCTACGTTGTTGCTGTAGATCCAGGCTTGGCTTGGTTCCTGCGGTGGATCTGCTGATAAGACCTGCTCTGACAGAGACGAGATGAACAACCACACCTACTAACACCTGTGATGGCAGATGAGAGCACCTCATACACCGGCACCTGATCATCGGCTTGCAGTGCTGGTGCTAGATCTGGCCTCCAGGCCTCTGCCTGCTGAGGAATCCAAACCTGTGCTGGATTAATTTACGACCTCCAAGACTTGGAAAGCAAAAGCTCCCACTGCTGTACCAACATGCATGCATGAGCTCAGTGTGTGGCATGAGATGCATGATCGTGTGACACTAGAGAACACGTGTGACTCATGCTCGCAAAGCTTTGTTCCCATCTCCAGTAACTAAAAACCTATTGTTGTAAGAAGACAAATTATATCCTCCGGTAAACATATTGACTTCATAGAAAACGTCCACTCAGGGCTTTATAATAAGTCGTATGTGACAGATGGAATATGCATTAAAATGTGTGCACCATTATGTGTTTTTGTTTAGTCTGAGTATGTTATTAATATTTTAGGTGTCTGTTGTTTTTATATTGTTTTCTTAAATTATTATTCATTCTTATTATATTTGAAGATATATTTTAAGTCAAGTCTTAATGCATCAATATATGTCCCCAATAATAAAACAGTTATTTATTATTTAATACTATTAATTATAATATATGAAGTTGTACATGTAATCTATTACTTAATATATAATATTAAAAATGTAAATTTTATATTAAGTTTAAGTAATTTTCTATTAGTTTTCGTTTTGTTTAAATATGAATATAGTTTTTATTATTAAGTCTTATTTTATTTTGTTTCAATGTTTAAGAAATGAAAAAACATATATAG
>JAUYWG010000041.1:11553120-11579615 GCA_034779775.1 Enteromius afrohamiltoni
ATATATATATAGATATATATATATATATTTTTTTTTTTTTTTTTTTTTTCTGTCATGCTTTACTTAACAATAACCCTGTTTCCCTCCCATGTGCTCAAGAAAATAAATCTTTATGTAAATAAAACATTTAGAAACAAACTAAAATAAATAAATATTCATAATAATAAACAATGTACTCAAATAGTCTTGTAGAAGCTACAAAATCAAGGAGAAAAGGACTTTTATTCATTGTACCAACAGACTTTGGCAAATTAGCAATCTTCGCATTTGGAAATGCTTTGTTTTATCGGCAATGTCAGGGCTGAAACAAATAAATAGCACATAAATTTTTTGCAGATGTACATTGCTGGAATAAAGATACATTGTTTTTCCTAATTAAAAGACATACAAGTGTGGTGGAAAATTAATGCATCAGCTACTTAAACATGATTTTCTCCTTTTTTAAATAAAGCTTTTCAGTTTCTTAAGTACCTTCAAAAGCATGTTTTAGTTAAATAAATAGAATGATCTCCATTTTTAACATGCACAACTGATTTGTGTGGGAAAAGTATATGTACACATGGTTTGAGCTTTCAATGACAGTACCGTACCATCGCACAGACACACACACACACACACCCTCGTACAGACACACACACACACACACACAGGCAGAGGAGACTGGAACACACATTCACACATACACACACAAACATACTTACAAATGCAGATACACTATACATATCTCCCCCTCTAAGCTTTTCTACATGGTCTTTCAGAGGGCTAACCTATCAAAGTGATAAAAATGCAATGCTGAACATAATGAAAAAGAGAAAATTATGAGTCCGAACATCACATTTTTAACATCTGAACAACACAAGATTTTTTTTTTCATTTTAGTTTTTTTTGTTTTTGTAACGTAACGATCACAAAGATATGGATTCATGCATTATGAGCTTTGTGTCTTGACCTTCTGCCTCTCCCAGCAGGAAATCATAAGTCGAGGCTTGATGCTTCAGTGACGTCAAACTGTACATCAATACTCTTTCGATGAGGATAAGATGAAATGCTACTTCTGAGAAAGTCATGTACAAACAATCTACAAGTAACTAAAAAAAAAAAGTCAGCCTCAGGCGTCTCAGGGCGTCCAGAGCTGGTGCTTCACTGCAGAGAAATAGAGACGTAAGTCGTCAAGTTCACTTGTCTTTCCTGTTTTTGCCTGTTTATCTATCTAAGATGCTTCGTCTTGAGCTTTGTCGACGATTCTGTTGTATTTCCTTGATAGGCGGCGTCTGACTAGCGAGCTGCAGCGAAGTGACCCACTTTTGCCTTTCCTTGTCTGTTCAGGTTTTCATGAAGCAAAGTAGGAGCTCTGCATGGAATAGAGTCGATCGATGGGGTTCCCGACTCTTGCTTGCATTGAGCCCGCCTCGGATGAGGCCATGAAGCAGTCACTTAGGCTGGTCAATGAAGTGTCACTGTCAATGTCATGGAATATCGAGTCGTTTCCTGTGGTAAGAAAAAATAGAAAACAGGGGTCAATTTAATGCTCTTTTTGTGTCTGATTTATTAAAAAAAAATGTTTTAGTCTTTTAATCTTTAGTCATGATTTTGTAATTATTTTTAATTTATGTATTAAATTATTTTTTATATTTTTGGGGGTAAGAGTGATGTAAATTTTATTTAAAGGAAGAAAAAGTCTTATTGAAAAAAGACAGAAACAAAATGCATTCTTGCAAAAAAAACTTTTTTAGTTCAGCATAATCATTTAGTTTTCTTATTATTATTTTAAACATTTTAATATGGTTTAGCTAACATACAGAATCATATTAGTGTTATTTTTGTATTACAGAGATACTTGTATCGCTTTTATCAATACTTTGACCCTAAATACTTTGATTTAATGCTACTTAAATAGTTTTTTTGCTTTATATTATTTTATTTAAAATATGAAATTAGATTTAGATTTAGTTTGCAATAACCCCAAAACTTAAAAAAAAGAAAAAGAAAAAATAATAAAAAAAATAATAATAAAATAGGAAGTGATATCAGAGAAACTCTTGCAGATTGTCAAGATTTTGTGTAAAATGTAAAATTTTTATATCATTTAAATTTAAAATATAATTCTAAATATATGAGCTAATAGCATATGTTAACTTCTGAGCTAATCTTCCAATTTTATAATTTTGCTTGTGGGCACAGTTAGCAATAATATATATATATATATATATATTCCCTAAAAAAATAATAAATAAAAGTAAGAGTCCATCTTCGCAAAAACAACATAAAATTTACGACTGCACAATTATATATTTGTATGTGATCCCACATTCCAGACAATCGTATATTGTTAAACTAAATTGCTTCTCACTAACAACCGAGCTAATAGCAAATGTTTACTTCTAAGCTAATCTTCCCACTCTATCATTTTCCTTGTGGGCACTGTTAGCTGTAATACGCTTTCCAGTACTTAATGACACCATTCCGCAAGACAGTGACAGGTTGATGGGCTATGGTTTTTTAATGAGCTGGCAATGTTGTCTGTCCCTGCTGTTCTCCCATAAAACCCAAGCTGGAGTGTGATGAGACCGGGGATTTGGGCCTTGCCATTCAGGAGAATGAATGACAAGACACTTGGGACCTGTTCTTAGGCTGTCTGTGACCGATGTCTCCAGATTTATGTGGCCAATGCTTAAAGTTAATGTCAATAATATTGAGAACAACTGGAGTTGTGCAGAAAAAGCCTTGCTCTGAGGACTTACAGTTCACTTCTTACCCAAACTTTGTACCAAATTATGACGCATGTAGCTAGTTCTCAATGGTTTCGCTCAACGTGTTGTTTTGCTAGCAGACCCATGGATGCTTTCCCATGGTACTTTGCGCGTCAGTCATCATGGTTAACCATTGTTGTTTTACATGGTGCACCACAGATCATCGTTCGACTCTTTAACGAGAATCCAATAGACAGTGTCACACAGCATAACAGACTACACCATTAATCCCTATGAGTCCCGGCAGAATAAACCAAAGGGGTCGCTCTGGGAAGAGTGGATGGGGCGAGTATGGTTTTGAAACACACTGAACTCATTTGGAAGGAAAACTTCAAAATAAAGTGGTGCGTTTGTGTAATCTCATGAGGAAAGAAGGGTGGTATGGTTGCATTCTGTGAAACTTGTGGTCCAAACACATGCCCCAGCTTCAGGGAGCAAACATGACAGGGCTCATGGGTTGATGCTCACCATATGGGTTCATGTGGTCACCGGGCATTTGAGGAGGAGTGAGGCCCTGCTGGAAGGGGTCGGTGCTGTAACCGTTCTCCATAGCAACCATCTGTTGTTGGGCTGGAGCCAATGGCGTGTAGGAGTTCATCATACCCTCCATCCGATTGGACATCACCTCTGGAAGGGGAAAAAAAATCAATGTTGATCAGTCTTTAAGATATTCTCACGGTAGGGATGACTGACATCATCTCTGCGAACTGGAGAGCATAGTTAGTTTAACAACTGTACATAATGCAAAACATTAATGCTTTGTGTAGTAAGAATTGTTCTTTCTAACGGATTGGGTTTCTCCAAAAATCAAGGCTTGGTCTGGTATCTGGCCTCGAAATCAAGTTGAATTTCATGAAAGCCAACAAACAAGAAACACTCTTGTTGTGTAGCGGGAGAAGACGCTGTGACACCAGCCCTATAGGGCAGTACTCTATGAGTCATACTCAATGCCGAGGGCTAGGAATGACTCTTGTGGCTTCCAGTCTGGAGCCCACCATCTCAGCCCTCTGCTTTTGAGTGGTGAGCTCTCGCAAGAAAGATGTCTGCATTTCATTTCTACAGGCTTCCACAAGTTTCCATTACATCTTCTACTCGGATGCAAAGACATGTGATGTTGAGCTTTACCACACTGACACTTTGCTAAACCATAACCCATGATTCTTTTCAATCCATGAAGTAAAAACAAACTAAAATAACTAAACTAAAAGACAGCTAAATAGGAGAAAGAAAGAAAAAGAAAGAAAGAAAGAAGGACGGACAACGAACAATTAAAATTAAAATGGAAACTCTTTGTGATGATGTATAAATGTGGTACAATGGTTTTCATGACCATTCACTAAGGCCCCATATGCAGTAGTGCATTTTCCTTTGTAAAACACAAAACCTTTTGTTATCATTTACACTACTTTGGTGTTTTCCACCCTCGAAGACAGAGACTTTGATGATGCTGCAGACCCCGTTTTAGATTGAAAACTCCAGGGTTGCTTTTCAGTGTAACTGGACCAAAGCAGAGACTTTTAAAACCTATGATGTGGCTACCACATTCATGCTCATATCCTTGACGAACATTTAAACAATAACTTCATGCTCGTTGTTGTACTCATAAATGTGTATAGTTAGATTCCCCATTCAGGGGTTCCAAGCACATAGATGCGTCTACATTCTAAATGATAGGGTATCAACCTATAAATATATATGGTTGCACCTGCATGAATGGTCATGTGACGTGTTTTCAGTTGTGTAGTGTACCTTCTAAAAACCCATTTTAAAACAAAAATGCAGTTCTTTGGCATTTCTGGCTTTCACTGACCCAGATACAAAGAGTTGCAAAGTAACTGTAAAACTTTGAAAACTCTTGAACCACAACATGACACAGCAAGTCCTTTCTAGAATGTTTTCACACCAATCACTGGCCCCAAAGCTGAAACTCTTGGAAAGCTGACACTTATAACCAAGACAGATAGGATTTACGATAACAAATATAACGATGTATTAACCGTGGGGCTCCATTGGATGACATATTCCAGCCCAATTCCATGATTCATGACATCATGGACTACTCGAGACCGCTATGGTATTTCCCAAAGGGGAGTCTGACTTCACAAGACTTCTCAATATCTCAGACCACCAGAATAGTTCATCTACACCTAGCTGTCTCTCTCGAGCATCTCCATCACCCTATCAGTTTCTTTCGTTTCTCTAAAAAAAAACAGTTCTATTGGTTCATGAGGGTAAGGTTCATGACCAAAGATGGATCACTATCTGACTTGAATTATCCTATTAAATGTGACACAGCCAAAGGCCACAAAAGTGCTGAAGCAAACAGAGTGAAACTATTGTCAATGTGATGACTGTACACTTCTGACGTTCGACAGTGGTCTTTTTGCTCTACACAGCAGAGTCAAAGCTCCATAAATGAATGCATCGTGAGAATAGTCCAACATCGGTCTATAAAATAAAAGTATTATTGCTTGTGGTTTATCACTGAAGATGATTCAAAGATCGCCTGGATTATGGCTTTGCAGGAGAGCGGGCACAAGGGGGTCTGTTCAGCAATAAAATGTCAATATAAACCCTCAGTTTTACACAAAATAAAGAAAGGAAGACTAGCTTTTATCTCAAACAACAAAAGAATGTGTTTATATGTTTCTTTAAGAGTTCAAAAGGTAAATAAAAAGAACTCAAATATACGAAGAAATATTATAAGCTACATACATTCAGTGGAATTAATATGTTTATTATTAAATTTTTGCTCTGGGATGTACAACAACAAAAATTGCTTTAAGAACTTAAAGTGTAAATAGACTATGTGTCAAAATGATTTTTTAGTTCTTAAATGTATTAAGCAATGTTATTAGCCATGTACTTAAAGTACAGTAGGCATTAAATGTTTTGATTACTAAAATTTTGCCTTAAGTACAAGTACTTTATCCAACAAAGCCATAAGAGGAAAATGTGTTCTCTGTATTTAAACGGTATCTCTAAAATATTACTGCTTTACAGTTATTTCCACAGTCTCTAAAGACTAGAGAGAGTGAAGAAATAAATATGACTGATGGAGGAATGGACTCCACTGCCTTACAACAAATATTTGTACAGGAATTAAGACTCTTGAGCTGTAGAGGAAACATTTGTCCTCCTCTGTAGAGCTTGGAATAATATTCTTCATGTTTCTATTTTCCAGACAGTCTCATCCAAACTCATCTGTTACAGAAGCTCAGTTGGATCGTCTCAACAACATATTAACTGTCCAAAAAAGACGCTACTTGACGGATTAGCTCTTTAACACTCAAATAAAAAAAATTAGCCTAAAAAACAGGGTTAATACATGGAAGGTTGCCAAGCATGACCAGAAACAGATTGTCTTGTAAATGTGAAGTCTGTGAACTCCGTGAGTGTGAAGATCACAGACACACAATGGCTCATCCATTGCGCCCAGCTGCATGGCAACTTGAGAAAAAACAATTTACTGAAACGGGGATGCTGGGTCGCTTCCAGCAAAGGAAGGAACGGGGTGGGTGGATCGGTCAAAGTGGAGGCAACTTCAATGCGCTTATGTTATAAATTAATTCGTCGACCTCCACACTTCCACCCTAACACAAGAGCTGAAGTCGTTTTTGGACCTAATCTACAGCTACCAGGGGTCATCTTGTGTCGCTTGCCCTTTTTTTGGGAGGACTCAGCAAGGGTTGGTGTGGTTGGATGCCAGTTGGGATACCTCATTTTCTACCATTAGATTTTCTTTAAAAAATTTAACTTTGACCATAATGTCTAATATATGAAGAAAAATTGTCTTTAAGAATACGAAACCTTTTTACAATTTATGCAAAGTAAAAGTTAAAATATATAAAAACAGATAAATGTTCTTGACTGTAGTATCCTCAGTTGCATTTTATTAAAGTTTTTGCTAAATAAAAATGTAAAAAGGTAATTGCAACTTTAAAAAAAAATTCTTATTCAGATTTTTTTTCCCTAGTAATTGTAAGATATAAACTCACAATCGCAAGCTATAAGGAAAGAACTGTGAGATATAAATTCACCATTGCTAGCAAAAATATATATGAAAAATATATGAAATAAAGATATTTCGTATGTATGAGATATATGAAAAAAAAAAAATTATCTTGCAATTCTGACTTTGTACATGTCAGTCATTTTCCCCTTCAGAATTGGACTTTAGAACCCCGCAATTGTCAGAATTGTGAGAAAAAAGGATTGTTTTATCTCACAATTCTACCGACTTTTGAGTTCCCACTATTCCCTAAATTATATCATGCAATTGTCAGTTTATATTTTGCAGTTCTGACCTAGTAACTTGCAATTGCGAGTTATATCTGAGGACAAAACAAGAAGGACTTGGGAGGTTGTATTACGCAATTCTGAGAAAAAAAGTAAGAAATGTGAGATAAAAACTCAAAAATACCTTTCTAAAAATGTTTGCAGAAACGGGCTTCCATAGCATTTAAATAATCGTAATATGTTAAATTAAATTGCATAGGATTCTTATAATGCAAAAACAGTCCACAGTTTGGAGATACTGTAAATGCTTTTCAGTTAAGTTGATTTCCTTCTCGCATCTATACAGTTGCCTTTAGGTTCATGTCAGGACATTTTACCTTGGCCCAGCCTTTGGGAGTTCTGCTGCTCCTGTTGCTGCTGCTGTCTCCGCGCCAACTTCTTCATCTGAAAAAATAACGATAAAAGCACAATCAGAAAACTTTGCGACTCCACAGACCAACTCTCGACTATCTAAAGAGAGATGCTCCTTGTTGTTCACCTCTGCTTGAACTACGCCAAGCTTGATCTGGCCGCATTATATTATCCACAGCCTTTTGAAGATAAAATCAGGGCTCTGAGGTGGGTTTCAGATGCTAACGTAAGAGCAGGATGGATGTGAGTACATCTCTCTCGAACTCTTGGGGAGTTTTTTGTGGAATGCGTCGAGAGGTTAAGCTTCAGGCAGATAGCGACTGAGATTTGCTGTCTCGAGCCTCGCTTGCTTTTTCCCTTTTGGCAGCAGTTGCGAGGGGTTTAGTGCGTTGTTGGAGGATTACTTGAAAATTGTTGTGTTATCTGGTCCTTGGATGTATTTTATCAGGTTTGTGCGGGTAATACTGGATGATTAATAAGGTAGTGCACAGGGTCTGGACTCACCTTAGCTCTTTGGTTCTGGAACCACACTTGAACCACGCGAACACTCAAGCCTGTCTCTGCAGCCAGTGTCTCTCTTACCTAGATTATTCAAAATCAAAAATCATTGATTTCTTTAGTGACAAGTCTGTGTAATATATGGAAGCCTATATCCACCTAGAATGTTAAACAAAATTCTCATTATTGTGCCTTTATTTTAGCATATATTTCTCGATTATCTCAAAATGTTCACATAAGTGTCTCAAAACTTTACAACTTGATTGCAACTTCCTATCTCACAAGTGCATCATTAATTGCAACTTTCTAGTACTTATAATATCACAACAGCAAATATATTTGCCAGTATTTCTTATTTTAAACTTCATCTCATAAATACACATTTTATTTTCTCAAGATGGCTTCTATAGAAAGATTGTGTTCAAGAGAAGGAGAAAACTGATGTCTCACCTTCCGGCATGGTTTGGAAGAAACCTCGAAGGAAGCCTTGAACGCACGTCTCTGCTGCGTGGTGAGTATGGTACGTGGTCGTTTGGGTCTTCTTGGGTCTTTCCCATCATCTCCCTTCCCAGTTCCTCCTGAGCCCTTCTCCGGCTTGATATCCAGCTCCTCATCTTCGCTTTTCTCTGGAAAGAAATCCATCATTCACAGGAATCAGTACTTACTTTCAAAACTCTGCAACTTTTTAGACAGCCTACTGATAAATAGATGTTTTTGTTCTTTTCAATTTTAAGAGATTCAGCCACAGTGCATCCATAATGAAAGGAGACACATGTGGTTTTAATACTTTTGTTATCAATTTATTAGTGCATGAGTGGGCCACATCCACTGCAAAACGGCAACTCTGACTGTGAAGTATGTGAATTTGTCATTGGACTGGACATTGTGTCATTTAAAATTAATAGCGCACGGCTTGGCTGTTTAACACTATATAAATCTCTGATAAGAATCCAACACACAGCAGATGCAATGTTTTGGGGAAGGTATGAAAGTGGAGCACATATGGGAAATGAGGTCTAATATACAGGGGAAGTGAAACAGATAGCAAAACCACAGATTCAAACAGTGAACATGCTTGCAAAAAGAACCCAACGCAAGCAGAATTTAAGCTCGCCAATCCATAAAGTTCAACATCTCGCCTCATATCGCAAAATGTACACTGCCTTTTCTTATGAACTAATCAAAGTGTCTCAATTAGTCTAAGGTGATCCTCGGGCGGGTTAATCAAGCCTGCCCTGTGTCGTGATAATCTCTCTCAGTAGGTCCAGCTAATGTGCCATATTCACAAAATGGCTCCTGGCTTTCCTACTGTAATTATTATAGTCAAACGGGGGATTGGCTTTATTGTTCAGTGGGCGGAGGTTTCATCCAATAAGCCACATCAGCTTGTGTTTAATAGAATAATAATAGTAATTAAAAAAAAGGTGCCAAACTCCATAACGTGGCCTGGTTCGAAAGTTAAAAACCCAAATGGGCACGTTCCCAGCATGACTGTTTTTCGAGATTAAGGGCTTCGGCAATTTGGCACTAGTGGCTTTTGTGGCATCAGCAGTGAACATCTCTGGCAATTAGGCCTGCAAATGGTTTGGCCTTTTTAAGTGATCAGCGGGAGATACAAACTTGATGGGCTGATTCTGCCCTCTCTCTCTCATCTGTTTCTGATCACTTTTTCTGTGATGTACTGCAAACTAAATGAATTCTTAGAAATTACACTTTACTTCTTGCATTCAGGTCAACTTTAAACACGCATGCCAAAAAAACTGTACAAATGAAGAACAGAAAAGAGACGAATGTCCCAGCAGTCTTCCTGAAGCGAGGGAAGGATGAAATGAGGGAAAAGGAGTCGGAGGGGCTGATAAGAAGTGAGGCGATGCTGGTGAGCAGGGCCTAAAATCCTTCTTGTCACTCAAAGAGATTCAAGCTCGTCTTCTTTCCAGCAACTTAACTTGACCACATCAGACAGCACAGCGTGGCTTCTCTCTGTCAGAACTGCCTTTCATCTGCTGGATATTGTTTAAAGCAGCACACTTTCCTGTGTGTTTTTTCCTCTGTAGAACACAGGATATATTTCTAAAAATGATCCTAGTGTTTTCTGTCCATACAATGAAAGACAATCTTTCGGCATTTATTGTATGAACAAAAAATAGTTAAAGCCTTCTTTTGTGTTGCACAGAACAAAGAAAGTCTTCTGAAACTCCCTTAAAAATGTATTCATGAATACGCTGGCATCATGGTCTGTGGTGTATAGATTAGCTTGTGTTCATACCTGAATCTGAGTCATCTGGGCTGACAGAGCCGAGGAGGTCTTTCTCCCTCTCATAGTCGTTCTTGCACAGCAGCTGTCCGTCCTTCAGTACAAACTCGTCCCCTTTCCTCAGCTGTCGGTCACATACACAGCAACAGAAGCAGTTGAGGTGATACACGCACTCCAGCGCCCGCATCACAAACTCTGTGGGGGCGATTTTCTCCAGGCACCCGCTGCATTTGGTCGCAAATAATCTGAGAAAGTGACAAAGAGAAAGAGAGATATGTGTAAATGATCAAAAAATCTGTCTAAAAAGACATAAGGTCAAAATTTAGCTCTAAACCCACACTACTCTTTTAAAAGTTTGGTGTTAGTAAGATGTTTTCGAAGCACACGTTACAAAATAAATATGGCCTCGCTTGTCAATCATGTTCAAAGGATGATAAATACGAAAATAACAAAGCAAAGAAATGCATTTAAGCCGGATTTATGTGATCAAACATATAGTAAAAGTAGTAAAAATTTGATTTTGTATTCATGATATTATTACAATTTAAAAATAACAGTTTTTATTTGTTTATATTTAAAAATGTCATGTATTTCTGTGATAGCAAAGATGAATTTCTACTTAATAACTTCTGAACTTCAGCCATTATGTGAATATCATATTCATTTTTTTTTAAATAGAAGATTCTTTAATGAAGAGAAAGCTCAAATGGTTATTTAATTGAAATATTTATCATATTATAACCATCTTTACTGTCATTACTGATCTGTTTAATTTGTCTTTGCCAAATAAAAAAAATGAATTCTTAAAAACTTCTTAAATAACTTTTCATGGTGGGAAAACAAACAGCATACAGGTTTGAAATGAAATGTTAAATTGTAAATAATATCACTTTTTTCCTTTTAAGCAAACTACCCTTCTGAGAGATTTAAAAATACAGTAAGCGTAAAGCATCAGAAGGAATCACAGCACAGTGAATGTCTTTACATGTGCTTGTCCATCATGTGTGGTGATTAAGGGGGCAGGGGGCATGAGGTTGAGCCCCTGAGCAATCTGCTTTGACACTGGCTCATCTGTTAATGCAGCCTGGATAACTCCTCAACGCTTCAGCAGAACCCAATGGGAGGAAATACGGGATCACCTCTCGACCCAACGCACCAGCAAACCTCAATCAGCGGCGTGGGCCCTCAGCTCCACTGGCTTTACCCCGCTCACTGCAGTGATTAGACAGGCTCCAGCGCCACTCACACAATGCTACTGAAACCGGAAGTTATTTCTTAAGGAAGAGATGGCTTAAAATCTTGTTTTGTGAGATTTTTCTACTTTTTTTGTGTCAAATTTACGCTATGTTGCTATGAACCGATAAACTCGAAAATCATCCGCTATGCCACAATACATGTCTGTTTACATAACAGACCGCGGCCTCCCCCATAGCCTTCATTTCCTCCTAACGGTGTCGATAAAATCATTTTGGTTTCATTACAGGCAGAGATATTGCCAACTCGCTCTCATCTTGTGAGGTTCAGCGGGAGCCCACCTCTACAGGAAGTGGGTGTGTGACAGTGTCCAGCCCATAAAAGCTGATTTATTAGCCTTGGTTCTTTTGTTTGCTCTGGCTGGTAAGACAGCTGCCCCGGCGCATGTGCGTATCTCTGCATTTCATCTCTGGCATTGTTCATCGAGAGGGAGAGACAGGGAGAATGCCCATCATCCTCATATTCTGTGTATGGTTGACAGTGATGAATATGTGTTAATATGAGTTCGGATGAATATGTGTAAATATGGTGGGTTTTGTGATGGTAATTTCATTGTAAGATGGTGATGGGCGGCTGATAATGACAGCCCGCTGGACACACGACCAGCTGCATGGCTGTTTGTTGGAGTTTTGTATAGCTGCAGATTTTTTGGTTGTGACTGTCGTTTTGCATGGCAGACTTTCTACGGGTGATAAATATTATTAAAGATATTCTATAAAGATTTATATTATATAATATTATATCAGCACAGTCTAATTGCATGACAATATATAACTTACTTGAGGTTATTATCAGTTATTTGTAATATGTTCTCTCAATAATGTTAGGATTAATGTATAGTAAAATGAGCTTTATTTTGGAATCTTTGGATCAAAATCTTAAAGAACTCAATTAGAGGATAACAATATGGATACTGGCATTAGCAGGCTGAACATAAGCTTATAATCTTTTATTTATTGCGGGACAATAAGAAGATTAGAAGATTTTTATTTGCCATTGGAAAACTATTAATCCCAACTAAACTGTTGGCATGCCAACAACTCTCTTGTGTTTGTGGGATATCTGTCTACCTGGCTCCTCTCTGAGCGAAGGAATAATTCTAAGAAACACATCATTTTGTGTTTAGGCATCGCCTGATCTGTTGTGGTTACTCCCAATTGTTCAAGCAATTACGTCCATACAGATTTCATTAATCTCATGAAAATAGAATTATTTTCCCCTCACAAATCAAGTATTGAGCAAGTATTGAAGATTAGCATGGTTGTAATTTTTGGCATGAAGACCACAGCGCTGTGATATGATCTTGTGAAACATCTGTAAAGAAGATGAGTTGGTAACAATAACAAGATGATTTTGCACATTCCATCATATTTATGGAGTTTTTGCTGTCTAAACACATCCAAACCCTCAAAACGTTCACATTAAACGATGGCTGACGTAATATTTTGGCAAGATTAACCAGTTACACGCCGGATCTGTCAAACAAGTCAAACAGAATAATGAATCTGTCATCATGACTCGGTTTGAATCAAAAGTTCATTCAACAATGCGAATCCCTGTCAAAGACTCCAGGGTTAAAAAAGTCGGAAAGCACAGGAAATGAACCCCATTGAGCAGTGGTGACACTTTCCAGTTTCGCCTGCTCACCTCAACGCCGCCCCGCTATCAGAATCCTTCTCATCCAAATGAAAACATTCCCTTTTATCCGCCTCTTTTCTTCTCACCTCCTTTTCCCCCACCCGTTCTAATCTTGTAAGCCATTATTTTTCTATTTCCCCTCTCTGTCACTTTGCATTATTTTTGCTGCTGTAATTCCCATTTGTTCCTTCTGGAATCTTCCTGTCCTGGCTTTGTCCCGGCATCTAATCCGGACTTTTTGGCTGTCGTCAGCCCCCCTGACCCGTTCCCCATTCTCAGCGGGACCTCTGATGGAATAGCCACGCATGACGCCCCTGCTATAGCAACCACACCTCTGCAGGAAGGCGACGGCTAACTTTTCGGATGGGCAGAGAAAGCCTTTCACAAGCTGGCAGCAGAAGTAAATCCTTCTTGGAGGAACAAGGGGAATTAGCAGGGAGCAGTGGAGTAGGGATTTAACCCTACCCCTTTTTTTCCTTTTGAAAGGCACAGTCACTTCAACTCCCACTGATCGCCACAATCAAACAGGGCAGAGGCGGGGGGTAACAGAAAGAGAGAGAGGGAGGCGGCCGGGATGAGGGGGGTGAAAGAGAGTGGCCCAGTGAATGACACAAGCGCTGGATTGTGGAGGAGCCCCTAATCCCACTTTAATACCTTTCCAAGTTCAGTGCCGAAAGAATGCGCTTTAAAACAACACCGCAGTGTGAGCAGACGAAGGCCGACCGGGGTGGGGGGTGGAGGGGGATTTTGCTCTCGATCCCCCGTAACATTACCTGATTAGCCTGGGTGAGCAGCGAAGTACGGGCACGCAGGGGAACAGCGAACCGGACGTTAGGACAGACCTAAACATCGGCGGCGCTTACTGGGATGCAGCACGTCTTCTGGAGGGGATTTCTGTCCTGTGGTTTGAGATGAAAGCTGAAGAGAGACTAGAGAGTAGAATCCTTCAGATGCATCTCCACATCTGGGGCTTTTTAATAAACCTCTACAGTGAGAGAAAGTACTAGCACCAGACACAAAACATTTACAAAGCTACAGGGCCCAGTTTTTCTGCTGTTGGTCTCAAAGAGCAAAAAGAGTCTGAAGAATCCTGTGCATTATTGAGCTGCCTTATAAAAATCCTAAAATCAAATAAATAAATAAAAAATAATATGTTCTTATGACGAATATGATGAATAATGAACAAGCAAAAAATAAATAAATAAAAAAAACTTGGAACACACACACACACACACACACACACACATATATATATATATATATATATATATACTCTATCCATGCTATACTGAACAATATCAATACACATGAAATTTGGCCTGTATATGCTTTAAAATAAATATATATTTAAATAACTTGAAAAATGAAGAAAATCATAAAATAGGATAGTAAATAAAGCAGCATATATTATAAATATACTATATATTGTTCACTGAAAAAATGAATTGTGACAAGCTCATTAAAAAATGAATTCATGATTAAAAATAAACCAAATTTCATTAACTACAAAAAGTCAGAAAGTGTCCAAATTAATTTTAACAACACTAAAACTGTGATTGAGTAAATTGTGTATGTGCTATGCATTTTAATGCTTATTAAGAGTATTGTGGTGTTAGCTTAGCAACATGCTAACACTAAACTACTGAAAACAGGAGTCATCAAGTCATCAGTGCAGAGTGCTATTTACGAGCTATTTAGTTGCCTACACAAAACAAATCGATGCATAGAATTTTCATTCTAGATAAAGGTCATAGTAAACAATAGACTGCGAGGCAGCTTACTAAGTTTTGTGGACACTATAAGGAGAGTGAATGATGAGTTATGAAGCCAAGACTATTGAGTCATTCATACAAGTTACAACAAAAAGAGGGAAGAGAAAGACACAGACGAAACAAGCTTGGGGAGGGGAGTGTGGGACCTTAAAGTCCCTCAGATACCCAATTTGTATGTCCTGAGGATGTACACTCCCTACCAAACACCTGAGCGCACAGATTAGCAGATAAGACCCTCGCATTTGGATCAACAGACACAATTCAGCCATCGCCGTGCCAATATTGATTCAGACCCTCCCAGACCCAGACCCCACGAGTCAAATCAGAGATAAACCACACAAATAACTTCAGAAAAGATCATTATCTGCTTCCAGACTCTCACAGTCCAGTGTAATCGCCAGAAGAATTGGTATTCACGCATTAAAGCTGCATGTTTGGCGAGAAGAAATGTCCACCATTGGAAGCAACAGGTACCAGATGACATTTAATGCATTTTCACAATCAAGGCAAAAGAAATAAACTTAAATTAAAACCATTAAAATAACAGAAAACCTGAAAATCCGAATAAATTATACAGATTTGGTCCCCTGTTAAATAAAAAAATAATGATTTGTATCTGGCATGCGTTATGTCCCAAACTCATTCCCCTGCACATTACAGGCAAAAGCAACCAAATTCCTCCACATTCCCTGTTTTCTAAAATGATATTTTCCCCTGCAGGGCGTCTGTGTTTTACACAGACAGAGCGTTTGACGGCTCATCAGAGAAAGATATTTCGGTGATGGAAAACATCTACCTTCCAATTCCTCTCAGAACGGTTGCCGTCGGAGTACGCTCTTTCTCTTTGAACAGCTTATGAACAACTTAAAGTGTAACAACATCTTAAAGCTTTCACCACATGTTGCCAATGATTTCCCGACTACTAAAGTCCTTCCCTCGATGCCTCTAACGCGCTGATAAGGATCACATACCCAAAGGAGATTAAAGATGAGTCTAGAGAAGGGAGCGAGGTGTGGGGGAGTGTGTGGCTCGATAATCGTCGTACATTTAGCAACACATGCTCTCATCACCACCTATCCTCTCGTCTGTACCGAACATGCAAGGGAACGGGGGAAAAAAGCCTGCAACGATTTTGGAATGGATTCTTATGTCACCACATTTCCATCAAAGGCTCTGTCTAACAGCTGTAAACAATCACTTTGAAGACAGTCAATCCCCCCAGGCTTCTTCAACCGAGCCCCCCAGGCCTGCGATGTGTTCTGGTCGTGTCAATCATGAAGAGACGAAGGCTGAGGTGTTTGATGGGGGGGGGGTTTAAAGAGAGCTGACGGACACTGTGTCTGGGAGCTACCTGGTAACAGACTACATGGCTTCTATGATCTTTTTTGTTGCTGTTGTTTCATTTTTTCCTCTGCGACATGGATCTTGTCTCCTGGATACCAACACAGAAAGAGATCCAAGGAAAAGTGGGAGAAAACAGTTCAGGGCCGAATCACAGTGAAAGATTAGAAGTGGTAAATAATTTCTAAATGCTGCATATTCTGTATGGAATTCTCTAGAAAAAAATATATATTTTGTATTTTTGAACAATTTATTTAATTTTAAGGCATTTTCTATAAGTTTCAATAGTACTTTCATTAGAATCAGAACTGATGTGACACATCTTTTTTTTTTTTTTTCCCATCACCCATCATTACGCTTGAACGATTCCCACTGACTGTTGAACCAGGAATCTGATTAAGACAAACTGTGACACTTTCCACACAAACAAATGCTTATATGCTGCTTGTTATGCTGCACATTTTGCAGTTTACAATCGCAAAGACCATAAAATTAAAATGCATTTATATTCCTTAAGTAAATACGAGCACTAAAAATCAGCAACTGAGTACAACTCCAAACCGATATCACGAGTTGGTTGTGAACAACCAACATAGATAAAGTTTCTACTGGTTTAGTGTGCCATAAAATCTTTGCTCTTTAATATTCTTTAAGAATAACTGCAACGCTTCTACCATTTTGGGGGGTGAGATTAAATGCAATTGATCATAACTCAAGTCCTTAAACTTTAAACACAGACTAAAAAATGCTGTTTCATTAGACAAATACCATAATCATTAAAGTAAAACTTCTCTTTAATAATCCATGAGGAAATGGGCCTCTATTACTGCTTAGTATCAGCGTTTCTCTACGGCGTGGAGAGATTACAGTGTGAACTAATGAAGGCAAATAAAGAGTATCTTCACCACGTTCCCCTGGGCAAGCTCAAGTCAACGCTAAGAGCTGCTTAATCACCTCCCTCTCTATACTAAATTAGCATAGTAATGGGCTTTAAATTGAGGCTCTTTGTTTTTTAATTAAACTCCCAGCAGGTAAAAGTAAAACACATTAGAGGAGAATGTGCACCTTCATTACTGGCCCAGAGGTGTTTTCCTCCATCAAAAAATCTTTGGGCTCTTTTTCTCTTGAGGAACACTGAAGGAAGATCTCAGAAGACACGTTTCATCTCTCACTTTGTCCCCTGTTCGTTTAAAATATCTATCAAATTAGACGCAAACTGTTTTTGAAGCTTGTGGTGTTGATGATATGCCTTGTGGCTAACAAATGGCACACAAGCCACGGTGTGAGTCACCATCGCAGCGAAGAACATGTGATCATCTACCTCGCCGTGATGGATAAGCGGATTTGCCTAGACAGGTTCTCCTTTGGTCTATGACACCATTGTCTTGTGCATCTAAGAATGCTGGGAGGTTTTTAGTGCAGGTCGGTGGCTGGCTGGCTTCAGGGATTGTTATTCATATTTGTTTTGCAACAGCTGATTTATTACCCCACAGAATTCAACACCTGAATTGTTATACGGCGTGCACATGAATTCCCATAATCATGAATCTGCCATTTAAGGACTATCGAAATGAATGATGAGCATCACTTAACATCTAATTAACGCAATCAATGCGGATCAATGTCGCTTTATGCTCTGAAGAAAACCCCAACGCAGCTTTACGGCCATCAACATCGTCATCATACACAATTTGACATGTAACTGGTAACAACATATTTCATGTTTAATCTGTGTTTTTGAGTGTGCTTTAGATCCAAAAACTCATGCGATGTTTGAGGACGCAAATGAAATCAGTGCCTCGGGGTTCTGTCCTACTCTTTTGGAAAGTGGTTATGTGACATGTTAAATTTTCTCTTTCTGTTCACAGAAACACATGTTTCGTGCGGCTCCTGACAGGCAAATATTCCACGCGTGGCTGAAGGCCCCTTATTGATCTGACAAACTGAGCTGTATCACAACGTGAGGAGATGTATTCAAAAATACGGTGCGTTTTCTACCTGGTGGAGCGGTTAAATTATTCTCAGGAGTGATCATCAAAAATGCTTTCTGCTCCGGTGAACTGAAAGACGTAGTAACTTGAGGGGTCATTCGCAGAGGTAGGAGGCACGGCTGAGGGAGAGTATCAGTGTCCAAACATGTCTACACACTTTCCTCGATGCCTCTCAGCGAAATATATGGCCAAGTGCAACATTCGCAAGCTGAGTTAACACAAATCAGGCTGTCTTAACGTATGTCTGTAAGAAAACATATCTGGAGACACAGAATCTCTGATTCAAAACCTAGTCAGGTGCCTTGCTGTCTATACTGTCACTGAACCTCATAAATGACTGATTTGAAACACTGTACAATTAGCATGACTTATAATTTCTTTCTAGAAAGTTTAGTGTTAGCATGTTGCTAAGCTAACACAATATTCTAGCTATATACATTTAAATTACATGGAACATTAGATATATTACATAACACCTAATTAATAGTTTTGCCTTCTCTGCCATCTTAATTCTTTTTCTCCAAGCTTATAGACTGAAAAAAAGATGGATTTAATTTACTACATTTTTTAAGGTAAGTGGTTGCAAGTGTCTTTCTTTTTTGTTGTTGTTGTTGTTTTTATGTGGCTAAAATAAATTCACCTTTAAAATATTAGTAGCATTTTTAGTAGTGTAGCAATGCATTCTGGGACTGCCTTTACCTCATGGAACATGACTATTTAGGCAGCACATTAGGTTTTGGAACAAAGCAATGATGCACTACTCAAATATAAAATTAAGTTTTTACAACATTTATGTATTTGATCAAAAACAGTACAATTGTTAGTAATATTGTCACAGTTTAAAATGTTGGATATATTTCAAATTGTATTTCTGTGATGGTAAAGCTGGCAGCATCACTACTCCAGTCTTCAGTGTCACACTTCAGAAATTATTCTAATACACTGCTCAAGAAATATATTTTCTGATTAATCAATTTTGTAATTTTAATGACCCCAAACTTTTGAACGATAAGAGGATAAAGAAAAAAAAAATCAAACAGTTCACAAAAAACGATTGAAGGATGAGTGTGGAGAGATGGCTGCAGTGATATGAAAAGGACAGCAGGGCCGTGAGCGGTGGAGGTTGAGTACACAGCTAAGCCTGGGCATCAGGCAGACAGGTACACAGTGTGTGTTTGGACAGCTGTAGATCTCCAGTGAGCATGTTCAATTCAGAACCACAGCTCCTATGTACAAAGAGACAGTGCTGCCTCTCACAAAACATGAAAGAAAAGAGGGATTGAGTGGGCGTGAGCACGAGGAACTGCATGCAAGATCTGACCCATCTGAATCTGATTTACAAATAAACATAAAATGCTTTGAGTTTGGAGAATCATCGGTTGCTTCGTGATAATGCTGATTGCAAGTTTAGATAAAACAGCTTTCGCCTCCCTACTGAAAACAAAAAGAAAGATTAAACCAGCTTAAGGATCTGGTTTGAGGGTTTAAGGTGATAATTTGAGCACCTTTTCAGGTTGACCTGTTGATAAAACAATGCCACAGCTAATTTAACTGGTTGATCAGTTGGTTTCCTAGACTGGATGGTTAAAAGCATGCTCAAAACCATCAATAAAGACCAGCCTAATGAGTTTAACCAGTCCATGAGATCATCCTATACATCTTAAGCCCAACAAACCAGCTTTTTAGAGGTCTCTTTCAGCAGGAGAAAAGACGAGATTCATAGATATAAAGATCAGTGAATTTTCCCCTTTTAGCATCTCCCAAACTCTTTGTCATTGTGCTACAGCGTGTTCCCTTGTAAAGGAGGCAGAAGTGCGTGAGTTACGGGCAGAGCTCTGCAGACTGCTCTGCTTCTCATCACAGCGTTCTGCTCTGTAACTTAAGCCTGCAGTAATGCTCATCTCCTCTCTGGCCCCGTTGGAGACCTGACATCTTTACAGCACATGCACTGCAAATGAGAGAGCATCTGAAAGAGCGAGAGAGAGCGAGGACTCTTGAATCAACTCTATTTTGAAAAAGTCTAAGAGTAAAAAAAAAAGCGAATGAGAAAAAATGAAAGGAACAAAAGGAAAATGACAGAGATTTTGTAAAGCAAACAGACAAAGGGCTCCCTGTAAAGTTTTCTGTACCTGTTTAATGATACTAATAACTCAGTGGTTCACCCTTCCAAGCCACTTTAAATGAGGTCTAACAGGCCTTTTTGCTGCGCAGGCCACTGCAGACAATCTGCTTACAGTGGGACTAATAACTCTCAGATGGCATAACGTATGCTATGAGCCATAACTTCCCATAGATAGCCTAATGAAAGGAATACTGGTCAGACCAAATCCTTGGCATTAGCGCGAGTGGATGACATGCTTTTGGACGAAGAACAAGAACCTTCGAATGTTACACCACCATATAATTACGACACTTAAACGCCAGACATATGGTAAAATAAATCCTATTCTAAAGTCCTATTTTAAAAAATGTCTGCACAACAACAACAATAATAATAACAAAATTGTATATATTATTTAAAATTAATGTTATATATTTGACATCCGATTAAAAAAAAAAAAAGAATTATACATTTTACATATAATATAATAATAATATATATTATTCATATAGATGATAAAATTCAATATTATAATATTTTAATTTAATAGAAAAATAGATATAATATAATATAGATATAATAATGTAATAATATTTATTTATAGCAATAATAGTGTAACATACTAATAAATATATTATTTATAATAAATAATATATGTACATTTAAATAAGAAAAAACATGAAAATATTTTCTCAACATGTAGCATGAAGTATATCAAAGTACCACTTGATATCATCAATGGTATGGTGCACAGAGCCAAATCACTGATCTAGTGTACCGTTCCCATCCGTTCCTAAGACACACTTGAGAAGGAAAACAATGAGTGGAATTCTTCAGCGCTGAAGTGGTTAAAAAGCAACATTTGGAGTAGAGGGCTTCATAATTACTATTGACCCTGGAGGGCCTTCTTCTGAGAAATAAAACAAACAGTAATATAAGGTGTTCTGAAGCGAGGGCTCTGCAAATATGCAAAGGCAGGATTCGGTGGAGAACGTCACGCGTTGGCTCCTTTTCAGGGCAGCCTAATCTGTGGGCCTACACAATATTAAGATGGCTTTGGAGCCACTTGTGACCCAGCTGTTCACTAATGAAAAATTCCTTAGCTCCATACAGAGGCTGGAGAAGCTTGTCTGCTAACACACCCCAACCCCCTCTTCCGCCATGGAGAACCGTGCCCTGTCCATCTTGTGGAGTTTACCCGGAATGAATAAATAGTGGATTACCAAAAGCAGAGTCTGGAAAGATGCTTGTGTGCATATGTGTGTCCTCCCCTCCCTTCCCTCTGACCCCACTAACTCCCCAAAAAGTGAAAGAGAAGAGTGTTTACCTTCGTTTTAATTAGCAGGAATGACCCTGTCATTATTTGGATGCTAGCGTGTTGAGGTGGGGGGTCTGTTTACGAGACAGAAACTTGGAATCAAGAGAATGCGTGGTGACAAGGGCTTAGTCGACGTGGAGATGAACCCGGACTCGTTTGTTTGCACTGTCACTTATTTCTTTATTCCTATAGCTTCCTTCTCCTGTTTCAAATTGGGGAAATTCTCCACACCAAGTCAGCTTTAACTCTGAAAAGGAATATCACTGTTTATTTCTTTAACACTTTAATTAATAGTTTAATTGGGGGTCCGTGTTTTGAATCGTTAATTGGTCACGCTTACGGAATCTTATTCTCTGGATTAACCAAATAGTTCTGTACCTGTATGACGTTTTTTTAAAAAACAAAAGTTTGGTGTTGTTTTTGGACCCCATTGACTAAATGTACATTCCACAGAATAAAGAACGTTAAGAACAACATGGCAGTGAGTAAATACATTTTTGGATGGAGTCAAGGCATTAAAACCAAGCTTTCCGTGGTTTCCTCTTCAATTTAAGATTGCACTTATCCAATGTGACAAGACAGAATCATCAGTAGGTTTATCTTAGCGTTGTCCTTTACAACTGACGTTCAATAGACAACCTTAATGTAACTGTTATATTACGTGTGCTTTACAGTCTCAACATAGTAAAGCACTGTAAGGAAAAAGAAGCATAAAAAGAACGAATATAAGACCATAAAAGTCAACACAGTCCCCATTCCCCATTCTTTACCTTTATAATGACACTTCTTCTTAGCAAGTTATATTTCAGCGGACTTGACAAGAGCATTCCAAACTTGTGTACCCCCTTCCCTGGCTGTCTTGTCACTGTCTGGCTGCGATGTGGCGAATGCACATTTAATAGACCTGTTTAAAGTCGGTAGCTAGCTGTGAAACGGCAGGCTCTGCAGAGTTATAAAGTCAACAGCTGCTCTCTTGACCCCATGAAAAGCTGCTGAAGAGGCCCATGTCAGTTCACAGGGCAGTGGGAGAGATAGGAGCCATGGAGGAACGAAGGATTTACTGACAGATCACCCCTGGATGAGTTTGTGAGGATCATCTGTACTGGGTTCTGTACTGTAGGTGTATGTAGTATTAGGATTTCAGTTTTCTGAAAATAAACGTCTAATTTGCTGCTTATTAATAGTTTGTTGTTAAGTTTAGGTAGGGTCAAGGGATCTGAAATATGGTTATGCAGAATAAGGCATTAATATGAGCTTCATAACCACTAATGAACAGCCAATATGCTGATAAGCAGCTAGTTAATATTGATAATTGGTTCATAAAATGTGACCGGTTTTCAATATTGAATCAATATTTTATTTAAGAACTGCTCAAAAAACTGCACAAACCAACCTGATCTAGTTTATTGGTTTGGAAGAATTATTTTATATATTTTAACTGATTAAATCAGCCTAACCTGGTTTGCTGTTTTATTTCAAATAAATAAATAAGCAAATAAATAAATGAGGAAAGGGTCTATATATGTTTTTTTTTTCTATTTTTTTTTATAAGTATTTAATTCATTATTTTATTTAACAATAAAAGAGATTAATATAAATAAAGAGTTACTGTAAAAACAGTTGTTACAACATTTTTTTTTAATTCAAGTTAAGTTTTTTTTAATTTATATTATTATTTATTTGAAAGAAAATAAAATAAAAAATAAAAAGCAACAGCATAACTGTTTTCAACATTGATCTTAATACATTTTCCTAATCACCAAATCATTGTATTAAAATAATTTCTGAATGATCATGTGACACATATATAGAAAAATATATTAAACCAAAAACACTTATTTTACATTTCATTGTAAAATGTGTATATAAGCTTGGAAATCAGCGGGTTATATTGTGGCCATTTAGGTTTGGATTAGTTAAACCTTCATATTGTACTCTTCCACTAACAGCTCCCCAGCTAATACAACAATGCTTTAAATGTTGCCTAGCTAGACACAAGAGGCCAAAATGCCTCAAGAACTTAACCTGAGAGTAACACTAAGAAAAAAACCTACTTAGAGATTGTTTTATACAGAGACTTGTTGCCATGGCTACAAGTGCATGCTATGACCAGCTGCTACAAGGGAGCAGAGGGCAAAGTTCATGAGGAGATCCTGGTCTTGGTGCATTGCTGAGTTTCACTATGGGAACACACCGTGGATATTCGGCAGTGGACGAATGAAAAAATAAAGCTCTTGGTCATCGGTTTAACCGCGTCATGCTTCCTCGGTGCTGGTAAAGAATGCTACATTTGAGGGGGAAGTGCTGGAGAAAATGAAAAACAAACAAGGTTTTTTGTTTTTTTTTTGTTGACAGGATGTTTCAGGACCCAAAGGCTGGAGGATTACAGCCAGATTAGCATAGAGAAACTATATTTGAATTTGTGCTCAGCAGGCCCCTTCAGAAAGCTCAATTCCAGATTAGGAGGTGTTATGCTGAAAAGCGTCTTTCATTGTGGGGCCGAGTTACACTAGCCAAACAAATATGTCTGCAGTGTGTGGGGCTGGCATGAAATGTGTAGATGTCACCATGGCAACCATGGCAAAAGTGAGAGTGCGGCGAAGCGAAGAGCGATGGTGGAATGCGGGAAAAAGACACACAAACACACACCAGAGACCATCCGAGACCACCAGCGAACAAAGGATGTTTTTCCTCTGTTGCTTTTGTTGCAGTTTGAAGATGGTCTTTGCTGTTCTTTTGACTCGTTTGATAAACTTATTCACTGTAAAAGAGACTGGGGCTAGTTGTCACGTGAACATGATGTCACAAGGGCTATATATACAGTACATTTAGGGTTTTGCATATAATATTGCATATAATTCAATGAAACTTTCGTAAAAATGTGTTTTAAATTGAAGAAAATATATGAACAGCTGAAAACACAGCTGCACAAAAATCACACTGGTCTTAATAATCTGTAAAATCTACAGTATATATTAATTGGAGCAGAAAGCTGTTGTGAGAAGTTTGAATGTGCTTTTAAATACGAATAATCTATACAATTATCAGTGAATGAGAGCCAATGTCTTGCAGTTTGATAAAACAATAATTTAGCATGTTGTATTTTTCTGCTTAATAATGTGATGATGATGATGATGATGACAATAATAATGTGACAACTTACCCCATGTAGAGCAATGACACGTCCTACCTTGTGTTTAATAAACCATAATCTTTGTTTTAAGTGATAATGTATAAAAAAAATGTATGGATAGTGGCTGTTTTGTAGCCTTGACTAAAAGGCACGTGTCTACACACAAATATTTCAAAAATGAATGGATCCTGAAATATGCAGAGGAGGAAATAATATGCAAAAGCATTCAGACTCCAGAGACCAAAAAACTCTGCCTTAAATAATGGGCCAGATTTACACTACAAATAAAATAAACAGTCTTTGTAGAACTGTACACTGAACATTTTGCATGCTGTATTTGACTTCTCTGTAAAAAAAAAACAAAAAAAAAAAACTTTAGAATCATTTTTTAGGTATAGTATTTTTGTTATGTTAAAACAATGCCACATATAATATATATTTTATTTTTTTTTAGTTTTTTTTTTTTAAATACAAAAACCACAGATGTGCACACAGTGCAGCTTTTTAAAAGTGTGTGAAACACTTTTAAGGTTCTGGATGGAGGGCTGTATCTGTAAAACAGCAGGTGTGCGTGATAGAAGGCATCCAACAATTGTTTGGACCGGCCAGGATGATGTCCAGAAAGGAGGAGTCGGTCTCCTCTCCGCTCTCTTTGCCCTGAGTCTGGGCCAGTTGGTGAGGCTCCAGGCGTGACGGGGAGCTGGCTGGGTTTGAAAGCCCATCCTCAAACTGCAGAGGACAGGGTCAGATGTGGAGATGCCCCTGAACTCCTCTGGTATGTGAGGGAGAAAGCAGGAAGAGCACAGTGGTAAAGGATCCACCGTGGATGCAGAGCAGGGCAAGAGGCTCGCTGAAAGATCATCATGCATTAACACAGCACTTCTCTTTCTCTCGGATGAACGAGTATTTCTTTAACGCCAAAACTGGGCTGATATAGATACCGTAGCGCCTACAGTAAAAGTTATCTTTTCTTTTTTTAACCAACAACAAAAAAAAAAACAGTAAAGTAACCATATTCCATTAATCTGAAATCAAGCAGAACAATACTTCTGAAGGCCGTCATGCACGACCTTTTGTTTGGAAAGAGCCAGGCCTTCAGATCTTTGTTAAAGAAATTCCACATGGCTGGCACAGGCAGGATGAAATGAAAGCCCCTGCTGGCACAGACTGGCGCTGGTGCGTGGGCACCGGGCTATCACATGTCCCATGGGACAAGGCACGTGCCAAACCGACAGACTTCCCCTCCAATCAGCCACTTACCAAAGGCTCTCCATTTCAGCCCACAAAGCCACTCTAAACACACACATACACTCGCACACAAATTCGCATACACAGATGGAGTTGGCCGCAGCTGACTGAATTACAGTTACAAATGCAATTGGAGAAGACTTTCCAGTTTGATTCAGAAAGAATTTCTCTGCTGCTAAACTCACTCCTGGAGTTCTACTCTGCTGTTTGTGTTCTGATGCAGACTGTGTGTGTATGGATGCAAGTATATATGTATTGTAATGCAGTCTTTTCTTAATGAAACGTAATATATGTTTGCCTGAAATTATAAGCTAAATTTTTATTATGTCTATAAAATTAAAGGAAAAACTAAAGCTGCTAAACAATGTGTCAAATAATAAAATGTTATAAAATGTATGCCTATTCCAGTCTTATAATTGCTATATTGGAACAATTATTATAAAAACAAAAAATATCACAGAGCTGCATTACAAGTGTATAATTTGCTTCTTTTTTTTTTTAAATGATCATTCATAATGCAATTTTGACAATAAAACATATACATATA
>JAUYWG010000041.1:11590364-11620962 GCA_034779775.1 Enteromius afrohamiltoni
TACATACATCAAAATATTGTTTAAGTGATAAAACTTTTGTTGTTATGAGTGTAAACTGTATATTTATCAAGTATATATAAATACAGTCATGGATAGATGTTTAAGAAAATATGTTCTGTTTAAATATCAAATATATTTATATATAAATTATTGGAACATAAATATATATAATAAATATAAGCATATTTCTGAATGATTTTTATATAGTAATATACTTACATATATTATTATGATTACTTTGATTGTTTTTAGAAAGTGGCTCTGCAACAAAGGTAATACAATACATTATTTAATGTTATAATTATATATTTAATTCTTTATAATTATTTTTTATATAAAATTGTAATTATTATTTCACAATTAATATTGTTTTGCTCGATTTTAAGTATTTATCATGATGCAACAAGGGTAAACAATGAAATCTATACATGACTGCCATTTAAAATGAATGGATGAAAGTAAATGAAAGGAGGCCTGAAAGCATTGAAAGAAGAACTGAAATAACAAATAGGGACTTTTTTTTTAAATTGCTAATCTGTCTGTTAGTACAGTTTCAGTAAAAATCAACCTTGGGTACATAAAAAAGCCCATAGTTGAAGAAACGGCCAATTATGCTTATCCATCCCTGGCATTCTCAGTCATAGTAGACAGGAACCATTGCTCTAATCTCTTTTCAGGTTGGTTGCAAAGAGCACAGTTCTTTTCCCCCCCTCTCTCTAGCTCTCTGTTTGTCAAGCGTGCCATCAGATTAGCCTGCGCTCTGGTTTCAGTGCTAATTGTGCTCGTCCACTTAAAAAGCTGACAGACTCTTGAGTGTGGAAAATCGCAGGCCTTGGGTGGCTTACCGCTCATCCATCATCAGCAAATAGATCCCTCACAAGAGCTGTACACCATCACCATTAGCACGCGGCACACCATCACTATTAACCTGCTCCCCATCAGCCAGCGCTCAAACACGTCTAGCGCGGCTTGTGTAGGACACTTAGACGTGAAGATTAATGTATATCTCAGAATAAAAACGGTAGGACCGAACAAACGAACTGCTAAAAATGTTAACGTTCCAGGAAATATTTGGAGATTCAATGCTGAAGTAACCTTGTTTCGATGCAAATCCAAACAGTGGCATGAATAATTCCCTCCTTCATTTCGACAATATCTTTTGAAGCAAAAAAGTAGTAGCATTTTTCCCTCGCCGTATTCATTCAATCGTTTATTTTATTTATGTTCCTTACGTGATGCTTTCCCCATTTTGTCTGATGTTGCTATACATCCTAGCGGAGGCTTAGCTTCCTGTTTCCTCCTCTGAAATACAATACAACCGTAATTTCATATTTCACAATGACAGAAAACCACAGCAAGGATTTTTAATTAAAAACCGAATGAGTGAAATGAAAGTAGGAGGAGAGACAATAAAAGCACGAATGTGCGAATCTGCAGACAGATTCCCAGCGTATTTTTTTATTTAAGACCCGCGCCTGTGCGCTAACAGCATTAATGACATTATAAAGAATTATGAGCAGAAATCGAATTTGCTTCGCCACTTGAGCGCCACTAAAATGCCAAACAATAAACTACCAGATTGCAAATTAGATCAGTAAAAATATCAAACACATTGCGGTGGTGGGGGAGAGAGAAAAAAAGGAAGAGGGAGGGGAAAAAATCCATAATTGTGTTTAGCGTCTGGACCCCAGGGAGCACAGACACTAAAGATCATCAGGGCCCGACGTGTGAGCCTGCTATTGACAGTGTGCTAAAAATCGACAGGCTAACTAAATAAACACTGCAGGCTCCATTAAATATTCAACAGCCGAGATTTGACTAAATCGCCTGTGTTTCGCTTCTGCGCTTCCCCCTTGGAATCGCTACTCTCTCCTGTTTTGCCTCTCCTTCTCGCTCTCGCTCTCTCTCCGTCTCGCACTCTCTACTCATCACCCCATCTTTTTTCCTTCCCTGACTCTTGACAGCAATAAATGATGTGGAGCCTGAGGGCCTGACTCAGAGGGGAGAGAGCGGAGGCCTCAGCCTGCTCAGAAAAAGCAATAGAGGAGAAACAGCCAATGACCAATGCTCATCACGCCAGCGCTGAGGCGAAGATCAGTGACATTAAATAAAGGCTCCGAACACCTCCCGCTACCAAGATGGAGGACCTGTCATGGGCGCACACATCCACAAAATCTACCCAGCGTGCACTCTGTGCAGGGAAGGCTGGATGGATGCACAGCGTCAAAGAAACCGGGAACCATTTTGGCAAAGCAGATGTTTATGATGGCTGCCATACAAGGTCTTATATTCGGGGTTAAACAAACAGATTTACAAGAGACATTGTTTTAAAAAACGTATTTGATTGTACCAGCAGTGATTGGTTGGATTTAGAGTATTTGAATGGAATGGAGGGATGGCTATTTTCCTCCACCCTCAAACGATCTGTAATCATGCATCTCCAGATCCACTCCAGGTTTTCTCAATTGCTGAATAAATGGACGCAGCTCTAAATTTGCTTCATAGGAAAATCCGTTACGTAGTTTTAGCAACATATTTTATAGCAGACAAGTGAGTGAAATCATTTTCTGTGCAATTTCCATACAGCTGCAATCAGCTATAGTTGATCTGAGAGCTGTATTCAGTTTTTCCTCCAATTTGTACAAAGAAAATTTGATCATGTTGTTCTTACATTTTCCCTAAAAAAACACTTTTTGAGTTATTGGCTTTTTATCTGTTTAATACACTGAAGAGAAATTTTTCAGGAAGTAAAAAAATAATTAGCCATAAGTAATTTCACAAGAAATCGAAAATAAATTCATACACTTTTAAACTATTATATCAGAATTTCGGTGAAGTCACGTGATCTCAAATGACATTCAAGGTCAGCTGCGTTGCACCAGGACAGACCTCTCAAGAACCATCATCACCTTGCATGTGTTTTAATCATAGCAGCATCCTGACACTGATGGTCCAACTCAAGGGTCGATCTCCCGTCCTTCCTCTACTATCCTAGCACTCGACTGCTACCCGACGCTATTATATATCTGTGTATTTCTAGGGGGATAGATCAGGACAGATGACGGCGCGAGCGGAACCCGTTAATCTGAACTGAAAACCAAACTCCTCCAGGTTTCTCCTCCTCTGTCTGTGCTCATCTGCTCCCGCGAGAGCAGAGAAGCACTTATGCAAATGAGCAGTGACAGCGTTATTGTGGAAGGAATATCAATGGAGTAATTACAGCACAGCCCGCGCTCCTTTCCCCACCACCCCTGCCCGACTTCATCTCACAGCCCAGCTATGGCTCTCCCTGAGGGGGGAGGAGGAGACAGCAGCCACACTCTCTGGATCCAGAGCTAATAATGGAGGAACAGGTACAGGCACTGAGGGAGTCAGCCCGGGGGTCCTGAGATGCAGACGTGGCTAAACGTGGCCCATGGTCCCAAAGAGTGATCAATGATTAATGTGCAGTGAGCTGTGTTTAAAGGCCTCACAGTTTGTGTGTGTGTATGTAAACCTATGTATGTTTAAGTGGATTAAGTTTTGAAGGCACCTGTATTACTGAAGGATGCTAAGTCTAAAGGATGCTAAGGTAAACTGTCAGTGTTTTTTTTTTTTATTTACCAGGTTGTTTTTTTATTATTTACATTATTTATGTCATCTAATCCTCACTAAAAGTTTGTAAATACTAAGAATTTAATGTGAAAAACAAAACAAAAAAATTAGCATACATTTATAATATACATTTTGTCTCTTCAATGAAAATACACCAAAAATATTGATGACTCATCTTGTACTTATCTTGCACTTTCAAGTTTTTTGTCTAATAAAATGCTGTAGATTGACAATGTCTGTGCCTCCAAAGCCAAGAAACAAATAATGGTTCACTGCTGACATACACAGTTAAGGATATTGACTATTTAAACAAAAAAGGACAAGCCCTTCAATATGTGATATGTCGTGTTCCAACTTGGTGTTTTGATATATCTGCACAATAAGTCATTTCAAAGGGTTCTCAAAGAGTGTTGATAGTTACATGAACAATCACAACTGCATGTACAGTAACAAAATTTCAAAAAGTCATGTTGGTGCGTAAGAATTACATCCGATATTTAGCTTCTACACTGAAGTTCAAGGGAAAGCAAAAAAATATCAATTTTTGCAACTACCCATGAAACATCACAGCATATTCCTGCAGTCTAAGAAATATACTGCTCGAAGCAAGATTTATTTTAGCTTAAAAGAACATAACAAGGTCTAGAATCTTAGCGTACTTATGCTTGCTTACAGGATTAGTGTTCATCAGTGAATCTAAGGTGATTTACTCTGACAGGCTCTGGAAACAAGTTGGCGATTGTCCAATGAGCAAACACTTTTGGCATGTATGAGTTGTCTAATTTAATGCTCAAATTTGTCTCTTTGTGCTTAGGGAAAGCACTCCTAGCCCCATTAATCCATGTGAAACAACAGTCATGCACGCCTGAAGAGAAGTAATCTTTCATCCTCACCATCTATTCACAGGTGAAGGATGGGTACGACCATAAATAATGAGGGGGAGAAGAAAAAAGGAGGCAGGAGGGATCAAGGCGAACGCTGGGAGACCAGAAAAAAGTAAGGGAGAGAAAGCTAAGGAGAAAGAGGGGATAGCTTCAAAGCCGCCACATTCCTTAATACCCCCCTTAGGCTGAGCATTAACACGGCCAGGACTGGAATGCTCCTGTCGCCCTATGTGCACCATCACTGGCATGAGCGATACCCCTAAAAACTCTTCTGTAAACACTTAAAAGTTTGGAATCGATAGTTCCATTAAGAACCTTCAACATGAATACGGTTCCAAAGCAATTCTATAGATGAACTATTTCAGCGAATAGTTCTTAAAAGAACCGTTTTTGTGTAACAATCTAAAGAACCGCTTTAAAGAACCTTTTGTGCAATGGAAAGGTTCCATGGACATTGAAACTACTTCTTAGAACCACAGATGCCAAACTTTCAGAGTCTGGAACATCTCCAATGCACAAAAGGATCTTTACAATGTAAAAAGGTTCTTCGGATTATTGAAAGCCCTTTAACACTAATATGAAACTGTTCTTTCAGAAGATTAAAACATTTAAATGGAAGCGTTTGAAATGACAGTTACAGAACAATGCAAAAGTTTCCAGGTGTGTCACACATCTGCTTTAAGGGGATGAGGAATTAATTGATGTGTGAGAGATCAGGAGACGTCTTCAGAGGGCAAGAGGAGTGGAGCAGGGGTCAAGCCCAAGACCCCGAACACATTCTGTTATTGCACGGCACTGATGATGTCCAAGCACCTCATAGATCAGAGAGCGCTTATCCCCACACTTATCTCACCAGCAATAACTCCCAATTAAATCTCGAAGAGAGTAAAACAGATGAAGTGAGAGACAGGAACCAGAGGTTTCCGAAGCCGTTCGCCCCTTCCGTCTGCGCCAGCCTCTTCATACACACGTGTTTGCACTCCGACGGACAGCCAAAACAAATCGCTCGCGACCCCACTGGCATATAAATTCTGATTATATGGGTGAAATGTGCTTGTGGATTCCCTACCACACATTTCTGAGGTCTGTGTGGCCGTAAATAAATCAGAAAATCATCCCTAGTAGTTTCACCCGATCCTGCACGGCCCCCCAAAAAACGATTTCTAACAAAAATCAATGTTTTGCTACGGATGGGAATCAGTTTACTGACTTTGAAAGTGTTGAACGTATTGGGATATGCAATGCTGGTATAAACAAACAGCTGTGTTTTTATAATGATAACGGTTGGAGAACAGATACGTGTGGCAATCAGGTCAATTAAGACTTGCGGAACACAAAAGGATTGGCTTTTATTGCGAAAACTTGCCTGACACACATCGTATCATTCACACAGCGGATTGATGAATGTTTCCATGCAAAGTAAACCTGAAAAATAAACAAACGGAATAGTGAATGTAGGAAAGAAATAAGCAACTGTCAAGTATGATCTTCATTTGCTCACTGGCCTTTCAGAGAACAAATTGTTACAGTGCAATAAAAAATATGCAGAAATAGGATATAGGTCTGTGGTGTGAAGTTTCGTGTTTCTTTTTTCTTGTTCGTTTTTAACTGCCATTGTTCTTATGTTTAAGAGGTCTGTTTTGCGTTTTCTCAAGTTTTATTTTTTCTTCACGGTAATAAAAATAACGAATTAAAATAACGGGCAACTCTCCACAGCATGAGCCCCTGCCGTGGGAGGAGCTGTAAAGCCGATGCTAACATGATTAACAGTGTTGACAACGAAAAAAATAAAGAGTAAGAAAAAACATGCCCTCTCTATTTATTTTTCCTGTTCCCTTCTATGCCGTTTTCCCTGCTTTTCTTTGATCCTGTGGGTCTTATGAACCTTCCACATAAACAGCTACACGCGAAGGACACTTTTAGTACATCCTGAGTATGATGCAATGCATCTGCATGCACGTCACCAGAATCACAAATCTCAAGGATAAAATGGACATCTATACTCATGCAACCTCTGGAAAATGACATCTCTTTCTATCTGAAATATCTTAAGAATAGGTTACACGCTCCCAGTCTAGCACCTAAACGCATTTGGAGGACAGCGAGAGGGCGCAAGCTTTGAAATATCAACCACTTGTGCAATTACCTACAGGCCTCTGGTGGTTTGCCGCCACAGGGCGAGTGTCCATCTCGAGAAGGACAGCCGAGACACAAAATCCAAGATAAAGAATGTGTATGTAACAGAAATCAGTCTCTGATGTCCACAACTTTGGAATATAATACAGATATTTAGTCATTAAATAACCAAGGACAAGGTACTGATTTATAGGTAATCAAAAATAAAAAATATTTTAATGCTCTTAATCACAGGTCATGACTGTTTATAGCTGTTCAATATATTCTTTTCATATGTGGAATGAGAAGAGAAAAACAGCATTGAAACATGTTAATTGGAATACAATTAATGCATGGGCACCAACTGTCAACTGGAAAGTGTATCATCCTCAAAATCTGCAAATAGTGCCACTTTCCTCTTATACTACCTTAAAAAGACACCTACTAAGCCTGTGAGAAGATGTACGTTTCCAATCAATTTTCCACTGAGGTCCTCACAGATATCAAAGACTCAGGGTTTAATAACTAATTAAATAATAATGAAGGAAACAGAAATACAAATGCAACCAGAGAAGAAATGAACACTGATTGCAGGGGCCAAGTAAGAGTTTCCATTTGGGGTTGCCAAAGCACCGTTAAATGTTATGTGCACATCAGGGTGCAAAGAGAGCCTGTTGGTCATCCCAGAGGGGAGTACGACATCTGACACAGAGCAGAGGCGTTCTGGACCACGCAGACCCCATGCTTCAAAAGAACCGCATGGGAAACAGACAACACCGCTGCATATGGGTCACAAACAGGGCCTTCCAGCAGAAAAATAGAAGAACAGGTATCATGAGGAATGCAGGTTATCCAATCCTAGTCTTTACTCAATGCAAGCAAAAACATATCCTAACGAAGTCATGTGAAACCGTATAGTGTGCTGCTTACTTATTTATTTTGCTCTGACTTTCACCAGCTGCGGTTGAACTCAAACCCAAGGGCCCCAATAGTTGTCGGGTCTCAGATGCAGTATGGCTTGAGGGCCTATCTCCAATGCTGTGTCAGGGATTCTGCTCTAGTTGTCGGTTCACTTTTATAGCTTCCTTGAAATATCCGTAAAATGGAGCTAGTGAGCTTAAGAAAACTGCTTTAAAGCATCGGGGTGTAAATCTCCTTTAATACTACAGAACCTTGTGTTAACGCTGCCTTCAGAAACTGCTCACCGTATTTCTCTCTCCCTTTCCCTCCTCTCCACTCATTTCGTACAACATGGAACTAAAAGACCACATCTTCAAATTCCGCACAACTAGTTCGTGTTTTTCAGATACACTAAATGAGCTCCGGCCAAGAGTCCACAAGCCTTTCCTGTTTGGCTCTCAAGCTGCTCGTTTGTCTTTCTCTCACTGGTCAGAAGAACGTAACATTTCAATTACAAAAAAAGAAACTTCTCTCATAATCCTCGACGAATGTCCGCTGAGGTTCATCCGATGGCTGGCAAAAAGTTTCTTCACAGCTGCTCGAACGTCTCCCACGGAGGAGAAAAAAAACCCCACATGGGTGGGAGATACTTGGAGTTCTCAAAAAATAATGATGTTTGAGCCTTTTGATTGATCATACATCTCTCCCTGGAGTTTGATACGGTTTTTGGGAGACTTAAAAATCTGACAGAGAGAAATACAGCCTCAGAGAGGTCGGTATCGAGAAAACATTCGCTGGAGTAATGCAAGGCCTGTCAGCTTGCGAATGAAACGTCATGTTGTACCTGCAACGATGACATCACTACGAAATAACAATCGAACAGAAAGGAGCGTTGGGACAAAGCGAGCGAAACCCTGGTGGAAAATCAAGGCCAGTTTTTCCTTTCTCTTAAACTCTCAGGGCTGCGGTAAGCTTCAACCCTATAATAAAATAATGCACAGCAGCGTGTGTAGTGGATCTCTGTTTGAAAAATACTTGTGGAGAAAAAGAAAAACACATGGTGCGTAGTGTGGCACAAAACATATTTCATGCATGACTTTAGAGAATGTTAATAAGGATTAGAAACATACTTCAACTAATGTTCGGGTTCCCTCATGGGGCCATGACTGATTTTTACTCATGTTTCTCAAATGGGGAGACATAACATCTGAGGTAAAAGTTAACATTTTTAAAAACAAAAAAGGTAAGAAATGCTTTTAGGGGTATAATTTGTGAGCACGGTACTGAGAAAGCGAATCATTCTTTTCTCTTAATAGCTAATTCTGAGCGGTTCTCTTGTGTTTGCTCTCTTTCTGCAGTCTTTATTTCATTAGGATGTCATGTCAGGGGCCCTCAAGTCTCTCTCTGACCCCACACTCCGAGCACGGCTTCTGGTTAATGTTACATCGATACGGCTCTTGTAAAAAAAAATGCTTTAACGTACAATGTATGTTCGGTTTCCAAGGAAAGATGGACCAATTAATCTGATTATAGTCTCAAATCCGACAACATGTGTACGCGTGTATCTAAGCATGTGGGATGCAGATGTGTGGTGCGTATGTGCGTGCCTGCAAGCGTGCAACTGGTGGATCAGGCCAAAATGTTGAGAGGATACAGCAGCTGCCCTTCCACTGCAAATAAACTGAACATCAGCTTTTCAAAAAGCTCCGCAGCCTGTCAGATACTGAAACATCGGCACTACTTGAAAACCACGAAACAAATATGCCGCCATGCGCAGTCACTTTGTTAAAAAGGCAAAAACCCACAGCACAATACCACTGGTTTGTGTGCGAGCGTCGCATGGTGTACGGTGACATTTTTCAAAGTTAGGTTGGAGGATTGCTGCGGACGACAGGGGAGGGAAAAAGGAAAAAAAGTATCTGCGCCCCAAAGCAAGATACTGGTTTACTGTGAGCATGTGCACTTTTGTTCATCACATGAGGCCGCGTGGTCACGTACAAAGACAACTCAGCAACTGTATGCAAATACAGCTCACGTGTAAGTGACAGACAGCTGCTCTGAGACTGAAAATAACGACAGGAAAGAGCAATGAAAGGGATACAGAAGTGAAATCATAAACCTCTGTCCAAGCCTTCATGCTCCATTTGATATCATAACACTAAAGCACTTAACACTTCAGAACAGATCATTTGTTCTACTCTACTTACATCACTTGGTCCAGCGTTATGGACGATATGTCTCTTATGAAAGCTATAATACATTTCTGTCCTTGCTCTGGTTTTGCTTTGTTAGTAGTATGTAAATTGGTTGGGATTACCCAGACCTTACCCAGACCAGTTATTCAGGATGGTTTGTGATCCAAAAATGTATTGCAAGTGTATTCTAGTATAACATAACACAGGAGAAACACTAAATGCTAAATGCAAATTACAAACCAGTGCAGTCTTTTTAAGGACATTTTTGTTGACTTTTGCACTACTAACAATTATGCTACTGTGCCACACGTCTGATGTAAAATTCAGATCTTGAAACAAAATAAATGATCTGAACTGCTGCTTCTGTATGACAAAATATGAAAACAGAACATAAAACAGCACAGTCACATGCAGTCTTTTCTGGAAACTTTACCCTCTTGTAGCAGTACCATGGTAAAGGGATGGAATCAAATGGTAATACCACTGTGTTGGAAATAAACACCATGGTATTGATCAATATGGTATTTCTTTTACCTATACAAATGCAAAATCCCAAGCATTTTTATTTTTAATGATTTGATATTTTTCACATTGTCTTTACTTGCATAACTTGCCATTCACAATTTTCACATGCAGGTGTTGACCTAATAAAGACTTTCTTTGAGGCTGCTAAATGAGAGCATTTACAATGGATTGTAGATACATATTCCAATGTCCTTAATCCAATGTAATTTTCTTTATTTTTAATGTGTTTTGTATTGCATTGTTTAATTGCACAAAAGCTGCACCAGGCAACTCTGTAAGTCAGTGATCTGATTCAGACTGAAACGAAAACCGATTCATACAGTTTTTCCAATCAGTTTGTCTTATTATCTTATTGTCAGACTCAAAGGAATGATTCATCTGAGAACCAACAGAAAATGACAGACAAAATGATGACAGGGAAAATGTGCCAGCATACAGTAATATCCGCCACCAGACATGAATTTATCAATAAATTATGGTTGGTAAGTCATTGTCACAACTTAAAAGATGGCGGTCAAACAGTTTGTTATGTCATCTAATGGCTTGACTGATTCTGGCCAAGATATATTTGTAAAAAAATCTATAAAATTTATTTGATAAATCAATCATTATTGAGATGTTTTATAAAAGACACTAAAAGTAAAACACCAATCCAGAGCCTCACAACCAATAAGACATTAGTCAAATAAAGAGTACAATTTCTGTACTTAAATACGGTTTGGCTTTATTCCATTAAATGCTTTAATTTGTGTACTATTTTATACACTCTTTTAATTCTTTCACTCCTGTAAAGAGTTCATATGCAAACAAGGATGAATGTGACAGCAAATTGTTTGGATTGCAGCAGACTGTTTATCTCACAGATGGAGATGTTTTTGGGCGCGTGAGGCGTTCAGGCTTTGCCCTCAGGTGGTTTGGCACCGTGTCCCACCACTACAGAGCTAAAGAAGGAGGGCAGAGGAGAGTCTGGCGCACGGTGTGATGTGGAGCTGGAGGTCAGAGCTCTGCCGCCTCTCCAGCTGAGCACCAAGCGCCACACACCGGCTCTGGTTTCATGTTCTGGGCCGGGGGTCAGGATCGCTTTCCCCCTGCTAACTGCAGGGGCAGGGGCCGCTCCTCACGCCTGACAACAGACAGACGCCCACCTCGGGAGGGGGGAATAGACTTACTCACTCACTCCCAAGAAAAAACAACAGAAGCAGGGAAGCCAGGAGACGAGATGGATTGGTCTGAGATGGAGAACATGTTTGAAGCCATAACAGAAATCTCGGACTCTTTTTAGGTGGCGAAACATGCAAAAGTCAGGTCTATCTATTCTCCATATGCGTCTCCAGTGAGTTTAGCTTTCTTTCTCATTCAGTCCTTACCGCTGAATAAGCAATTCTAAGGTTCAACGTTTCTTCGAAACACTACTATGTCTGAACAGCATGTTTGTGTTTGTGGTTACGAATCCTGCCAAAAAGGGCATCGAGAGGACTGGTAAAAAGTGTACTATCAAAACAACAGCGTTCACGAGGTAAAACAGAAAGAAGACGCATTGTTTGACACAAAAACAACAGATAATATCTCAATATTAATCAGCCAATATTTACGTCTTTTTTTGGCGTGGCTCGTATGTAAACACAGACACATGTGTCTTCATTAAAATGGCACTATGAAATAAATCATTTTCTTTTATTCGATTTCATTCCCACATCCACCCTTTTTTCAGACTTGCAGATCATTTTGCTGCACTTGCGAGTGGTGGAAATTCCCAGGAAGATGTATTGTGGCTCTTTTCAGAGAAATATTAGCATCCAGCCAGGAGAGACACGGAAATACAGCGGAGAGGGGGAGAGAAAGGAGGGGAAAAGGCACAGACGATCAGTATCGTATTTTTAGGAATTGTTGCCGTTTTTTTGTATTTCGTTTTTTGCTCAAAAAGGTGGCATCCTCTTGTAAAAAAGCAAGATGAGACCTGACCTAAAAATGACATCACAAAGATTCCAGTTGAAACCTTCTCTAAAATAAAATGTTAAAAAATGTTCTATTCATATAATTTGATTCGTCGTGGAAACAAAATGCAATACAAATGTTCAACTTCCATTCGAAGTGCCTCACTGTGAACCAGATTTCCCTCTTTCTTTCCTTTTTTTCTTTAAGAAAAGCAGGGACAAGCGACTTTGTTGTAATCAGCATTATGCCAAAAATGCTGTTGCTCGATCTAAACTTGCATTGAACCCTGAATATCCCTTTAATTTCTGTAACTACAACATTAAAGCCAATTGTGTTTACACTGCTGTGGCTTTGTGTTTAACTCCTCTGAATCGTCTGACAGAAGAATATTACAATTTTAAACATCTGCAATCCAGTTAGCTGCTTACTCAACTCTTGTTTTTTTCTGTCTCAACTTCTTCTTTCATTCCATTCTCCATCACTGTGCCTTTTATTGACTCCGCCTAACATCCAAATATTTCCACTCTCCACTTTTTGAAGCCGCCATGGGTCTTTTGACCTCCAGCACAAATCATTTTAGCTGCTTGCGGGGGGCTCGCAGTCCCATGGAGGTATGGAAATACGATCCCCGCCATCTCCTGCTCACGTTTGTTTTCCTTGGTCCAGTCAGTGATGGGCCGATCAGCAGCGATCCCCATAGCGACAGAAGATCAGGACCGTTGGTGGAGAAACAGAAGGTCTTGCTGGTCAGAACACTGTTTTTTCAGATTACTTTAACCTGTCTTCTACTTCATCTTCCCCTCAACCCTGGGAGGGAGATGAGGAAAATTTAGACTACAATGTTCAGGATTTTGTCCCGGATACACACACTGAGCACTGATACACTCGCTTTGATGCTCAACAGGATGAAGCCATCTAATTTTCATATGTCAATGTGACCCTGGACCACAAAACCATGAGGGGCAGTTTTTTGAGTTTTATCCATCATCTGAAAGCTGCATGAATAAGGTTTAGGATTAGACAATATTTGGCTGAGATATATTTTGATTTGAAAATCTGGAATCTGAGGGTGCAAAAAATAAAATAATAAATATATAAATTAAAAATTGAGAAAATCATAAATACCATACCATATTATTAATCAAAAATTAAGTTTTGATATATTTTAGAATACTAGGAATTCTATATCTTCATGAAACATGAACTTAGAATACTTAATATCATAATGATTTTTGGCATTAAAAAAAAAAGTATAATTTTGACCCATACAGTTTACTTTTGCTTACTGCTACAAATATGTGACTTATGACTGACGTTGTGGTCCAGGGTCACGTATGTATAACTCATATTACCATGTCCAAGACATTTAAGAGGTACATGATTTCACGCTTTTAGCAATCAGCCTAGGCTTTCTTGTTTTTAAGCAGAAGCGTGTAAAAAGGCATTTTTGATTAAACTTTATAGGGGATAATTTGAAGCTTATAATTTAAAAAACACTAACATTAATTCTACATTTAAACATGTATTTTATTTAAAATATCTACTTGTAAAAGATTATTCTCATGAAAACTGAGGCTGACTTCTAGTATTTGATCCAAAAATCAAAATCAAAACTTACAATTACATCAACACTGTTTAATGTTTCAACCACTTAAAATATTGCAGCCAACCAAAATCTGTCATGTTCGCTACAAACACCAGGATGCGTTAAATTGTAAGAATTCAATTCCTGACCAGAATTACTTATCCATCATTTCCGTTTAATTTTCCTGAAAGGACCATATAAGTAGTTTGGCAACACTCAAGAACGGTTCAACTGCTGTTCTTCTCTTTTCCTTTATAATGAATCTAAAGAATTATCGCGATGCGGAGCTTTAGAACTGTGGTTGCGAAGTGAAAGGCAATTGGCTGGTTGAGGTAATCAGATTTGTTTCAGAGCATCTGATCTGGAGTCTAACGGACTTCCAACTAGTTAAAAGAGTAAATAAAGAACTGTGGGAGCTCCAGCTGAAGACAGATTACCTATAGCTCCAGGAGGGTCTGACCCGGAGAAAGTTTATTCCACGTGAAGGAAAACTGAGCGGCCGCAAAAGACCACAAAGCATCCAGCAAGAACCAGCAAAAGTCATTCTTTCAAGTCACCCTTAAAACCCTCTATTATTGGACCCAAACATGGTAAGGTAGGATTTCAAATTTAAAGTTGACCCAAAAATGAATATTCAGTCATTATACTCAACCTCATGTTGTTCCAAATGTGTGATTTTTGTAACACGTTATTTTAAGGCAACCTTGTTACAGATGTTACATGTACTTACTATTGTACTAAAAACAATAAATAATGGGTAATTACATTAAAGTGACCCTTAACCAAACTATAATCGTAACCCTAACCATATAGTTGGTACTGTAAATGTAATTAATTAATATCACCCAGTATTTGTAAAATGTATTACACTGTAACCTTAAAATAAAGTTTAACCGGAAGAACATTGGGTTCCAAAGAAAATGCTTAAAAGAATAAATTTAAAGACATATTTTATGTTCCACAGAAGAAAGAAAGCTAGGTTTCCATCCAAATGAGGGTGAGTAAATTATGACAGAGGCTTCCATTTATGGGGGAATATCCAAAGGTAAACCTGCCAAAATTCCAAAATGCTATTCATTACATTTCTGGACTTTTCCAGCATTGAGGGCTTTTTATTTTATGAAAATGCCTTCAGAACAAGGGTTAAATGGAGGGAGCAAACTGCTTAATGCGTATGTGACTCTGCCTGAGCCTCATAAGATCCCTCTCATGCTCACTTGGCTGTGAGAGAGGTTTCGGAGGGAGGAAGTGGCAGCGGTGCCATTCCAAAGCACAGTCCCATTCCACCTCATTCTTCCCTCTTTTCTCCCTCTGACACAAATAAGAGGATTAGGGCACACAGCTTCCGTCAGTCCCTCCATTCAAGACAATGCGGCGAAGAGCTTAGTAAGATAGCCTTGGATAGCGGAGCAGACCTGTCATTCAAATCAGCTAGTACTATGGCGGTTGGGAGGCTAATCTCATTAGGATATGAAAAAGAAAGAGAGGGAGAGAAAGAGACTGAGAAGTCCAAAATGAGATTTGATTATCATCCTCATAACTTGCATCTAAGACATGCGCCAAGCTTAAATCTTCTTGTCTACGACAAGAGAGTTGAAATACTCTCACAAGACAACTTAATAGTCCGGGATTATTTTGGAGGATGCAGAGACTTTGAAAAGAAACCAATTATTGTTATACCACTGGATTATGTTGCTGTTGTTTTTGCATTTACAAATTCTATCCCCCCCCCCCAAATTCAAATGCAAATTCTTGTTTTGAGATAAACCCACTTGCAAAATATCTTCATGCACAGGTAGAATGTATTAGATGGGTGTGATAGTGGCCTGTGGGCGAGCCACATGCCCTGTGGCACCACTTGCCATCCCAGTGGCAGTGTTTCTAGCGTATCTGAGAGTAGCCTGTGTAGGAATAACACTGTGGAGACACAGAGCTTCATCGTTATGTTGAGAACACTGTGGAACAAAGACAAGAAAAGAGCCTACAGCAACATTAGAGAGGAATGACGGAAAGATATTGTGCATATGGCTTCTTAATATTACGCTAAAATGTTAAGAATCTTTTTATTTACGTAGTGGGTGATATATCTGTTTGTGTGTGCAACTAAATAAACCAAATTGTAAGTCGATTCTCCTGAAAGAAACATTGTGCTCAGCATCTTAACCAGTTCAACTCAGAAACGCACCTTAAATTGCAATTTGGGGAGGTGATATCTGTTTGCCCAACCAATGAATGAAAAGTGGGTCTATTGCTTTCATTAATTATGCAACATCATTTTGGTGATGTTATAATGGCCAAGAAATGACACACTTAATCTAATACAGGATTACTCATTCATTCATCAATTAATTAATTTAAATAAATGCATATTAGTGCTCTCAAAAGATTAATCGCCACTAATCTAAAATAAAAGTTTTTGTTTACACAATATGTACATTGAACTTATATATAAAAAATATACAAACACATTTGTGTATGTTTAGGAAAAGTGTTATGTTTATATATAGAAATATATAAATGTATAAATATGTATACATACATATATATACACGCACACAATATATGTATGCAAATTGTATATATATATATATCTAAAATATATTGTGTATGCTTGTGTGTTTATGTATACATAAGCACTCAAACATACAATATGCTAAACTTTTAATCAAGATTAATCATGTTTATTTGCTAAGACAGATTTTCAAATTTTTTCGATTTTTTAAAAAAAAAAGTTTTTATTGTTAGTTAACTGTTACGTTAAACCAAAATAACACAACTGCAATTTGACTGAGATCAACTGGAATGCACATTTTAAAAAATACATATATATATATATATATATATATATATATATATATATGAAATTATGAGAGCTATTAAAAATTGTTATCTGTTTTTCCAAATGAACTCTTCATATATATGCATATTCTAATTTATTAAGTGTGTCAGGCTATAGTCAACAAAAACCATTGAGGTCAATGCAAATAAATGAAAACTAATAGCTGTGACATTTTCATAATCTTACATTCATAATGTAGAGTGGTTCAAGAAATGTTCGCTTCGCAAGTACTATATTTATAATAGTAAAATAAATACCCTTTCTAGTTGGCTCTGGCTGGCACATTAAGCATATAGACATAGCTTACATATTTTCCATGGTTAAATACTATCACAGCTGTGGAGTTACATGTCAAGGACATTAAGTAACAACAGTCACACATCTAAAAGAGGAGAGACATGCAGGGAAAACTAAATAATCTATTCCATGGGTGAATTTAAATGCAAAACCCAGTCATCTAACCCATTCTACACCAGAATAACATCCCGTTAGGTTGAAGCGTTAAACGTCTGGTGGTGGGGGGTGTGTGGCACTAGTCATGAGATGACAGATGATTGCATCATTTTAATGCTGCCAGGAGAGGCTGGGCTAATGTTGACACAAAACCTAATACTTCCTTGCAGAGGAACAGGCTGGCTCAGGCTCGGCCTCATCCCAGAGCAGTGCGCTTTGAGGGCCTTCAACACGGCAAGCTAAAACCCCTGAACGCTGCAGGATTAGTACCCGCCTCGCTCTAAACGTGCGCGTGCTACCTTTTCTCACACGCTCCTCGAAACACTGCTTTTTTTCATTTTTATATTTACATGACAAGTATTCAAACACATCACAAATCATTAATAAATCATTATACTGATCTACAGGTTATTTTAATTGAAACAATAAATGGAGAGTAAAGGCATTCACAATGTCAGGGTGTACTGGGAGGGTGTACGGCTCCAGTCATGTAGAAAACACACTGCCAGGCCCAAAATCCACTCATGTCAGCGGGAATGCAGCATCCCGCTCGCAAAGCAGAGCTAATTAAAAAACAACACATCGCAGGAGGACGCCCCCACAGTGTTAAAATAGAACTATCAGCACACCAGGGGATCATCCACAACTTCCTACTTCAAGCAAATTATCCCTGGACCAAGACTAACAACAGACTAGAGCCAGGTTCCACTGACTCCAAAGGCCAGATGAGAACATTCGAACAGTCAGCACTTGAAAAATACAGAAATATACAAACAAAAATGAATCTATCTATCTATCTATCCACACACAAACTCAGTGTACAGAAACCCTCCTTCTTCTCTCATGGCACAGAAATCCTGTGTTGTCTATTTCAGAACAATACAACGGCAAGAAACATCTTACAAACTAAAAAAATATTTTCTTCTAATCTAGGGAGTGCATTATTAATGTTTTCATGACATCAGTAACAACAATCATTATTTTCCTCTGCAGTAAGCCTATTCTGGTCATTTTTTAAATTATTAATCGAAATAAAAACAAAGGAATTATTAAAAATGAATATATAAAATATGTGTATTTGATTTGAATGCATAAAAATATGAATATAAAGCTATTATAATAACATTTAGGCTAACACAATAGCTAGAAACATTTCAAGAGATTTTAAAATAATAAAAGATGTTTGTCCAAACTACTTTTTAACGGTTTTGAATTACTTTATAACAGGCCTGGTCTATTTACTTTTTTTCTTCTTTCACCTTTAGGAAAGAAAGAAAGGAAGAGCGCAGGATGCATTGTAGTGGCGTTGCAATTCCAATTCATTCCGAATAATTTGCAATACAGTAAAGATAATTCCCACTAATAGCCTAGCCTGAAAACACAATTATATTTCCATAACCTGTGTCTTTAATTGGCGCTAACGCAAAGGTCTGCTCGGTCATTTAAAGAACATTATATGCAGATCGTAATTCCAAAGCTAATCCTCTATTAACGAAAGCCTGTTATTCAAAGTTACTCTCGAGCTACAGCGAGGGGAAATTTCCGCGCCAAAACAAGCTATAAATTCCCGCCGGTAAGCTCGTGCTGTAAATAGCTGACAGAGAGGTGTGAATATGAGCGTTTGCCCAATGTTGTGATTTACGGTTCTAATGATTATAGGGCATGAATCAATTGATGCTAGTGTGTCATTAGGCGGAGTTCCACCAGAAACGGCCAAAGGCTTCAACTTCGTGCCACGGGCGCTTTGCGGGGTTGACAAGTACAACCTAAATGAACGTCATAAAAGTCAAAAAGGTGCCAATTACATCTACTAAGTGGCCCGTCATTGCGAAATAAATAAACAAATATTACTGCTATAGCTAGGCTACCTGTGTAGCGCGCGTATGAAAGGACCCCCATAGTAGAGGTGTGAAGTGTTTTGAAATAAAAGGTGTTTTAATGCGAGCAAAAAAATTTTTTACACGAACCTAATGCCTTATTGGCATTCACGAGGCCTTAGATTGCAAGTGGTGGATGCAAAGAAAAAGGTGAGAATAACAGGTTTCCCAATAACAGGTAAGTTGTTTAACTATGCTATATAGCTTAAATATAATACCATACTAATCGAAAAACGTTTTCACGTGCTCGGCCTGTCTCAGCGCTAGCTGCTGTCTCCAGGGCAATGGAATATAAGACCACAGCTATGAAATTAATTTTGTTAACACTAACTCTTCACGGTCAAACTGAAAGAATCGGTGACTATTAAAGTCAGGCGGTAGATATGGCTCTTTAATTATTGCATGGTGTCGGACAGGGACCTCCCAGTTATCACCATGAGAGAGGGAGCTATATTTTAAAACCCTTGACACAAAAGCTTGCAAAAGTATTGACATACATGGGGAGAAGACATGCAACACAAGGCGCCCCGCGGTCCACTCACAGCTTCAGGACCGGGTGAATATCAACACAGCACCCACCCACTGTGCGAATTTAGGCTATCCCATGCCATGACTACACACGATTTTATAACCGGAAATAAGAAGTGCGATTTGAGAACATTTTAATTTATTTAATCTGTGTTTTAAAAAAAAGATTTTGTATCTGCATCACTTTACATTCATGGTGGTATGGTTATATGTTAAATAGTCTAAAAAAAACAAACAGGCCATTCTGCAACACAACGATAGAAATGGCCCACAAATGCAAAGTACAATAACATCACAAACGGTAATCCAATTGATAATAGGTCTAATAATAATAAATTAGCTAAACAAACGAATGAAATAAAGAGATTAAACAAAATAAATAAAACATACAGGAAGATAAAACAATAGTGCGTTATTAAAACAAAATAGTGCATTTATTATTTAAAGTCAGTCAAAAAATGAATGTGTTTATGTGACCATACAAGAATTAATGCCTAATGTTACCAGCATCTGTGTTACATGGACATGGGCCTACTGTACGACAGGTGATCAAATTATTATGTCGTCCTTGACTGATCGAATGATCTATGAAAACGCTAAATTAAATGAAATCGCTTCATTTTGATTGGCATTGCGTTGAAAAGTAGCCTATAACAGATAAAAAAAAAAAGATCCAGTGCAGCTTAAACTGGAATGAAAATTCAAGCCAAACTAGCTACCACTCACTAATAACAGTTCAGAAATAAGAACTAGACAACGCAGGAACTAACTTAATTATGGCCATAACTTAACATAAATAAATGCCTGATAAATATGAAGACAATTCTTCGACAATACTACAGTACACTTGGCGTCACAATCAGAATTTTAAGATGATGACAAGTAAAATAAAACCATACCGTTTACGCCACCATTCAGTTCAACTTTACGAACAGAAATATTCTGAGTGTTAGTGCGTAAAAACGAAAGGTTTGTCACTTTCTTTGCTTGACCGCAGTTCAGTGAACCTGCGTGCGTGACACCAATAATATATTTTTAAAAATCCATGCTCTTACTGTTGGTAGTCGTGTTTGCAGTAAAGTTTCCTCTCCCGGAAGTAGCAGCTGGTGGTGAGCGGTTGTTGACACACGGCGCATTGCAAACACTCCTCGTGCCATGAAGACTCGTTGACGCGCATCAGAAAGCGGTCGGATATCGGCCGCTGGCACCCCTCACACACCGCCTGGTGATGGCACTCCGTCCCTGGTGAACAAATGCATCATTTTAATAAGACTCTGACTTCATCTACATTTTTAAAAATAAGGATACATAGATGAACAAGTGGTATCATTTTTTAAAATTTAAATATAAGGCTTTATTAAATAAACCAATACGACACGGTGAAAAAACAACAACAACAACAACAACAAATGCCGTGTGCATAATAACTGACGATTTATTATTAGTCTGTTATTATTATTATTAATACTATTATTATTGTGCTATATAGGCTACGCTTACAGTATAATTACTATTACATTCAAACTACCAGTCAAGTCTCAAAAAGTTTGTATAATTGTGATTCTAAAATAATTGGCAACATAGCCTAATATATTTGTACTTTTTATTTATTTACCATACAAAACAAAAAAAGTCAGCCATTAAAAACAAAATAAAATGGTTATTAAATCGTGTAGGTGTTTGGTTTGTATGTGTATGTGTGTGTGTGTGTGTGTGTGTAATCTATTTGTATTGTATTACTATTTTCTTTTCGCCAGTATTTAGACGTAACAGATATTAGTATGAATGAAGCAGACATAATATTTGTGTAGATGTGTGAATGAGAAATAAGTATAACGGTTTGTATCCAGAAAAGACAATATTGGAGCATCAAAATAAATACATTACGTTGTCCATGAAATGTAAGAAATATATATAGATATATAAGTCAGCTGCGTATTGGGGTTATTTTCTTTGAGAAACAGCATTTATTATTGGACAGTTATGCGGCCGGCCGGTAAAAGGCATCGCGCATGAGGATGCATCCCAGCCGCCTGCATAACTCGACAGCCACACATCCAGCTTTAGTTCTCGCGTACGTCTCGATAAAACAGCATTGTTAAATTCTCTGAAATTATCTTTTTATTACAGTAATGCGTGCTCACAATTGTAGGCTATAATATACTGAAAACAATGAATCATTTACCCAGCATAACTCCAAGCGTAGCCTGTCCCGACCGCAGCGGATGGTCTTCGATTTTTATACCGTCCAACATCTTTAAATATCCCCACTGTTACCAGCAAGAAAGCGCCGTCCTATTGACTCAGGACCTGTTGTAATATCCACAACAACACATTTGTCAGAGTTGTCCACGCTTCAAATCCCAAAACTATAGCACATAACATTACAGAAATCTCAATCTCACGGCTTTTGCCGCTAAGATGGCCATCTCAAGAAAACTTTTCATTGCAATTGCCACTTGCAAGATTAGCATTTGCTCTCGATCAAACCTTGATACAGAAGGACAAGAAGACGTAACTATAAAACTTAAAACACGCGCTAAATCACCTGTTAATTAGTGGCCGAGTCAATCTAGACGTTTTCTGCACGACGCGCAAAGTTTGTATCCCGGCAGTGTCACGGGCTGCAAGGGAAGATCCTCCCTTTCCTACACCGTGCACGAGTCGTCTCGTCCCGCAGAAAGTTTTCAGGAAAGTTGTAAAATCCACGAAAACGTAAAGAAGATGTCTAAACGTTAACTCTTAAATTAGTGCGCCATTTGGCTCCCTGCAGCTTGAGAAAGCTCAAAACTGAGATAGGCTTGAGAGAAAGCACCCTCCCCTTTTGGTCGCGTCACTTTGCAGACTATTGACTGATATAGGGATGCTATTGGTGCGCCAGTGTTCGTGCACTCTGCCGAGTGGAACTAAATGCGTTCCGCCTCCAAAATCGCATTGCCTCGCAAACTAGAGGCGCACAAGGATGGTAAACAACGTTACGAAAATTGTGGTGAAACAAATGAGTGTAAAAACACAGTTTAATTCAGACAAAAGGCCTGAAGAAAGAAAGAAAAAAAGAGTTCACATATTCATAAATGTATATATGTGTGTGTGTGTGTTCCGTATTAATTTTGCCAGAATGCTTGACAGACAATGTAAAATGTTACATTTTAAGCCCTCAATTCTTAAACAAGTATCCTAATGCGTTTATAGACACAGACCAGTGGCACGCATTTGACAACATTTTGGATAATATGCAATTTGCGTTTTAATGAACAACTGCTTCTGTAAGTTTAACGAAATAAAATAAAAAAAAATAAAAAACAACGTTTGACAACAAAACAATTAATGTTAATTTTATTCTTAATAATATTATTAGTAGAAGTAAAAGTAAGCTATATTTTTATTGTGTGGTACTGTGCGTTTATGATAAACACAAGAGGAACGCTGGAATGGAAGCGCTTGCAATTACGCGATGTTGTTGCTTTTGTAATTAATCACAATAACCTTCAATTTGTAAACAGCCTATTGTAATGTAAAAGGTTACTGTTATTGTTGTTGATCTAAATAGATGGTGGCACTTCAAACCTTAAAGCGCATGTTACTCTTTGGTTTTACTCCGGCTGTTCCGAGGCCCTCTCCTCTCATGCAGAGGCTGCTGGCTTTGATATCAGGTAGCGGAGCATCACGCCTGGCCCGTCCGCATGCTTTGTGCTTTTGTGTCCATTATGAAGCCTCGAACCTTCTGACCCTCGTCTACGATGCACCTGGAGATCAGGGCTGATAACTACAGACAGCAGCCGACAGAGTCCGATGAAATAAAAAAGCAAACCCTTGTGCAGTCCCACAGGATGGCAGAGATGGAGTAATAATACTACCGATTACACAGAAAAGATAAAAATCGAGCCAATGAGTTAGATGTCGCAAATTTTATTTAGAAAGCTTTGTGGGTTTTCTTCCGGAGGGACCGCTTTGGTTAGATCTATTCTCATCAAAAAAACAATAAACCAATGAAGAGAGGACGCATCTGAACAAATGTAGCGATGCAAGAGATAAGCGATGAATCTTTTATACATTATTAAAATGTGTAGCTCCTTTGTAATTGTATTATTCCGTTACCTTGGCAATTTACTCAAGAGAGCGTCTTATTAAAAACAACGAAGAATCGCTTAACTGTTTAAATGACAAATAATGTTTGCAAAGCATAATTTATGGCAGTATTGTAAAGGAAATATTTTTGCTCACCGTTTTGATCATGAGGGAAAACAATAAATCAGTTGTATTTATGGCAGCTTCATGCTTCACAAATGTTTGAGACAGGCTAACGATAGCCATGACTACCAGTGATATACATTGGCTACCTATTGAGAGCAATTGTTAGGATCCCAGTGCTTGATATTTGGCTTGAGAACCACAAATGGTCGCGCCTTTCATCTTCAGGTCTTTATTAATTGCACGTGTCCTCAGTTGTTGCTAAGATTAACTACGCTCAAGTCAAGCCCTCGTTCTCTCTCTTTATTTATTTGGAAAAGTCAATCTCAAAGTATAAAAATCCTCTCTAAAAATGCTTAAAATTCGTCAAAATAAGAAAAGGGAATGAGCAATATTGATTTGTCTCATTGCCTATTTCATAACGCGTAATGGGATTTGGCCACTGAAACGTCAGTTTTTAATATAACTAATATTTGCCTTCAGTGCCTGAAGACATATACGCGAGCACGAGAGTTAACGCGCTCCTTTCCGAGCGTCATAAAGCTACGCTGAGAAGGAGGAATGCACGCGCTTAACTCGCGTTATACGGAATTCGTCACGCTCCCCTGTTACCGCCTCACTCCCGGGATTCCGTAGTACCTCCGAGCCATTTAGGAGACTTCAAGCAGTCGCCAAGTGAGATACCTGTGACGACCCTTCATTATCGAGTAACCCCCACCAGCCCAGCACCTTCAAAAATAAATATCTTCAGCTGACACTCAGAAAACCATAGGCCACGGCGGCCAGTTCATTACGGTCCACTAAACGGGTTATTCTCGGTCGAACTCAGCTGAAGATGTATTTTAGTAGGCTGCTTCCTCTATTAGACTGTAGAAATGCCTTCGATTAAATGGTTTAAAGGTGGAGAAAAAAATATTGTTATTAACCTATTATTCTACTGCTATTTACTGTAACAACAATACCGTTTTATATATTAGCAGAGGTGAACGGAAAATCCAAATATAAACGATAACATGTATTTTTTTGATAACATCATTGTTATTATTTTAAGTTAATATTGATATAACTATTTCATTGTTAAATGAACCTAGCCTATTTGTGAAAATATATTTAAAATATGGAAGATTTCATTACTGATAAGAAGCGGGTCGCCTGTCATAATTGCCGCCATGTAGAGATCACATGACAGTTTTTGTTCAACATATATTATCGAACATTTCCGGTTTAGAATCAAGTAATTTGCTATTTCTGGGGTGGCGAAGGAAATTCGCAAAATGCTGCTGCTTCCTTCCAAGTAGCTCACCAAAATGAAAAAATAAAATAAAATAAATAAAAAAGCGAGTGTCTTGTTGTTAAAAAACAAGAAAAAATGTGGCACCGTTTCCTAATTTAATGTTTAAAAAAAAAACCTCGTGACTCACCATCATTAGGGGAGATCGATGGATCATTTACCTTTATTAAGGTTCACCGAACATCCTTAGTAGTGAAACTGGAGCCCGAGGGTCGTGCTTTTGCCTAAACAAGATTTGTGCAAGGCTCCCCCTTGCGTTTCAATTATGATCTGCAAAGAAACGACTAGGCCTATAATGACAGACAGATTGCTTTAGGTAAATGTGGAAAAATAGTTTGTCATTTAAAAAAGACAGACAATTTGATGCACAAATTCTCTTGTATCACTGGTTTAAATTATTATTGAGATATGTCTGTTGAAAAACAGCTTAAACCTTGCAAACTACCTAAGACCGGCAAACTAGCTTAGGTTTAGTTAAGACTTTTTTTCCCCCCAGAAGGGATGTGCTACGAAAAAAGTAATTGCTAGAGAGAGGAATGAACTGTGTCCAAGGCCGTCAGCAATATGCTGGTGGCGTGACTTGTGTGTTTCAGGGACTTGGCCTTTTGTTTGGAACTCCGCTTTACGAAGTGTTTCATAAAGACGGATCTCATTGGACAGGCATGAAAGGCAATCAGCGCGAACGCCTTACATGTTTAGAGTCCCTTAAAAGTCGTTTGACTTCCGTCACTGGTGGCGCAAAGGCCCAAATGTTGTGCCCACAAAAGTTGAAAGGGTTTTAGTGAACGCACGAGATGGTTTCTGAACTCTGCTCTCTGAAGAATTTTGACAACGAGGCCCAAAAAGCAAGAAACGCAAATAGATGTGATTTATGTAATGTTGCTTGAGAAAGTCACTTTAATTGTTTTCTTTCAGACACCCCCTCCTTCCCTCTTTCTAAATGGTGCGCCTGAGCGGCAGGTGTGTGGCACGTGCACCATAGTGAGCGAGAGAGAGGGTGAAAAAGCCAATCTAAACTCAATAAAGGTTTGCAAGCTTTGCTACACTGTTTTAGTTAAACAACTCGGATAATTCGACCACAAGGTAAGAACATCGCACCACGCATTAAGAAGACTTACGCAGTTTGTTTATAAAGTAACGGGGGAAAAAACTGAAACATGAAAAGAAAAAGAAACATTGCTATTGTGAATTCTAAAATATATACAAGTATACAACAGCAATGCAAAAACGTTTAAAACATTATTTAGATACTAACTTATGAACTTTTTTTTAAAGCGCGTTTGCATGATAAATGTCATTTAATATAGCTTAAATATATTAAGTTTTGAATCCTGTATTCGGAAGCAAAAATGTGTTTTTCCATACTTTTTCAAGTTTGAGAAAAGAAGTGAAAGTAGCAACCACTAACTAGCTAAATGACAGATTGAAAATAAATAAATAACTAGTACGCTCATCAAACGAAAATATAAATTTTGAAGGAATTGGGTTTTGTTTAGTTTCTCTCTCTCTCTCTCTCTCTCTCTCTCTCTCTCTCTATATATATATATATATATATATAAATACATGAAAAATAAACAAACTAAAATAAAATTACCAAATAAATTCGTTTCCCGAGGGGGAGCAGTCCCTTGTAATGTACTGCGAGTTATTAAATGAACAGCGAGTTTATTTTTTAACGTTGTTAGATTTGCTCTGCCTAAATATATCAGTATTAATGAAAGAGCGCTTTACAATATTAAATGGTTATAATGCAAACTCAAATTAAAACAACGATGGCAATATAATACAATTCTGACATAAGCAACAACAGCAATAATAATCATCATCATATCATAATAATAAAGGTCTGCATTCAAGGAACGTGCATAAAACTAGTGTCAATTATAACTTTGAAAATAAAGTGTTAAGTGAGGTATATGGGATGCGTTTGGGCTCTATAGCAACACCTCAGATGTCATGACGGACTCTCTCTGAAGAGTGTAGTTTTCACAGCTGAGACGCATCACTGCCATCTAACGATGATTTGATTGCAAAGAAATAACGTCATCGAAATGTATTTATACACCGACACAAACATATATATTTAGATTATTATGATATAAATCGAAAAAAAAAAATAGCAAAATGGCTTTAAAGGATTTTTGCATTAAAAAAGGAAATTGGACAGAATTAGCGTTCTGTAAATGCGTAATGTAATTAATAATAATTTTAATAATACAAAACAATTCGTTAAATATACAATTTATGAAACATTTGTTTCGAAACAAGAAACGCTATACAATTTTAGCTGTAGGCTATAACCACGCTAAAAATGGCTAGTGATGTTCTAAAATTATTATATAAAAATATATAATATATTATAATATAATATATATATATTTACGCTTTAGATTTTAATCTCCTAGAGATTTATTTTCGCGGAGTCTCAAACATAAGGCTGATGATGAACACAAGAGCGTGGTAAAGATACATGTTAGAGATATTAACCTACACATAATATGCTGTATTTAGTGTATCGGGTAAATCTTGGTGCTGTTTGGAGCGTACGGGTTAATCCTTCACTTATCTGAACAAATCCTGAGTAAGAAAGCAAACCCTGCTAATGGCAGTGAGAAGCAGACACATACAGTAAATTGTACGTGGCAGTGAACTTTCAAGTTTGGATCCACTTTGATCTTTTAATGAGTTTTTGCTATAATGAACCATTACACTTTTCAGAGACTTGAAAACAAGATAAAAGGCAGCTTTAAGTTAGTTTCACTCGTTTGAAAATATGTCTTACTAAGGCCACTGATAAATTAATAAATAAATAAATGTAAACAAGAATGATTGTTTTTTGTTTTTTAGCGGAACGCTTATTAAATTTGGTGTAACGTTTAGTGAAAAAAAAAGTTTTTCCTTTCTTTGCAAAGTTCTTTTCAGTAAGTTTTATTAGAATCTGCAGTCTCATAAACTCTTGCATTTAAAACAAATTGTAGGCTAACATAAAACTTAATAACATAATAACAAATAGCAGCATACGTTTTGTTGTGCTGAACGGACAATTTAGCCAATTTGACATTTATTTTCAATGTTGTCGTGTTGCTTCGTTGAATTTTGAGTAATATATTTGCATATTACACATTTTGAATTGATAAAACCTACTAATATGCAATAAAGATAGAATAATATCGATCAATATTTGAATATGCAATAGTTATTACTTCTTTTGCACCGAAGTACAGTTTGCCCAGGATGGACATGTCTCAATTCGCAGTGTTACATAGAGGGTCAATATCGCCCTCCAGTGGTCAATCTAATTTGAACTTATTTCGTTTCACTGACATGCTTCTGAAGAAACAGTATTCCCCGCTTGCCGTCTGGATCATGTTTACCAACAGTACATGAAATATATTTCATCTACTGTTACATTCAAGAGGGCTGATCGTTTGAGTTTCATATACCAGATAGATAGTAGATAGTGTTTGACTCATACTCATGTTGTAAACAGAAAACAACAAATAACAACTTTTGCTAGTGTTGTAAATTAACATTTTGGTAAGACACTGCAAGTCCAGTGCATTTATTATTTTTCGAGCAAATAGAAGAGGACAATTCATTTGAATGTGCTTCTGATTTGAACATACTGGAATTAAGAGAAAAAATGAAAAGAGAATGAACTCGCCCTCAGGCCATCCGGTATAAACGAGTTTTTTCCTTCATCAAAACAGATTTGTTGAAATTTTGTATTACATCACTTGCTCACCAGTGAATGGGTGCCGTCAAAATGAGAGCCAAATGATAAAAACATCACAATAATCCAAGCAACCCACATGACTCCAGTAAAGCGAAAAGTCTCAAAACATTGCTTTCTGCTAAAATATGAGTAATATTTTGCACAGAAATATGCACAGATTAAACCCCAGATAATCCAAAAGCAGATTTTTTTAATGGATTTTTTAACAGAAGCATTATGGTTTATGGATAACTGCATTTGAGCAGAGGGAACGGTTCAAAGTTAATCTGCTTTAATGATGGATTTGTTTCTTCCAAACACGGAGCTTCTCACTCAACAGAACATCAGCCCATGTACTGGATTATTGTGATGTTTTTATCATCTGTTTGGACTCTCATTCCGACAGCACCCATTCACTGCAGAGGACCCATAGGTGAGCAAGTAATTTCTCCAAACCTGTTCTGACGAAGTGACGTAGTACGTCTTAGTAGGGCTGAGTAAAATTTCAGTATTTTATTTTTATATTGATGAACATTCCAAAAGTGACCATAAAATATAAATGACTACATACTATATAAAAGAAAAGAAAAAGGACAAACAAATTGCACGTATAGTCTTTCATCCAGACTTCTTTTATCTAAGGTCAGGATCTGAAGCAGATCAAAGTTAGCTTAAGATGAAACAGACTATTTTAGGTAGAGCTAACAAAAGCGCTGTTGAAAGAAGATGTGTTTAATTTCTCCTTCGAATCTGGCAAATGTCACATGGTTTGTTCGGCAACTTTGTATCCTTTTAATGCTAAAGAAATACTAACAAATAATCTTTTATCAATGCTATTGCACAATTAATGTATCAGCGTTTGCTTTGTTGTTATGGAAAAGAGTTAAGGCTTTCGTGAGGCCTGCAAATCCTTACAGCGCAACTAAAGGGATGGTAACGTTTTCCAAACTACATGAGATTTACGATGCTTTTCAGCAGATGGTTGTCTTGTTCATTGGGTTCTTCTCCAGACTGATTTATTCATCCCATGGCAAAGCGGGCTCAGTGGCGGCTCTGAGTCTGATTTTAGGATGCGTGCCATTTACAACATACATCCCCTGCTTCTTTTTTGTGGGAGGAATAACTTCAGTCAGAGCTCTTGAAATGAAATGTGTGCAACCCGTCTTGTGGCCTGAACACTGAGAAGTTCTAAATAGATTCGAGTCGCCACATTGAGAAGAGCTCATGTCTGAAAATTTGTCACTGGTTTGTAATTATGGCCAGCCAACAGTGAGTCGTGAAGATTAAAGGGGAAACACTGGGATCAAGGTAATTGCTTAATGTTTCTCATCAAGACTTCAACTCGAAATTTCAGGTGCTTTGATGACTGTCAGGCCTCTGGTTTCTCTTTTATTATTTTCAACCTTGTTATTACTCTCTTTAATAATAAAACTCTAATAATAATAATGTTTTTTAACCCATCCATGCACCATTATGTTTTTTTTTCAAGTTTAAGATATTAGGTTATAATTTCTGCCAATTTATATGTGTTTTTCATTATTTATCTTTCTTTCTTTCTTTATTTCCATTTTTTTTTTGTTTTTTTTTTTATTTCCAATTTTATTTTAATTAAGTTGTATTGCTTTTGACAATACTGGTGGTCCAGTTTTTTTGACAAATGCAATAAAAATAAAATAAAATTCCACAGTCATTAAATGAACATGAGGTTATTAAATCTCTATACTGTATATATGAAAATAAAGGGTTAAAATGTCTACATGCTTAATGTAAAACATAAAACAGTATTTTTTGTAATTGTATTTTGTATCACTATATATATAATATAAATATTTGTTTTATTTTTTATTGCTTGACATTTTCTTCTAAAAATTAGCTTCTTTTTTTTTTATCAGGCTCGTATAGGTTTAATGATTTTACTTGATGGTTCTTGATTAATAACTTTAAAAATAAATGTTTAGAATACATAAATAT
>JAUYWG010000041.1:11621062-11647703 GCA_034779775.1 Enteromius afrohamiltoni
TATATTTTTTATATAAATGTATTTAATATATAAGCATAACATGTTTTCTTAAATACACGTGTATGTGTCTGTATTTATTTAGCCATAATAAAAATACACAGTACACACTTATATCTTATGTAAACAAAACCGCACTGATATATATATATATATATATATATATATATATACAGCACTGATTTATACACACAAACACACACACCACCTAAATCAACAGACGTGACAATTTCACAGGCCGCATTCAGCATTGCTTTGTTATAAATGTAATTCACAGCACAGCTCCCAATGTCTGCGTCTGAGTGTGGGTTGCTCCAGATGTTCCTCAGCTGGCTGGATCTGGAGATGAAGATCTGTGCAGCGTCTGTCAAAAGCTAGCTTTTCTAATCTATCCAGCACCCCCTCATCTCTATCAACACATTCAATGCTCCCTGCATGTGCTGACCTGGGGGTCTCCATATATCCCACGAGAGCAAAAAATGACTTTCAGAGCACTGAAACCGGTCCAAATGCTGATCCTTTCCCCGTGTGTTTAAGATCACAGATAAATAATGACCTGGAGTTGAGCTGCTGAGCTCTGTTTTTTACTGGAACACAAAATGTTGCAGAAAATATGCTTAAATTCAACTGAAATCAGAAATGAAGACTGAGGTGAAAAGGCCTTTATCAAAAATGTAAACATTAAGTTAATTTTCACTATTAGTTTATGGCCAATATAATCTAGATCAAGTCAGAAGTGTAAGGGTGGAAAAGCAGCTTTGGTTTAAAGTCTTCAGATTTGTAGCCGTGTCCTGGCCATCATTTACTGGTCCATCTGCTGGGCTATTAGAGCCTGCAGTTTTGAACCCCCTGAATGGTCAAATGTAGTTAGTGGGCTGAAACATGAAGGTGTGAGTGGATTCTGCACAGGATTTATTGCTGTGGTCTCCCTCATCAAAGGTCAGCATGGAAGATGGGTTACAGCCTAGTAAAGAACAGACCTGCGGCATTAGAGCTGTGAAGTTCTCAGTCTTATGTAGTTTCCAGGTGTCTAATTGACTATTTTAAATAGCCTATCTCTGCCAGATTTGGGTAACAGAGAATATACATTTCCTATCAAAATACTTAGAAATAATAGAATCATAATAACAACACTATACTGAAGTAATATTCAAAGTTATTATAAAATAATACGATAAGATTATTTCAACAGCATATAGCTTACGATTTAGATAGGGATAAATATTAAAATAATTATCCACATCTAAAACATTAAGCATAGTGTTAGCATTTAAGCATAATAATACAAATAATAAGGTGTTTTGACCTTTAAAATAAATAATAAGCAATAATAAATACTTCCATTATTTCAATAGCACTTTATAAATTTACAATGTTTACATTATGAATAATTTTTTTTTTTTTTTTTTTAACAACAATACTACTACTACTAATAATAATGCATTTTGACTTTTAAAGTAAACAAATGTTATAAATTAATTTTTAAATAATTTGATATTTTACAATGTAAATATACATTAAATAAAGGTCTTTGCCCTTAAATTTATGATTTAAGCTACAAGGTCTGAGCACAGACCGATATATCAATGAACAGGAAGTATGTCGATCCTAACGAAGTTATTAGAGCTGCCCATCTGGACACATGGGACTTCCGTCACTGCACTTTAATTTACAAACTTTTAATGGAATCTAGCTGATACTTTTCTATTGAATTTCATTCCAATTTTCTGAACTAAATGAACTAGATCTAACAAATATGACAAGAAATAAAACCTAAAACCAACTGGTCATCAAATCACCCCCGAACACAATTAAGCCGAGTTTAAAAAACATTTAAATCAACCCTGTTCTCCCCATGGGTTTACTCAGGAAAAGAGGAGGGAAAACAGCTCTCTGGGGGAGTGTTGGGAGTAACAAGAAAACAAGCTCCCTCTACAAAATCCCTCTCTGTAGTTGTCAGTGTTTTCCCCCTGGACCACTTTTTGAATCATAAACATCTTAACAGGGCCTGCCTCCCGCGGGAGCCCCTGAGAGTTTCCTACAAGCAGACTCAGGAGCTGCGCTCTTATTGCATCCAGGTGGCCGTGGTAAAAAGCGCTGGCCTACCATAAATGTCCCATAAAATGCAAGTGGCACCTCCAGAGGTGGATAGGGTCACTGCACCTGTCTGTGTACTGAGACTCGATGTTTCCTCTTCCGACTCCACTCTCACGCTCCCTCACTCCTCTACCTACACTCTGCTTCTCTCTTTTATCGCCTCGCATCGACTATCATTATTTTATGATTATGATTACCGTAATCAGTAAGCAATGAGAAGTTCTGTGTTGATGGCTTCCAAAATGACGCTAAATATCAAATGATAAGTATGCAGATTTGAGACATTTTTATAGCATATTGTTAAATCCGTAGCATGTGTCCAGCGGTGAGTGGTCCACGGGGACCAGCATCCTTATGCTCAGGTTTAATTGGCCTTCATGCCTGGACATGGGGCCACCACGCTTTGATCTCACTTAAAAGAAGCTAATTGATCTCTGTGTTCAGGCCACTTTGTGATGTCATAAATGGGAGAATAGAATGATACAAAAACAAAACTTTTCGTAGGAAAAATGGACATTCAAAATGTAATTATAAGACTAAAACTATTATCAATAAAATATATAAAAAATTATATGTTATAACAACATATGATGATATAAAATTATTATTATTATTATTAGTAGTAGTAGTAATTTTTAGTAGTAAAACGTTAATTCAACACATGCTGACTGTAAACATGTTGATTTTAATATTAATATTTTACCATTAATAAATCTATTATTATTATTATTAAATATTTAGTATTAAAACACTCAATCAACAAATGTGCTTATTATAAATATATCGGAAATTATATTAGTAATATCAAAATGTAGTAAAATACAATAAAAATATCAATACATTTTTACATAATAATAATAATTAAAACACTAAATGAACAAATGTGCTTATAAAGACGTTGGCAATAATGTTAGTAATATCAAAATCTAGTCATAATCAAATTATCAATACAAGTATGCATAATAATAATAATAATTATAATAATTATTACTATTACTAGTATCAATATTGTTTTTTTTCCTTAAGGATTTAGGATTAAAAACAACAAATCAACAAATGTGATTATTATTATTATTATTATTATTGTATTTGTAATATCAAAATGTAATTTAACACTAACAATTAAGTAAGAAAAAGAAAGAAAGAAAGAAAGATCCAGGCAAGACCAAGGGAAAATGACTGAAATGCTGAAAAAGAATGGGAAAAACATGAAAGTTTAACTTCCAGACACAGACAAGTTAGGATGTGGGCCGCTGGTGGGGATAAGTGTGTGGGACAGGACAGGAGAAGGAAGCAAAAGAGAGCGAGAGAGAGAGAGAGATCACCTCACGCCCAGACCCATTGCTCCTCAATTACTCTAATGTGCCTCATATGGCTGAGGTACTCTAACAGAGAGAGGGACAGAGTTCTTGCACTTGCCTTGCACTTTGATATCACTCTTTATTCTGTGCCAGATCCAGACGTCTCCCCCTCGGGTCCAGTTTGAGCTTGTTAAGAGAGAAGTGCAGTGAAGACCACACGGTGCAATCTCCGTCCATGTTTCTCCTGCAACGCCATGCTCTTAACCTCCACATGATGTCATCAACACAGAAAAGCATAACTGTGCACATGCTTTATGGCTTGTCATAATAACTCTTGTTAAAGGTGATTGGCAAAATAAGAGCGTATGGATGTTTGCGTTGAGCAACAAAGTGCTCCGTCCTTATAACCTACTGTTGAATATTAGCCAGTTATAAAGGATTTTAGGGGGGGTTGGGGTTTAAAGTAAAGTTGCTGTCTGTTGCTTTCTTTTCCAAAAATGTATTGAGATTTTTGCAAAAATATTAAGGAGTCAGTGCCATGGAACACAACTGCAAACGGACTGAGGGGGCCCCGTGTCAGCTACGGACGACCCTGTAAGGAGCACAATTGTTCTTAACATTGAATATAATAAATATATTATAATATTATAAAATATTATAATTTTAAATATTAAAATATTAAAATATTATTAAATATTATTAAAATTGTTAATTCACATCATAATGTCAAAATACTGTTTTTGGTGAGCTTTTGTATCTTAATGCTCTGGGAGAGCATCAGAGACTTCTTATAAATATGAAAATATTTTAATATTCATATATTGTAATTAGTGGGTTTATTATTCATTAATACATTTCAGTAATCTTTGTTGTTTTCTAAAAACATAAATAATTCAGTTTGAAATCTGTTGCAATTATGACATATCTTCAAATAAAATACAGCCAAATTTTGTATAAAAAGCATTCATATCCAACACTTTTTCTTTGGCTTTAACCTTTTTCTGTTAATGCTTGTTCAGTTATTTAACATAATTGTCTAGACTATTATTATTATTATTATTATTACGATTTAAAACATATCAATAAATAAGAAGTGCTGAGGGTAAGACAGCCTCTGAATAATTTTACACTTTTGTGCTAAAATAAAATAAATGACTATGTTTCATTCATTGGTTAATGCATTATTCTGCACATGCTAAACTTCCACAACTAAATATATTAGATTTTAAAATTAACTGCATATTGCTCTTCAAGGAATAGTTCAGCCAAAAAAAATTAAGATTCTGTCATCAGTTACTCCCATAGTATTTTTTTTCCTACTATGGAAGTCAATGGTGACCGAAACAGCATGGTTAAAAGTTTTTTTTCTTTGTGTTCGGCAGAACAAAGACATTCATAGAGGTTTGTAACGACTCAGGGTGAGTAAACAACACAGTCTCCAACTCGTCACATTTTGATGCTTGGTCAAAACAGTTTTGCGTAATTTTTTCGATGCTCAAGGTACCCCTTTTTAGCCACTTTTTGACGTGAGGGGTCCTCCATTGTTTTCAGGTGTTTTGCTTAATGTAATGGTTTGCATGCATGTATAAATTTATTATATAATTATTTTGTTTTATTGGAGCACCAAACCCCACCCCTACCCACCTCTGAACAATATAAACACAAATGCAGTTACTGTACAGTCATCATAAACAAGCTGTATAAATACATTACAAACACATTCCAAGTCTTCTGAAGCCATAGAAAGTCTTTATGTGAAGAAGATTGTAAAACACAAGGTTTTAATCACTAAAAATGATCCCGCTCCTCATCCCATAGCATGACGCAGTCGGTCACGAGATACACAAGAACCAATAGTACTTCACAACAGCATGACGCAATCGATCACAAGAAAAGCAAGAGCCAATAACATTTCACAACTAATGTTGACGTAAGATTTCTTGAAGCGCATTTTTTGAAAACGAGACTGCAGAGGCGCACAGGAAGTATACGGAAGACAGACAGCGACCGCTGTCTATTCCTCTCACAAATCAATCGTTTTAAATCAAAAGACTTGGAATATTAATGTCTTTCACGTAAATGATGACGGTGGTTGTATCTCCCTGCTATATCTTGTGTTTTATTGACAGATGGTAGGTTTAGGAGCAGGGTTTGTGTTACGTGCTCATAAATGTGTAAATAATATCATTTAAAATAAAACTGACGGTTTACATTGAAAAATCACACCCCTACATATATGCAATAATGCTAATGTTTTTACCCAATATATCTTTACCCAATATATCTCTAAGTATTATGATAAAATGAAAAAAATATATATATATTGCACCGGCATACTGACACACAGGATTTCCTATTTAAAACAACAGAGGACCAACTCATGTCTAAATGTGACTGAAAAGGGGTACCTTGAGCATCGAAATACGATGCAAAACTGTTTTGACAAAGCATCAAAATGAGTTGGAGTGAGACTGTGTTGGAGTAAATGACAAAATGGTCATTTCTGAGTATACTATTTCTTTAAGGATAGCAGGGTTAGAAATATCCCTTTAAATGTTTGAACTGCACACTTCTATTGATTTAGTGTTATTTGGACAGTGTGCACCTGTCACCTGTAGAAGAGTTACTCCATATTTGACTCGACTTACAGTGTTGTTGTTTTCAAGAAACATTCTAGTAATCGAACAAACTTGTGATACTCCGTGGAAGAACAATACAATCATTTCTGCGTTAGCCATCTCAGTGTAGGACTCTAAATGTCTAATGCGCATTGCGTTAGTGCTCAGCCTGGGTTTTATCAAAGGTTTAGACTCTGTGAATTTCATTATGTAGGTTCCTCCTCAGAGACTCTGTCCATCCGAATGCATGAAAGACATATCACGGTATTTCAGCTTATTCTCATGGACAAGTTTCCATGTATTCGTGTATGTTTTACTTTGTGTGTGAGTGTCTGTGAAAAGAAAAGAGAGACTAACAAGGCTGAGTCCACGTGCCCAGCGATGGATGGCTCCCTCTGCTCTTCTCTACATTGGAAGCAGATGACTGTATCAGCCGAAGCACACAGAGCAATGGTCTGACAAACCTCTCGTCTCTTTCTCCTTCCATCTCCTATAAAATAGAGAATAATACAAGAAACAGAAATCAATTTCTCATCCTGAGTGTGCATTGCTCATTTATCAACTAGAAACACATGAAAAGGAGTTTGTTTTCTAATTGTAAATATAAAGACAAATAGACTAGCTGAGAATAGTTTTCCTTCATATTTCACGCCAAACCATTTCCTTCGAACACACATGGATTAAACACACTAAACGCTCTGACCAATGAGAGAGCCAGTCCTTTTCCTTTTACAGTGCGGTCTCAGGATATGATTATTTTTTCCCTATCATGAAGCCATAGCACGGCTGAAAGTAAAACCATGTGAGGTGGTTGTTTGAAGAGGCAGTGAGGCTGTGAGTGGGAGTTGCGGTTCTGACAAAGACCTAATATTTAGCTCCATTTGGAGATGAGGGTCCGTGGTGAGGTGATCGGAGGCTCAGGAGGGCCCCTGGTCACTTACAAGGGGACAAATTATCGACATATGGATTTTCATGCAATAAGAGCATAACATACTCAATCGTTGGGGCAGAACCCTATCAAAACATATAATTAATGTAGAATAATTATATGTACAATTTCTGTGTAAATTAGGTACAAATATGTACCTAGTAGCTTTTGTACTACAGTGACAGTGACACCTGGTACTGATGATACTAATGATACATTAAGTTATGACCACCTATTACTTCTCATCACTATTACTCCACAACTGTATGAAAAAGTCAAACATAATAGAGGAATTGTGTGGTTCTTAAAAGGTACAGGAGCAAATATAGTCTACTTAATTCTGCAAGTCAGGTAGAATTTGTTTTAAAAAACGTCATGATACATTAAATGAAACTTTTAGACATTCAGGTTCATATAGCAAACTGTTTATTTAAAGACACGGAGCAGAAACAGACAGGCGTACAGGATCGTTATCGGCAATAGTGAGCATCAGAGGCGAGGCAAGAGAGTAGTCAGAGTCCGTGTGAGAGTCGACAACAATCAATCCAGTCTTTGGGGTGAAACAAAGGCATAAATCCGGGGAAAGCAGGGGTTGGCAGCGATGAATCCAAACAGATACTAGAAACGCGGGAGGAAAAACGAACAGGTTGAAAGTGCAAATGGACCATGAGACACACAAAAACATCGGGGTTAAATACACGTTAACCTAGGTCAGGGGGCGGAGCCAACAATAAAACACCATGACAACAGACAAGTGGGGCGGAGACATGAGTTCATTGATATGAGTCCATGAGTGGAAACAGACACAAACACGTACACAATTCATGGAGAGCTGGAGTGCCATCCAGAGCTGTGCTGGCCCATCCAGCTGATCGTTACAGGCTAGGTCACACCAGGACCTTGAAATGCTTCTTATGAAGCCACTCCTTTGTTGCCCGAGCGGTGTGTTTGTGATCATTGTCATGCTGAAAGACCCAGCCACCTTTCATCTTCAATGCCATTGCTGATGGAAGGAGGTTTTTTACTCAAAATCTCATGATACATGGCTCCATTCATTCTTTTGTTTACACAGTCGTCCTGGTCCCTTTGCAGAAAAACAGCCCCAAAGAATGATATCTTTACCCCTTTGCTTCACAGTGGGTAGGTGTTCTTTGAATGCAACTCAACATTTTCTCAGTTGGGTTTTTACTAAAAAGTTATATTTTAGCCTTTGTTACTTTGGTCCCAGCTCTCTACAGGTCATTCACTAGGTCCCTCCGTGTGGTTCTGGGATTTTTGCTCACAGTTCTTGTGATCATTTTGACCCCACAGGGTGAGATCTCATGTGGAGCCCCAGATCGAGGTAAAGAAGAAGTTACATCTTGCTTGTTTGTAGGTGATCAAATACTCATACTTTTTTGCCCCAGTGTGTGTATATATATATATATATGTACACATATGCTCATTTATTATCAATGCTGGGAACAGTTGTGCTGCTTTATGTATATATTTTTATATTTAAAACCTGTGATACATTTTTCAGAATTCTTTCGAGAATAAAATTTAAAGAGAACAGCATTTTTAAAAAATAATTATTTTTTTTATTAAAACATTACTAGCCTTACTGATCCCAAATTTTGAACGGTAGTGTATGTATTTTTATCAATCTAAACATTTTATGTGTTGCTGACATGTAGTTTCCGACAGTCCTTCATATAATGAGGTGGATTGGGATAACGAGAACAAGACCAAATGGACCCAATTCAACCAAGCTTTAAGTAACATGTCTTAATAGTTAGACTGGTATTTCTAAAAATTCAAGTTGAATTCACTGCATGCTGGTTTTGTCATTCCTTCTCTCCCAGAAATCCTCATACCATACTCCAATAAAGAGATGTCAAATCTTCCAAGAATAGGAGACATGTAGCAGTAAGTCAGTTTCATGAACTTGTAATTTGTTCACCCTTGCTTCAGTTAAATACACTTACCCCTGGTTTTATAGAAGAAGCTTAAGCCTGTAGTTCTAGACTAAAATGTAAGTCTGTTTCAACGAAAAGAAACTTACATTGACTGATCTTAAAATATATCGGTGCCTTTGTTTGGAAGAATTTTATAGAGCTTTTCTTTTTAATCTGATCTGTTTTTACCCTGTGTGTTTCCAGTCATGGTACCAATTCCTCAAACTCAAGTACACCTCTGCTTCCTGATAAGCAAGGAGAATAACTCCAGGACCCTGTCCCAGATCTACGTTAGGGGTACGTGCTATACATAAGCACAGAGCTGTTCTAACCTGTGCTGAAACCCCACTTTTTCACTCCATGAAGAATACATATTATATCATTATTTGTCTTCAATAGGAGTTTGCTGCCGTTGAAGACACATCCTAATATTCGGTGTAATGTGCACTCTGTGATGTGACCAGATACATTGATTGTCAAAGCCATATGATGTCTGTGTGGTGAGTTTTTGAATTCAGTGTATTGTGCTTTACGTTTAATGGTTTAACCTGAATAGAGTAGAATAAAATAGGAGTTGACCCATGCTTTGTTGTTGATTAGGATCTTCATGAATGGTGTACATTTAAAATTAAATGTGCAGTACTAATTTAGGAACAAAGGGAAATTGCCTAATTTATGAATGTTGCAGTAATGCAATAATGTGTTGTACTGTTGGAAACTTACAATATTACCACATTGTGGTATAATATTGAATGCTCATTCTGTATATATTGCCACAAATATGAGAAATGCTGGAAAGTTTAATTTATTATTATTATTTTTACAGTTGAACTGTAACTTATTTGTATTTAACTCTGATTGTAATTAAAATGTAATGTAATTGTTGCTTGATAAATAAAAAGTGCTTACATTTATTACTGTTGTGTTGTTCTTTGGTGGTGTAGAATAGCACATCAGTGTATGGATGTTAAATTGACATCAGGTTTTTGACGACAATTTAACTTATCATTTTTTACCTGTTTTTTGACATCAAGGACTGATGTCAATTTGATTAGCTTTTTTCGACCTGTTTTTGACATCAATGTTTGATGTCAATTTGACGTACAAATTTTGACATCAATTTAACTTTCATTTTTGACCATTTTTTTAACCTAGATTTTTGATGTCAATTTGACATCAGTTGCCCGCTGGGTACATACAAGGAGCCTTTCAGTCAGATTGCACTTATGATTAATTTGATATGCTTTGGTTAGTGGGTGGATTTACTGGGAAACTATACCTGTTGAATGGAGTGTGAACTGAGTTGATGGGAAGGACAGCTGTGAGAGCGTCTTGTCCCAGCGCTCATGATGTCTGAACAGGCCAGTGAGACAGAACCAGTGCTCTGGTGCAGCACCTGCGTGTCTTCTTCCTGAAATCATCAACACACCAGTGACTCAGTCACACCCACACACTCTAGAAAGCCCTATTAGCTTGTCTGGGGAGAAGAGCAAGAATGGCATGTAAAAAAAAAACATCTGCGGTCACAAATAAGAAACAATCATCTGGGAGAGGTTTTTTTTTCTTCTTACTGTAAAATAAAACAAACGCAAGACACTACAGGATTAATGGAGGTTGATGGGCTGTAATGTTATGATGAGATGTTTTTTAAAGCATAAAGTGGGCCATAGTTACTAGAAATCAGACTGAAAACACGTTGAAGGATCATAAGACTAGTTTTCACAAGTTTAGTGAACTTTTCTTAGAGTTCAGTCATTTGCTGTTACAAAACAACAAAAAAAGCATCAACCATATATTTATTAAAATCCTTTTGTCAACAGTCCTAACCCTATCCCATGGTTCTTATGTTAACAATGTTGTTGCTGCAAAGATCATGTATATGCAGTCATTTAGAAAACCTTTTATCCACAGTAGAATTTAAACAACAAACAAGCAATAATATGTAAATGCTGTGCTGTCCTGTTTAGTCTAATGCAGTACACAGAGAATGTTTTTTTTTTAAATAAAACAATAGAAAAATAATTTAGAGTGCTAGTGTTAGAGGATTTTTTTATTTATTAATGAACAAAACAAAACAAAACAACAAGAACAAAGACAGAATACAAACAGAACAGAGAATGCTAAAGTTAGTTGAAAGTACACTGTCAAATGCAAAAATGTGTTAATTTATTCTCAAATTAAATAAAATGATAATCACTGGCAATTTCTATTAATGTAAAATTTAAATGGACTGTCCTTTAAAAAACAAACTTTAAAAAAAAAAAAAAATATCTAAAATTATGTCATTTTAAATTAGGCTATTTTATGGCAAAAAAAACATATTTAACATCTCCCTGAGAACATATATAAATGTAAAAATTCAAAATTAACCTGATTACAACCTATTTCACCTGAAAAAAAAAATAAAAAATCAATAAGAAAAACATGAAATGGAGGACCTTTTATGCATTTGAGTCGATCATGTAAAGTGTTTATATGGCACAAGGATTGAGGGAAGTTTTCTGAGAAGAAAACAGTTCCCAACAAGAGCAAGACGAAGTGAGCAGTAATGTGTATCAACCCTGATCTTTGGATTCTCAGTACATCATGCAATCTCCTCTCTCTAAGTCCATGTGAAGGCTGCAGCGCTGTGTTCATTGTTGAAACAATAGTTGTACTGCAAAACAAACAGAAAACAAAAAGAATAATGACTGTAAAAAATGGTGACAACATTAACCATTTTTTTTTCTGCCTTGAATTATATTGTTACTCATTTTTTTTAGACTGAAAGCAGCATAATAGTCACAACTGCATCATTTCATCCAAAAGCAACAGTTAAACTTTAGTCTTCTGCTCTTTCCAAAGCCTTTTCTACATTTGCCTAGTACAGTATATGCTGCTGAATGGCGCCCCCGTGTGTACGTGTCCAGATACACAGCCACTAAATCAGCAATACTGAATATATCAAATTCAAACTGCTTTCCACAAAACACACAATCTCACGACTTGCCACTTATTTAAACTTACAAGTTAACTATTACAATTATTACACCTAGAGGCTCTGGAACGATGTTTAAATACAGTGCAGGCAGAAGTCACTGCTATGTTTTAACATGAGACAAATCACAAAAAACTATCCTGATTACGCACAGAGTTTACTGAATCACTGACCCCTGCTTCATCTTCAGCTACATTCTGAACAATACTACATAATTATAGCAAAATAAATAAATAATAATAATAATCGATCAGAATTATATTCAATACAAGTACATTACAAAGCTGAATTAAATAAATAAATTTAAAAAAAATTATAAAAAATATAATTTTCTAAAAATAATGACATAAAAATAAAGGCTGAACTGGTTTAATGCGTTTAAATAAATGAGTAAATAAAAAATAGAAGCAGAAAAATCATTACAAAATGCCCTTGTAAGATGTTATGCAGATACACGGCACTAGGTGATGCTGGAGGATCACACAACGACCTTCTTCTTCCTCTCAGAAATCCCTCTCTCCCTTTCATCTACCTGCAGCAAAACTGCAAGTTCCACCAACATGTCACATGTCACACGCCGCTTAGTTATAATAAAAAAGTCACACACAGCACCTGACTATGTAATAAATAAACAAGTGTGTATGTGTGTGTGTGCGCGCGCACATGTATAAATGATGGATGGGAAGGAATAGGCTGTTATCACAGAGTGCATGTATCACTGCCTGCCATTTTTACACAGACCTGTGACAGGACAGTGACATGCGGAACATGGGCGGCAGCCTCCGAGATGAGCAGATCTTCATTTCCTGTTCCTGCTCAGAGCAGGTGAAAATATGTGACATGTTGTCTTCATTAATTCCCCCTTCATTTAAATATCTACCCGTCTGCTCTCTGGGTGTCCTCTCAGTCTCTTTCTCCCTCACATGACCAAATGTACAGTCACACACACACACACACACACACACACACACAGATATTCTTTAGAAATACATTATAGCATGTGATAGGTCTTGTCTGGTTTAAAGTGTCACAATTTCATACATGCATGAAATCACATATTGTGCATATTTATTTATATTATCATATTTTCTATCTAGGTAGCAGAAAACACACACACACACACGAATCATTAGCCTCCCTTCAATAACATTTTTCAGCTGTGCAAACTACATAAAGACGTCAGCTCAAATCACTAACTAATTAACACTTAAAAAGACACAAATTAGATATGCGTGGCTAAAAGCAATTATAATCTCTACGAGTTTTGCAAATCATTTGGGAAATGAAAAGAATGCGTAATTGCTGGAACCAACATCTTCAACAAAAAAATGGCTCAAGTGATGCTTGCTAGGGAGCAGTCTTATCGACGGACCCGATTGTGATTACGCCGCTTTTCTGCAATTACATGTGCATATGTTTAATGTCACAAAATGCCTCTTTTAAATGAATGTGTTTTTAATAGAATTAGCAATCAGTCAATTACGATGTGCGTCAAGGCCCTGAGCAGAGAAGTTATCATCCAGAGACTAATGAAGGAATACGTGCTGATTCCTACTGGAAATATGTATTCAGCTCCCGGTCTGTAAATGCAACTGAATTATATTATACGCTCACTTAAAACCGAGACTTTAGCAACACTTCACATTACAGCATCTGTGTCATGTTCATTACATATTGATCAAATTAATTACAACGATAATAACAGTTATAGCATGCGATTACAAGCAGCTCTATGAAATAATGATATTAACACAGATACATTATTTAGTGTAACAGTTGGTAAGCACCGACACAGAAACTCTTTATAGAATAAAAAAATAATAATATTCAACATTAAAAATGGAAATGTATATCTAAAATTAACACCCAATTATATACTAAAATTGACATTATTTTGTGCAACACTAGATAAGCACAACACAAGTCTTATATATGCACAGCTGTATTTGAATTATTTATATACATATATATTAATAGTTTATTTACAAAAACAGATAAGAAAAAAAATGGTTATGTTTTTATTATTAGTTAGCTGTATTTTTTTGTTATTTTTAACCTAATCAAAATAACCCAGCTGCAGTTTAATTGAGATTATTTGGAATGCACAATGAAAAAATGTGATTTTTGAAAAATCTGTTTTTCTGTTTTATATAACTTAACTGAATTTAAAAATAATTGGATAAAAATAAATAATAATAATAATAATAATGGCAATACTAATAAAACTTCTCCTTTTAAAAACCTGTAAAATTGACTTCTTTTTATCTTAGTATTTTGAAAAATGTGTCCATGTCACAGGCTCATACACAACCAATAGTGACTGATTCAGAGCAAGAGCATCCCAGCTTGCATTTTTGACAGGTAGGCAGGGAAACGGCATTCCAGGTCGAAGATGCGGTTGAAGAACAATAGCTGTGGATGCTCTCACACTGATTCTAATTATCAGGGCAGTGCTCCGACTCCGTCGCCGTCAGCCCTGGCTTCTCCATTAATCTTGTGCTGTCGCCCACCTCACTAAACCCAGTGCTGTTACACTATCTCTGCTTTACTTCATCTGCGGAGCCTGCGTTAGGCTGTAATTAATGAATCCCCCTCCCCTCGTGCTAGGTCTGCTGCTTCTAATCACAGCCTGCTTCGAGGAGAGACGCGCCATGAAAAGTGTTGATGGGGGGGGGGTCAACATGACAGTAAATATGTATAACTAAACAAAGACCAACTGCCATCATAAAACAAAATCCTGTTGTTTTCACATAATTTATTCCAGATATTCGATAATGACTTGTAATGAAATGAAAGCCATTATCTGTCTAGTGTGTTGCCAAGTTCATTTTCTTTTGTTTTTAACAAACAAACAAACAAACAAAATAAAAATCACACTGCTGCCCATTTCAAAATTTTTCATTGCATTACTGTTATTTCTATTATTTGCAATATAAGTAACAATTTGAACAATTATAATGAAATTTGCTACTTCACTGCTTCTGCCTGCTCTCTCAATAGAATTATTGTGGCTTAAAAATACCAAAAATTATAAACACTACAACTACTACTACTATTACACACACACACACACACACACAAGTTAAATGTACACCAAAAATGACTTTTGCAAAATCCATCTCTATTTATATATCTCAACTTTTTTAATGTTACGTGGCTTTTGCAATTATAATTTCTACCAATTTCTTTGAGTGAAAAATCACAAAACAATAGAAAATAATGAATGAATATGCATGTTAACCTGAGCATATTTAAACTTACTTCCTCTTCGATCTCTTGTGGTGATTTGATGGTAATGTTCAAGAAATGGACTGGATCTATCTGGAAATAAAGGAAACATGACACATGAAAACAGACATAGGAAACATTATAGTGATGACCATGGTTAAGTAAGCATGCTTGAGATCTTTAATCCTCTCTCTTGCTCTCATTCTCACTCTGACAATAAGAACAGCGTTCTTGTGACAGGGGCCAAATGGCCCTCCATGAGCCAGCTCTGCCTGGCTGCATGCATTCATCAGCAGCAGATCCATTACAGTAGTGATGAAGGCTCATGGAGCACTGATTCCACATCGCAGCTCAACATCTGGGAGGGATGGGGGTCTAGCAAAAGTTTGGTTACGTCAGTACTAACAGATCTATTTGAGCATCAGGGTCAGCCTGACACTGGCTTAACTAATGGAGCGGGACAATCTGTCTTTCCAACCAATGAAAGACTGGGGAAGGGTTTGGGAGAGCCTGTCATTATTGGTAACACTGTACAATATGGGTCCATTTGTTAACATCAGTTATATCAGTTCATGAACTAACAATAAAAAATACGAAATAATTTATGAATTGGTTTATGTTCATTTAAGCCTTTATGAAATGCATTATTAAAATGTAACTTTTTTATCTATTAATAATATTTAATGAACCTGAGGTAACACAAACCAATAATAAACATATTTTGTTATGCAATATATTTTATCCTAGTTCTATACTATATATATATATATATATACTATATGTATATGCATATGTAAGTTACATTACATTAACTACTGTTAACAAATACTAATTCATTCTGTATTGCTAATGTTAGCTAATGCAATGTTCATATTAACTTTAATTAAACAACAACAACAAATAATAATAATAATAAACACTAATACATGATCAAAATGAAACATTTTATTTATTAATACTATTTAACAGACATGAAGTAACACAAATTAACAATGGACAGTTATTTTGTATATTCTTTTTTACAGAAGTTATGTATTATATATTATTTTTTTTTTGCAAATAAATGTAAACAAATAGTAATAAGTTCTGTAACAAAATGTTAGCAATAATAATAATAATAACAATAACAACAAGAAACTAATAATAATAATAATAATAATAATAATAATCATTATTATTATTATTAAAATAAGCACTTACTTCATCTCTGGATGCAGAGGTAGATTTTTTGTAGATCATAAAGGGTATATCATCCATAGCTGGAAAGAGACAGAAATATATAAATGATTTGGGGGGGTGGGGGGTGTAATAACTGCATATTGTTACACGTATTTATTTTTGTTACACAAAATGTAAATAAAGAGATAAAGTGATTTTTTTTTTTTTATTAAAGAAACTGATCACCAAGAGCAACAGTCAAACACACAATTGTTCCACATGAAAATCATTTAAACAACAATACTGACCAATCAGAGGTCAGCGGCATAAAATACAATATAAAATATATATTCAAACATTCAAACACCTTCAATATGGAGCACTGTTCTCTATATTTGCGAAAATGCTTTTGACTTAATCTAATGGTCGAAAATAGCAGAACAGTGAAAGTTCCCGAATCCCCTCGGAAACTCGCTCAGACAAAGCGAGATGAAAGCCTTTTTTATCCTCCACTGTATTTGAGCCCACTCCCCCCCGCTCGCTCTCCTCCCTCTTTCCCTGTTAATTACTCTTGATTATTCCTGATCCTGTCTTGTCAGGGAGACGTTCGACTCCAAAAACAAAGCCCCACTCGCACACGTCGAAAGAAAAAGGGGAAAGAGAGAGACAAAACATTCGCCGGATATCAATTTGCATGAAAATGAGCCAGAGTGTTCGGCTCTCTGAGAGAAAGCGAGAGCGAGAAAGAAAGAGAGAGGTGGATTGAAAGAGGACTTGCCAAGAGTGCGGTGGTATAATTAGCATTCTACCAAACAAACGAGCTTCAACAGAGCTATAATTAAGCAGGCCTGTAATTAAGTGTATGCCCTTTATCATAATGATCATGGTTAAAGCGCCTTTGATGGCTGCCAGTGGGTTATTAACGGCGTAACCCTGCGCCACACGGCGCCCACGCAAGAATCAGGGTGTCACGACTGTCAGGCTAAAGAGCGCCCCTTTGTTTATCAAATACATTAGAGCCCAAATTAACACAGGGTGACACGAGCACACAATAGCTCCCATTGACTGAACTGAAGAAAAAATGTCCCCCCCCAAAAAAAAAAAAAAAAAAAATCAGAAAGTGCCCAACTTTGCTCATGGAAAACATGTTGAGTATGGCATCTAACAGCAGCGCTATACATTAGCAACTCCAGATCTGCTGGAATGGAAACTGGAGGACCTCTTGTCGTAAGTTACCTGGAGGTCGACGGTGTAACGTTTGCAGCTGAAGGCGGAAAGAATATCTTAAACTGTCATACGGTTTCATTACCTTGGCAAAAGCTGAATACTTCTTTGTCCTCAACTCTTCCACGGTGTGTCCGGTATACTTAATTAATATTTGAACATACAACATGTCTTGGGGAAAAGGTGAACGTGTTCTTAATGATGGCACTGTCAGCACATCCTGTTGGTACAGTATGATTTACTTACGTAAGTGTGAGAGTCAATGACGTATTTTTATTCATTCATTTATTCAAACAAAAGTTAACTGCAGTTATAAATAACAATAAAAAAACATGAATGTTTTTGATTTTGTACATTTATTTTATATTGGAGATGCACAAAGCCCAAAAAAAGACGGTGACGTATAAGCCCGTCATTTATAGATTAAAATCGGTGTGTTTTTTATATTAGAAAAAAAAAGTACTACTAATTAATGTCAAACAGGAACCAGATAATTTGATTATTATTTAACTTTTGAGTTAGCCAGTAGGCTAGCGGGGTCAATGGATCTACTAACAGAGTCCAGAGGGCAAAAACCACAGCAATAATCCAAAGGCGAGGCAAGGTCGGTACACGGGAAAAACACACGGAAAACAAGACTCAGAAAGGAAACACGGGGAAAGCGCTTTGCACGGAGGTAAACTCACAATACTCAGCCATTAGACAAACAAACATGAACAGTTTTTAAAGGCGAGACAAGAGGGTTAACGGAGCTGATCAATTGTCATAGAAACTAACAAGGGGGCAGAGAAAGAACACACTTCATAATAAGAGTCCTTAGGTTACAATGCAGAAACACACGGGGTAACACACAGAACTGTCCAGAGGTGGAGTGCCCTCTGGTGGAGCTCAAGGGCACACTGGCTGGTGATCGTAACAAGAGTTTATTTTTCAGAAATTGACATGCATTTTAAACTTTTCTTTTTTAAAGATGTGTTGATTATCTTCATTGGTATAACGTCCAAGATTGAATCAAATTAGGCTAAACTATCTCACTGTACACCAAGCTGATATAAACATCATGGTATCATTCCATACAACTTAACACTGACTTATCTCACAAGCTCTAGCAACCGAGAAAATGATATACAAGGCTAAAGCATGTCACCGCATCCATTAAAGATCTACTCAAACAGCTTTTTTGGGCTTCCCTGTGAATTTTTTGGATACTACCTTTACGGCCATGAGACAGGCCTGAGGGAACGTATCACATGGCTCTAGAATGGACTATTTAACAACAAAGAGCTTCAAGAGGTCATTTTACCAGCAGGGCTCGGGTAATTGAAAAGAGGATGATAACGACTTGTTTCGGTCCATAAAAACAAGTGAATAAACGTGCTAAAGCATCGCTGAACAACAGCGTGAGGTAAGAGAGCGAGGCTGATGAATCGGCACGCTTCAAATGGATGGAGGTGGGACTTGAAGGCCGGAGCGTTCTCTTTTATTGTTCAACCATTGCTTTTCAATCAGATTGCGCTCAGTATTCGCCTGCCATTCATACTGGCCGTCCCACACTAACACAACACATTCATGCACACGCTTTTTGCACACACTCATGGCCTGATGGGAAGATTTGGGGGGGCGATTGTGAGGAGAGAAAAATAGATGTGAGTTTGGGGTCATGTTGGGGAGGAGTGCTGAGGTAATGTTTGTCCAGACTGCTGTTGCCTGGACTGAAGTCGTAAAGGTAAAGTATGGCGCCTGGCAGATTCAGCTCAAATAGGTTAGACCACAGGCTGCCTGATATATATACACTCTTCTGGAAGAGCATAGCTGAGGTTATGGAAGCATCTTAAAATGTTCTGTTGATACAAATGTACTAACAGCCTTTAAAAAATATTTGAGTTAGTATCTTATGAAATAAAAATAAATAAATGCTTCCCATATTTTTGGTTATTAAAGGAATAGTTTAATTATTAATTTACTCATGCCACTTAAATCGTAGATGCATGGCTTACTTATATCAGTAGAACATTAAAGATTATTTTTAGCTGTATCCATGGGGCTGCTATATGACTTGGTGATTCATATGCAAGTCACGCCACTTTTAGAGGCCATGGATTACAAGTATTCTACTTTTTTTGCCCAGATCAAGTGTTTTACTTAATAAGACCATCATATGATATTGTCATGAATCGTGAATAACTCGTTTTTTGTTTTGAGTTTATATATCATTAGTCACCAAGAACCGTGGGTTCCACAGAAAAAAAGGAAGGAAGTGTTGTCTCATAAATGACAGAAAATTTGGGGGGGAAAGAGTCGTTGTTTAAGGCTGTAAAAAATAATATTGGTCACTCAGGGGCGGATTTAGTGAATTTAGGTCCCAGTACATTTGCACACATTTACCTAGATCAACCACAATGGTGCTCCATAGTTGTGTCCAGTGTTTCTACATTTTTCTTGTAATAATAATGGGATAATTTCATTTACATTCACATTTATTCATTTACCAGCCACTTTAATTTTTTCATGGAGACTACAAAATAGCAACTGATTTACCGTTGAGATACAACCATTTATTAAGAAAACACATGAATCAGAATTATAAATTATTTTATTACTTATTATGTTTTACTAACACTAACCTGTTTAGGCTACACTTTTGCACGATAGGGTAGCTCACTTCTTTTGAACAGGCAAAATGTACATGTATTATATTTTATTACATTTGTTTGCAAATGCTGTATTCATTAATATATTTTACTGTTTCTGTTGTCAGACAATGGAATGAAGATGAAATAGTGATGAAATGCGCATCGTTAATCCACTACATAACCTCTCCCTTCCAAGATGTTAACCTGTGCAAAAATCCTGTCATCTGACGAAGTCAAATAGGCAATACATAAGATAAAGACAATAGCTGTGCTGCGGTTTCAGCTGTATTTATAAAATTAGAGATGCAACATATCTGTGATTTAAAAAGTGCGGCTCCATTCAACCGCTCTCTGGACAGAGCACGCGTAGACAGAGAGAGGAGTGTTTGCAGCGGGAAAGAGCGACAGTCAGCTTCAGATGCATCATATTTTCATTCGCTACAAGCAGGATTCGAGACATGCAGACATGTGTCATGGTATAAAGCGGCGTAAACAGAACCCCGTGTCTGCGCTTAATGCGCATCACGTATATAAAAAGTATTTTAGGAGGCCTTTGGCTTTTGGGGGCCCAAGGCAAGTCGCCTACCTTTACCTAATGGGTAAAACTAGTCATATTAAACGTGTGTAAGTGTTGAGATGAAATTCCAAGATACCAAAATTACATTAATTAATGTAGTTCACATGCACACTATGAAACAATCATAAATTCAATTTACATGTATTATAGATTGATCCAAAATAAAATGATGTGTTTACAAAATATATGGTTGTGTATATACAGTATATATTATACATATATATTATTTTGGATGCGAGTAATCATGATAAATCTCTCTCTATATGTTTGAATATATATATTCTATTATTTTATATAAATAAAATAAGAAAATTCATTCTTAGAGTTACAAATGGCATGAGAGAGGTATATCTTCAATGTTAGAGTGTTAAATATACATATATACAAGTAATGTACAAGGAAAGGAAAGGAAGGAAAGGGTGTGGCCAGGTAGGGTTTCCCATACTAGGAGTTTAACCCATCCGAGTGCACACACACAGCAGTGAGAGGAGAACAACTACACACACACACACACACACACACACACACACCACGTGAACTCACCCAGACCTAACCAGATCGCAGTTATCTGAAAACATTGTACATTCTGATATACACCCTGTATATACAAATGGAATATGGAATCAAACCTATGACCTTGATTTGCCGGCTCCGTTACACAATGCTCTCTAAAAAGTTGAGCAACAGGATCTGGCTGTGACCGAAGCCCTTGCAAGCACAAAAGACCTCATTGATCTTTACAGGGCTGATGGACAAAGATTAGCAGTTCAATGTTGCATGATATCTGTTTATTCAAAACAAATACTACAATAGGGATTTTCAGTCTGCCAATACTTGACATGCGGTTAGACCTGGTACACAGACACTATCATGACATTAATTGCTGATTAGAGCAGTGAGTTCAGCGCTGGGATCGGTTAGAGTGAGTGAATGATGAGGGTGTGCTGAAGTGAGTATGAGTGTGGCTATGAGGATCATTGCCTTATTAATAGCTGTGTCAGGTGTTGTGAAAAATTTGGGTATTGTCATCCCCACAGCCCCCGAGCCCTGACGGATGGCTGCTGCAGGCAGAGAAGACTTCCCTTACATGCTGCTATGAGCTCTAATCCTTCACACTTCCATTGTTGGAAGCACTGCCACACAGGACTTCCGCCAGCCACACTCGCCACACCGGCACACACACATCAGATTTATACGTAAGCTAATGTTAAAAGACTGACAGATGGAGGACTCGGTCAGCCAGTACAGCGCAGTTCATGAAACAAAAAATAATTTCTTCCCCAGAGTAGGTGGTGGGGGAAAAAACAGTTAGAAAATTCAGTGAATTTGAAACAATTCTTTAGGCTACAGTGACTAAAATGGACCGTTTGTAACAGTTCAAACAAGCTTGTATTTCATTTAATTTATTCTTTGGATTTTAACATGACATAATATGGCAAAATATGAATTTTTATAAAATACCCTAAAACTTACAGTAACCCCAAAAATGCACAGCTGTGTCTGAAATTTGTTCACTTGACTGTTTAAAAGCAGAAGTGTTTTTCAGAAATTATTAATAATAATAAAAAAAAAAAAATTCAAGCACCAAACCCACCCCCAAAACATCAGAATGATTACTGACAGATCATGTGACACCGAGGGGAGAATAAGTCTGCTGAAAATTTTGCTTTATCAACAAAGAAATAAAAAAATAGTTGAAATTTAATTACAATAAAAAACAGTTGTTTTAAAATTTAATAATATTTGTGTATTTATGTCATATATATATATATATATATATATATATATTATGTATATATACACAAAAATAATCTAACTACATTTAAAAGATTAATAAATAATTTTATTAAAACTATTACATAAATCATATAGGACACATGACAAACACGCACACACACACAAATTCTGGATCGGGAACTACGTATATTTTGAATTTACTGCACAGGTTTTGGGTTTAAATGTCACATGCTAAACCCATTATCATACTACATTCTATATTATTCTACATCCAGGCCATATAATAAGTAATTAATGCTCTTTCCATACACCTATTCAGACCTTCCCTTACCCTAACCTTCTCACCTCAGCACACATTTAATCTCCTCACACCCACAGCTCACGCTGACAACATCCAGCCAAACCACAGGAGAGCAACAGCAGACTGGGTCTGAGTCACTGCAGGTCATGCATAAAGGACAATAGTGCAAGTAGATGTGAAATCTGGAGAGGCTGGTAGGAAGAGAGCGTTACCCAGTGGGTGTGGATTGCAGATTGGACTCACGGATACACAGGAAAAGCAGAAGGATCGCTGGGTTGGATGGGACGTTTTTAACCCTAGGGAAATCCCAACAGGTCTCTCAGCACACAGACTGTCCTGCAGAGACAAACCTTCTTGCTTTTAAAGACAAATCGTGCCCGCCGCCTGAAGACATCTTAGAGACATATTGTCGTTTATTTTGTCACCCGGGTTTGCCATCTGTGCCATTCCAATAGAAGCTGCTGCCTGGTGAAGCCAGAGCCTGGGCGAGGAGGTCTGCCTGAGCCCCTCCAAAGCCCAGCCTGGTCATTAGTCAAATTGCCTAATGAGAGAGAATACAAATGGCCCCCTGCCCTGACAGGAGGAGTTTTGGAAGTGTCAGCGCTCCTGACCCGTGCTATGAGAACAGATGATGGCTCGCTGCTATTTTCAGCACCTTTTAATGACTCTGTCGTGGCCCTTGCCATTCCTCCTGCTTTTGTCGAATTTTCGTCTTTTATTCATTTTACGTCTTAACTTATCTATCATTGCATCACATGTAGAAAAGATTCAAGTGAGAAGAATCCATATTTCGCTTTAAAGCTACAAATTCTGCTGCTCTAGCGTTACAACAAATATGATCTACCTGGTCTCATGGTATAAACGTACCTTGGTGCACTTTTTAGCAAGATACGAAATGCATACCAATAAGTAAATTGTGAACCGCTGCAATACATTCCTATATCAAAGTAATAAAATGTGCCAGGGTTTACGTATTGAACCTGTGTTTTAGCACCACTCAATGGACATTTATCTTTGGAATTGCAACAAAACATGCAGTACGTTGCATAAAAAGTGCACAGAGGTACATATTTTGATTATGAGACCAGGTTGAACGAGGGTTTAATGTTCAAAAAGGACACAAGAGAACACAACTGTCCTGTATAAGTCTTCAGAAATGTTTTTTGTTCATGATAAAATAAAAAAAAAAAAACATTTCTACAGATATATCTTTTAAGATATCTGTAGGTTAACACGATGTCACAATGATGTTACTACCTTTCTGGGCCTTGAACGTGTCAGTTTCACTGCTGTCTATGCAGGATCAGAAAGCTCTCAGATTTCATAAAAAAATATCTTTATTTTTGTTCTGAAGATAAACAGAAGGTATTTTGGGTTTGGAACAACAAGAGGGTGAACAATTAATAATTAACAATGATAATTCATTAAGGTTTACAATGAACTATCCCTTTAAACTTTGCTTACAAAGAAAATGATGGCCTACATATCAAAAATTCACTTTTTGTAATAGGCTAAACATCCAACAGGTTTGAATTGTAATGAGGTTTAAATAAGTCATTTTTGGTTAAACCTTTAAGTGCAGAAAGGTTAAAGAGTGAGAGGGAGAGACCAGAGAGATAAGGGGGCAGGGAAGATGTATTAAGTTTATTTAGTAGAGAATTGTTATTTTTCCATCTGCTTGACAAGTGGCCCTTGAAATCTGGTTGTGGGTCGGGTGCCAGTAGGCATCACCCACTGGGCACTGATCTATCTGTCTTCCAGAGTGAAAGAGAAGCCAAATGCTCCAGCGGATGCCTGGCATTAAGCACACACTTCAGATATGCTGTAATGTAATTCCAGCAGCTATCACCAATTCCATTCGGTAAGAGAGGTCAAGAAACATAACCTCTAAATAATAATAATCTCTAATATATTTTTTCTCTGTGTGGGTAGTTGACATATAAATGTGTCTCATCACTCAAATGTGTCTCACTTCTCTCATGCTATTTGTAACTCTTTTTCTCATGTAATTTGTGTGGTAAGTTTCCCCCCCCCCCTTTCTTCACAAAATAAATAAATAACATTAATAAACACAAAAAGAATAAGACAATAATGTAAAAAAATATTAATTGAGCTGAAAAACCCTAAATAATTTAAACAATGTATGTAAAATAAATAACACAATAATAAATAAATAAATAGAAGAAAAGAAAAAAATATATAAAATTGAAACAAAGGCAATAAAATAAGCAAATAAACAACAAAATAAAACAAACAGGGAAAAATAGGACACGCAATAAATATATAAATAATACAAACAAACAAACAAAAACATTTCATATATAAAAGTTGGGGTAGGGGGTGGAATCAAACTCCGGTTTGAACCGAGCAACTGAACCAAGTGTTAAAACCTCCTAAGATAAGTGGTCTAGAGATTAGCCAAGTGTACTAGAGAGATTAGTACTAGCTCTGGCATGTGATAGGTCTAGCATTACTGTAATGCTAGCACAGTGATCTGAAGTTGTTTTGAGGCTCTAAGTAAATGAGCTTGGCCTCTCCAGAGCACGAATGAGCGGCAGAGCTGGCAACGGACCCACCGCTAAATTGCGTGTGCCGGATGGGCCGCAGCAGAAGGCACAATTACACCAAATCCCCTCTTAATTAGCGGTTCTGTGGGTATGCTAACTCACCATGCTGGAGCAGGAGGTAGGGCGGACTTGGAAAGGAATGTTGAACCGTACTAGAAAGAAAAGCAAATTAAGGCAAGAAAGCGGTGTAAGGGTCACGCGATAGGGTCGGTGCCTGTATTTATACACTACAGTCCGTGCGACAGCTACTTTGAGCTGAGCTAGCATCCCATACCTCCACTTAAGTTTCACTAGCACCCTACAGTAGACAATCACTGGCACGGAGCCCCAATAGATCCCCTCAGAGCTGGAGAGTGTTATTAAGTTTTCCATGTTGGCGGCTGCAGGGCGATGTAAAGTGGCACCTCGGCCTGGTGAGTAATGATGTGTGCCAGGACTCAGGCAGGAGGGATGACAGCATGAGAGGCCTCGTTGGCAGCCACTGGTGCAGCCATAGGACCATTCATCATCTCCTTAAACCAATCCACCAATGCTGCACCGCCATTCCTCATTAATTATGTTAATCATTCTAGCATTACGTTGGTTGTGACATGAGGCTCGGTAGACACTGTAGCTCAGATGTGTCATTCAGATGCGAGTATGTGCATAAGGTTTGACAGCTGCAGTTTGGCCTAACAAACAGTGGAAGTATGACACCGAGCCCTGAATGAAGCAACTGTGAAGGCAATCACGGCTAGGAAGCAGGAGCCTGATCGACTAAAGACGTTCGGATTTACATTTTAGGAACTGTGAGGTGCATGCTGCATGGAAATACAGACAAAGCAAAAACAACAACAACAACAACAACAAAACATATAATAAACAAAGTAAACAAAAACCGAGCAATGCAAAAACAACAACAAAACAAAACATAAACACACAAACAAAAACAACTGGTGGTACAACTACCAAAAACTAACATTTATAAACTATTACATATAAATTACAAGAGAAATAAAAATAAAAAAAACATTAAACATAAAATAAATTCTGAAAATAAATATAAATTATGGTAACACTTTATTGCATGTAACAACATTAGTTAAACTAATTATGAATAATACTTCTACAGCATTTATTTATCTTACTTAATTCTAATTTATTAAAATCACAAGTGGTGTTTGTTAACATGAACTAACACCAACTAACAATGAATAGTTTAGTATTTAGTTATAGTATTTTTATTAACTAAATGTTAAAAAAATAAATAAATACTGCAATAAATGTATTGTTCAATGTTTGTTCACATCAGTTAATACATTAACTAATGTTAACAAATGACAGCTTATTATGAAGTGTTACCTTAATTATTTATATATATA
>JAUYWG010000041.1:11649964-11672598 GCA_034779775.1 Enteromius afrohamiltoni
TATATATTTAAATAAAACAATAATATATATATATATATATATATATACACACACTCTATTTTTATGATTAATATTATTATTAGGATTGCTAGTATTATTTAAATAAATAAATATGTTTTAATAAATAAATAAATGCAAGACTCTTCTATACCTCAAAAAAGTTGTAAATCGAGGTCTAGAAATTATCGTTTAATCACAAAGGATTTTTAAATGAATAAATTATATTAAATAAATAAATACATTAAGCTAAAAGTACTAGTAGAAGTCTTTTTTTTTACATTTTACCCATCCATAAATAAACCTACAAATGTAAATGTAGAAGTATATGTACTTAAACAATTATTATATTTTGTAACTGCAACATTACGAAAACACGTAAAGAGAGTGAGATTAGTTCAATGTGCATATTAGCATTAGGTGCCAATACTCAAAAGGAAGAGACCCCCTAAAGGAAGACTGGGGGTAGAGTGTTAAATCCAGATTAATCCAGAAACAAAACTTCAGATGTCACATCAGTCATAGGTTTAGTGGTATTTGCTATCATGCACACGAGCCAAGCAAGTTGTAAACCCTCTGCATTTTCCCCAAGCTCCCTCTCTCTACGTAGGCCACGGGAATAAATCATTAATGGCTTTTTTGGAAAAGAAGCTGTATGCAGTCTTTCATGCCCTGTCGCCAAACCTGAAGTCCTTGGCTCTCTTTCAGAACGGTTTTATTGCCCCGAAATTGCACGGCTTAAATCGTGTACCCATCGAAAGTAAAACACAGCTGTAAATCTGGTCTATGTCTGTCCCCCTCCTAGTCCCCCCCCACCACCGCCACCCATCAAATATCCATACACAATTCATTTAGGGCAATTTAGCTGATGCTAAACAGAATCAAGGTGAACTTTCAATGGGCCCTCGGCTATGAGAGAGGAGGAGCAGAAAAATGGTGGCCTAGCTTTGGGGGGTTTTAATCAACCAGCTCCTCAAGGCTAGCCATCCAGCCATGGAGCAGCCGCACTTAGCAGATGAGTTTTTGTGTCGCTAGCCCGAGTGCGTGTTCTCTAATCCTTCAGCCTAAAGTGTTTTGGTATTGTAAAATATGGCCACACGGGTGGAGAGAGCTGCCGGGCTACACGAGATTAGAGTCACGATTAAAAGCCTACGGGATCCTCTGCGACTGCCAAGCACTAGCCTGAGCGCTAGTCACGGCGCGGTCTGCAGCCGGAGATAAGATGGAACTTTTGTTTGAAACCTGATGAGAGGCTTCCTAATGAAAGTGCTGGCCCAAAAATAATCTTTTTTCTCTGTGTTAGTCAATCAAAAAACAGTGTGGTCGGGGACGGTGGTGACAAAAAAAAAAAAAAAAAAAAAAAGTGGGGGGGAAAAAAGAGAAGCCATTTTGCATAATCAGTGAGCGCCATCTGGAACAATTAACGAAATTCCACAGAACTCGGAGGATCAGTCATATTGGCTTATTAAAGATCCTGAATTATAGGAGCAATAAATCCGTGGAAAAATGAAGCGTACCCCGGCCTGTCATCACTATTTTAACTTCAAATACGCACGAATATTCGATAAGGCTGAAAAGAAGAGATTAATATATGCAAATTAAGTCAAGCATTTTAAAAACCCCCCAACAACTGTCTGCCATTTTTTTCCTGTCTCTTATTACGAGCCTTTATGTTTTATTCATACACCAGCTCACCTGTCATTTCATAAGCTCTAATATTATGGGGGTATTATTAAAGTGCGTAAAGTGGCGCTTTAATTGGAAAGCTCTGTTGCATTTTCCAATTATTTGAAGCAAATTAAAAGCAGATGCACATACTTTAATAAGGGGACTAATATCAGTTCCGGAAAATCAAAAATCATTGTCACTCGCTCTGATATTTTGCAAACTTAAGGTAATACTGAAACATCTCTGTATTTTTATCTCTCTCTCTCTCTTCAGTCACCTTTTAATTGATCTTTCTTTAATACACCAAGGAATAATTGATTGCTATAATATATAATCTTTAATAAAGGCATTGTCATTCTTTGTGGGATTAATGCAATAGATATGTTAATGTAACTTCCATAGGGGATATTGACTATCTGTGTTATTATGAGTATCTGTTCCTTGTTTTTTCAATGACAAAAGTCAAGCTCCTTACCACTTTTTACCAAAAGATATAAACGCTATGAAGTTCCCTTGACAGAAAAACATTTAGAGAATCACAGCTCATACCACGCTCATTTCAAGTATTACTTCATTAATACTCCCCCAAAAAAGAATGGATTCAAATCCATCACCTCACAGATGTTGCAAACGGACTCTTTTTCACACTGATTCCTTCGCTAATTAGGAAATATTTCCTTCAAGCCATCAAGCTAAATGAAAAATAAATGACACCAAAAATCTGCTCAACTTCAAAGAGGCGGTGGTGAAAAAAGTAAGAGGTTGTGAAGTCTAGAAAGACCCAACTTGTTCAAATGAGCGTGGAGTGAATGAAGGTTACCAAATCTACGTGAATTCATTTTTAATACTCTGCTAATAAATGTCAAAGCACCGGCACCTCAAATCCGAACATAATGTGGCTGACGATGACAGATTCCCAGACATGTCGAGTCTTCTGTGCTAGGCTAGTCTTTAAAGGACTGGGTTTTTTTCTTCTTCTTTTTTTTAGCATGTGTGTGTTTTGTTGGGAAGTGACGGAAGGTTTAATCAAGAAAGCAGGCAATTCATCAATCCTGAAGGAGCTGGTGCTACGAGCCTGACAGAGCGCACATGGTTTTAGCCCAGCTCGAACCTGGCCAGCTGTCAACATCCACGAACATACATATATATGCACGTGTGCGAGTCCCCAACGATTAAGGAAAATCCAGCTGTCTGTCAGAAACCCCACACTTGCTCCTCAGGTCATAACTCAATTCATGAAGAAAACACAATAAAGATTATAATAATACTAATACTAATAATCATACATTTTAAGTAAAAAAAATAAATGCATAGTGTCCTGCTGAGCAAGGTAAATCCAGCTTTCTAGTCAAAACCCTACACTTCTTTTTCAAATCATAATTCATGAAGAAATTGTAATAAAATTCTAACTAATAGTAGCAGTAGCATTTTATTTATATAAATAAATTGTATTATGATTGTATATAATAACATATGCTAATTTGTGTGTATATTATTCCTTAAATTAAAATGCACATATGACTTATAACATGCAATTCTAATATAATTTATAGCAATATGCATAATTATACAATGCAATTACATGTTATAAGATGTGCGTGCATGTTAATTTATATTATATATAAAATATATGCAAGCATGCACATATAATTATAATGTTTTTTTTTACATACAATATGGGTAATACTTTATTTTAAGGTATCCTTATTATATATTACATGTACTTACTATTATAATGACAATTAATTATGCTTAATTACATGCAAGTAACCCTAATTCTAACCCTAATCATAAGCGCGTGTAGTTAATTAATATTACTCAGTGCATACATGTAATTTACACTGTTACAAGGACAACCAAAAATAAAGTGTAACCGAAATATGTATAATTACATAACAGTTATTGTAATTTATAAGAAGCTTAAGTTGTGTTTGTGTACACATTCCCTGTGTCTCTACTACTCCATCAATAAAAAAAAATAATACAAAAATATCCACTGGATAACTAGACCACATACTGCTCCGCTGCTAAGCTCGTCTGTGAACACACTTCCTGACGGTTACAGAGACGTTGCTAAAGGAGGATCAATAGAACACACTACTTGTGCTGACAGAGTGATGATTGGTGGCAGAGCATGTGTCTGCCTGTCAGTCAAATGGCATTACCATGGCGACAGGGAAGCAGAATGCATCAGGCCTCGTGCTCACAGAACCTTTCTCTTTGGCCTCACTCGAGAACAAGTCAATCTGCTGTCACTTTAACCACGTCAAATGCAAGTGGCAGAGTTTAATGTGTCAGTCACTTATTTTAACCACCGAAGCCTTGATGTGATCAACGTGCCTGTAATCATGCAATCAAAGTATGCGTAAAATCTATACGTGACTCCCTGAAGTCTATTTTAGGCTCGTTATAAGAGGTATTAATGCAGTTAACTAAAGTAAACAGTAAAAAAAAAATGTAAATAAAAACCAAAAAGCTTGATTAAATTAATTGAGGGTCAAAGACGAGCAAAAAATAATTTTCAACTTGCACGTCATGTAACTTTTTTCTTCTCCATATCTCAATGTAGCAACATATGTGGCATATTCCTCACATTAAGCTACGGACATTTAAATATAGAGAATAAAATCATGATTACAAGTGCAATTAACACACTGTGTGAGCTGCACATTTTGTCATTAATTACCAAAAAAGAAACTGAAAATTCTTAAGCGTGTGTGACTAAATGTCAGCTTTGGACCTGGATGTAGCTCAAAACAGTGTGATAAAGATTAGCTCATCCTCACCACATGGTGTCTCTCTCCAGCCAGAAAAAAAAGCACAAAACAGGCCTTCACAGCCCAAACGCAAGTTATATTTTGGACCTAAAAGACAGGTCTGCAGGGTAAGGTGGTCAATGGGATTTCCTGAAGCGCACATATCACATTCTCCTAACGTTTGTATAAAAGTGCACACGTTATTGGTGTATTTTTTAACAGTAATCATAGCCATGTCACTAAATTCAGTTTCACAGAAGGTTGTGTAGCGATGCTGTAATCGTTAGCTAGAATTACCTAAAATTAACAGTGAACTTTAGAAATAATATTTACAGAGGGACTGACCTGATTTGGTGTAGAGGTTGTAGATTTTGTGTTCATAGTCTGGCCTGACTATGTTCTTTTTAGTAGGACTGGAGGCCGGAGACTCTGGGAATTGTCTAGGAAAGAGAAGCAGAACTGACCTCATTACCAATGCACAAAGACCTAGGAAATAATTAATGGAAATGTTCAAAAGAATCACTGTGTTCAGGAAAACGATTCTGGAAGCAGATCTCACTCAGCAATTCAATGGAAAACTGGTCTGCTTTCTAGAATTTTAGGACCGCTTATTTGCACGTGGCGTCTGCAGAATTATGAAGGAATTATACAGAACAGCAAACTGATGTGATCTGGCATACTTTACTGGACTGCTCACAAATGAATGAGCTCTTTAAAGGGTTCTTGAAACTGGAAGGTAAATGTGATATAAATATAACAGGAATCGTTGACGTTAGGATTTGTGGGTCTCCATCTTTAACCAGTGTGAATCACTGACTCCATCTGATCATTAACCTCCCATTTTCTCTCCCTCCCTGTCTGTGGCTCTTAGGTGCCTGTGAGCGGTTGTCATGGAGTCAGTGGTAATAAGAAGGGTTTCCTAAGCCAGTATGGTACTACACACACACACACACACCAACAACAGTAGCAGTCCAGAAACACTCCTAGAACTTACACACAGTTATACACACAACCCCCTCATCAGTCCAAGGAGGGTGTCTGTTGATAGATTATTAGTGTCACCCTGCATGGACAGCTAAAGTGTTAGAAAATGTTTTTTTTTATTTTATTTATTATTTATTATTATTACTGTTATTATTATTATGTCCTTGGAGCATTACACTTGATTGCTATTATACATATAAAGGAGTGCCAATGAATCCAATAATGTTGCAGTAATAACCCTGAAAACATTCAAACCAAATTTACAAACGCTAATTTTCAGATAAACACGTAAGATTATAATCCTATTATAATAACATGGAGAAATAATAATTAATGTCAATGTTACCAAACATTATTCTAATACAACAACAACAACAACAACAACAACAACAATAATAATAATAATAATTAATAAAACAATAACATTTCTACATCACATAACATTATTATTATTATTATTATTATTGTTGTTGTTGCTGTAAAAATGCATTCATATTATAATAAATAGGAGAAATAATATATATTATCAGCATTATCAAATATTATTCTATATTGCTATAATAACATGTACTCATTCGTTATTACTATACTATAATTTGTTATTTTCATACATGCAGTTCACTATAAAATAGGTTATATTTCCACTATTATTATTTATTATTGTTATTAATTAATTAATGTTATTAATTAATACATTTCCATTATATTTCTGCATTTAGACTTGAATGAAAAGGAATAAAAACTATTTGTTAAGAGGATAATAATAATAATAATAATAATAATAATAACATTGTTATGAAATATTTTGCATAAAATAATCTTCTGTTGGTCTCAAGTCATAATGCTTATCGAAATCAAAGTTTTGGAAAAGAGCAAAAATAGCGTGCGTTGCACTTCATGGACAGTTTGAACTTGCTCTCCTCATCAATCAGGCGCTGGTGAATTACACTCTCTGACTCACTCACAGGAATCAATAAATTCAGTGCCTCGCTGCCTGAGTCTCTCTGCATCAGGAGCGCTGCATAATTCTGCTTTAGACATGCTTTGAAGACCAAATGAGCATCTCCAACAGGTTACAGGATGCATCAGATGCATTAAAGTCAGACAGAGTCATGTTTGGAAGAAGATTAGGAGCAAAGTGACACCGCCAAGGGGAGTAAGATGTCATTTAGCCGGCGGAAGAATCTGAGTTTGAGAGTAAGTTAGGGAAGGTAAGTGCAGAAGTAGATGCTGGAAAAGCTTCTGAAATGTGATATCAATGCAAAGCAGGAGATGCCTAGATGTTGAAAATGGAGGAGGGGTATGTTTGAAATAAATAGATGAAATGGTTTGAAGCGCTCGGGCCGGGAGTAGATGCAAATGCAAATCCGCTTGGTTACTTTGGTGTAGAAAAGCAAAAACCGAATTAGCAAAAACAGTCATTGATTCTTTCTGAAAGCACTTTTTTGAGTCAAACACCCTGTCCACCAGAGACCTCCTGTACATATTCATCTGAATTAATGAATGGGAACTGTGGGTCAGCTCTAGTATTCAACTCGTGAGTAAACCGAATACAGGTCTGACGCGAGTGGCTACTCTGCATTTCTATCAGGTGTGATGAGATAAATAAATGCAGTAATTTCTATCAGGGGCCATAAAACATGCTCCCTGACAGCCTGTGGTATTTATGAACTGAAGCCTGCAACTCAGATTTATTTCTCTCGATGGGGCCCGCTTCTCCCTGTTCATCTGCATCAGCATTTGCCCGTGTTCAATTCGGCCCAATGGTGAATTTTTAAAAGGTTGGCATCAATCTTGTGGAACCGATTGCCACATTTAATGAAGACTTCCCTTCGTTTGCAAAGGTTGACTCAAACGCAGGGGGGAGAGAAAGCCGGGGACATGGCTCTACGAGCATTCAGACATTTCACAAACAGCCATAAACTGAAAGGAGATGGTCCGGATGCTCTTTCGTCGAAACTGGCCTCAACTACCCCAGTCACTGGAGCAAGCCAAAACAATAGCGAATGATGCCGAGCGATACACAAAATGGAAATGAGATATATTCAGCGAAATGCCTGTTTACGGCACACAAATCTATTTGGACGCAAAACATCACCAATTTGATAAGGTCAAAATAGAGATAAGAGCTGGTCTTCAGAAAATTAACCATCTCAAGATTAGCTAACGTTGTGCATATGTCAAAAATATAATATTCATATAGAGCAACTCAAAAGAACTTTATGACATGAGTCGCCTCTCAAAAAGTGTGAAATAAGTTTCAGGAGCAAGCGTTTTCCTATCTTTAGAGCTGTCAAACAGTGCAACCATACTCAATCCCAATTCTCTGCTTTTAACAGTTTAGGGTACACTGGGTTTGGGTAGCATATGGCATATCAATTACACATCTAATTCTTAAAATACAAACATGGCTACATAATCAACGGCAGCGAGAGCTTGCATTATGTTGGCCACTGGAGTTTTGACTACAATTAATCATCATTCAAACCCATCAGAGCCACACTGACACAAATCCCTATTTTGAATATCTAATTATACCACAATACCTCCCAGAATTAAACCAGAACTGGGATTACAACATAAACAGTTTAACTCAGCATATGCCTCAAATGGTTACTCTCTCGTAAAACACTTTAGATCTTCAACATGCATCTATGGATGACGATGAGGTCAAGAAAAAGGGAGTCTGAAGACAAGTGAAGGTCTTGAGGCGCAAACCTATAGGACAGTTGATGGATGATTCCTAATAAGGCCGGATGGAAGACAAGTGGAAACAAACACAAGCGCTAGAGAATATCACAATGCCTGTTAGTTGGAGGAAGAGAATTGACCTGGAATGAAGGACTGGACAAATTTGAGTAGAGTCTTCAAACAAGGAGACAGGCACTTTCAAAAGATGTATGTAGACTAAATAAGACCGAATTGCAGTTGGATTACCACCAGTGATAAAGCAAACAACAACAAAAATGTATTTTAAAACTTTTCTCTGAACCAAAAGGATTGTCAGCTTGTACAAAACTTACAGGCAAGGCATTGTTACATCTTAGGAAACTTCAAAGATCTTCCAACATGCTCCACTTAGATCTATGGATGGTGATGAGGCCAAGAAAGATGGGAGTTTGAAGACAGATGAAGGTCTCAAAGCACAAACTCAGAGGACAGTTGATGGTTGATTCCTAATAAGGCCAAATGGAAGACAAGTGGACACAAAGACAAGCACTCAAGAATATCACAATGCCTGGTAGGCGGAGGAAAAGGCTTGAGTTTGGATGAAGGACTGGACAAATTAGAGCAGAGCCTTCGCATGAGAAGACAGACACATCCTAGTAGTGTAGGTAGACTGAAATAAAATCAGATTGTTGTTGGACTATAACGGAAAACAATTTTGTGTATTTGTGTGTTGTACTGTTGCATGAATAAAAATGGCTGCTAACTTGTACAGTATTTACTGGCAAGGCAAAATTACAGCCTGGGAAATTTCGAGGAGTCTCGTAAAGGAGCCAATTAGTCAGGGTAATCTCAATATCAAAAGCCCAATCCCACATGCTGGAATCTCTACGGGTGGCTGATGAGAAACTCAAGAAGGCATCGGTGTAGAAGCGGAAGCACAAGTCCATCTTGGGGAGGAGACGTCGGGAACATCTGTCACACTGTGGACAAATTCGCCAAAGCCTTCGGTGAGGCAAAGACTGGGATAAAAACGATATATAAAAATAATACGGCACGAACTGAGAGGAATCTGGAAGCCGGTGTTTTGACACTCATCCGAGATCCTCGATGACAACACCTCAGCGCTCGCTCCGAGCAGGCAGCCCACACAACCCACGGCTTGTAGACAGCTGCTCACTGCAGTGGCGGCTTTCCTGCTTGTCATTACCGCACTTAAAGTTCCATGTCAGGTGTGGAGAAGGAAGAATCTTGAAGAATTCCACGGTTGAATATAGGAGTGTAGAATCTCTAAAGAGCCACAGATCTTTGCTGATGATTCTATTGTTTGTGGCACTGCTCAGTTTGAGTTTACTTGATGCGTATGGAAATTTGCACGCTTTTTAGGGCTTTCTGGGAAAGGGTACACAGAAGAGTGTCTGAAAAACACATTTGAGGATGGTGTCACAACAGATCTCGTGCAGGGCCTGCCTTCCCTGAGAACTGGTAGATCAGCCGTTGTTTGGAGAGCTAATGTTGAGTAGGTGACACGGAGGTCACAGAAAGCAACAAATAGTGGGAACACCGACACACATCCATCAATGTTACTCATATGCTCTATATAGTACTCATAACCCAAGATGTTCCATATCTATCTATCTATCTATCTATCTATCTATCTATCTATCTATCTATCTATCTATCTATCCATCCCAAAGTTCAGCCAATATGGTTTAATTTTTACTGACCTCCACTCCGGTAGTGAATCAGCAGAGTGAATCATGGGACAGCATAAAAAAAAGGCTTCCTGCTCACAATGGGAAATATGCTTGACCTTTACATTTATATTGTTCAGCTTTTGGATATAAAAACTTTTCCTGCCTTACCGTATATGGCCCTATCATTCAGAGAGAAATGCCTGAAACCTTGATTCTATGAAGAAAAGGAGAAACCGAAATATTAGCACAAGGCAACTTTATGTTCTCTGTCAATCCAGAGGTCAGATATCAGAGCGAGAGGTGACAGTTTTATCAGGACGACAAATGGCAGCATAGAAGCTCACCCTGAAAAACAACCCTAAAATCTATGGTTTGGGAACTGGACTGGCCGGGTCCAGTTGGCAAGAAATGGGGGTCAGATAATTGACACCAGGCAATTTAATGACAGATATATGCAATCATAACACCTAAAGTTTAAGACTATTGGTACAGATAAAATATATTGCATGTTATTTTTATTTATTTTAACAAACACTTAAAAGAAATACTTTGAAATTTCAAACAGGCAGCAAGGGAAACTGATATTTGAACAACTTCACACTCCGTAGTCTGCACACACATTGATTAGTGTCCTTGTAGCCTGAGGCAAAAAGGTTTATTTGCAGAACCACCAGCATTCAAAGTTAAAGGGGTCATTAAACATTTATTCCTTATTGACTATGTTTAAAACATCTTTCCTATAACTGTAAAAGGCATTTAAATTTGAGGGCGTCTTAAAAGAGTCATACAAACAGTAAAACATTGATGGGACTGCAGAGTTTCCGTGAAATGAGGCGAGAACAGCATCAAACCTTGCAATGCGACACATAACGCATAACATCTCCTATTCTAAAACCTTTATTTTCCTTTTTTTTTTTAAGGAAAATTAAATATAGTTTTGTTCAATAATATTTTTTATTTATTACTTATAATTCTATCATACTATTTTTAGCATAGCATGCAAAAATTATTATTTTATTACTATTATTATTATTTTATTTTATTTTGATATTTAATTCAAAATGTGAAATGTTTTGGTCAAAATTAACCCAAGAGGCCAAGAGGGTTTTCATATTTGGTTGTGTTATTTCACAGGAAAAGTCAAACATATTACATTTTATTCTGAACAATTGAAATAAAATCTTAATTATCCCATCATATAATTTTAAATTTTTTTATTATTATTTTTAAACATAATATTTAATATAATTTGTATTATTGCAGAATTGATTTACAAGTATAATATAGCATTTATTAATATAAATTAGCTTTTTATTATGTTTTGTTTTTAGTTTTTATCTAGCATTTTTTATGGTTTCAATGCAACGTTTAACTGAATATTTATATTTTATTTTAATTTTTATTTGTTATAATAACAAATTACTATTAATAGCTTTAGTTTACCATAAGTAGAAGTATATTGTATTGCTTATAGAAGAGCAATAAATGACCTCAAAGCTGCAGAAGATGCATTCAATTTAACATGATGCTTAAAGGCTTGAAAACAGGAAAAGTCCAATGACGTCATCAATAAAACACTTACCACTTGTGCCTCGTAACCCAATAACTTTTTTTCACAGATTCACAGATTGCAGTTGGACATTCATCAGAAATAATAACACAAAAGTGCAGTCTGTGATCACAGCAGGTATCGGAGTGGGGAGGCGCGGATCCTCGCTTGGAGGTACAATTTATTCTTCTCCAACTTGAAAAGTGGCTTCAAAAGAGTGAGGAATTAACAGGGTGAGACGAAGTGTGTGAATGTGTGGGACTGGATGTAGGATGACTCAGAGACATCAAACGCTTCTCCCCTATAGCTTCCCCTTCCAAAAAACACATGGCACAAAGGGCTTTATTCAAGCCACGAAACCATGGTATGTTTCAGAGGTCGGCTTGCGCAAAAGTTCAAAGAGCAGAACTTCAGACAATGTTCCAAGTGGAGCCCACTGGAACATCTTATGCTCATCTTGGGATGAAAGCAACCAATGAGAATTTATGAATTTATGCGTGTATGAATTTATTCACCGAGAATTTATGTGAGATTTAACCTACCTCAGAATGCCATATTTAATCTGAAGTGAACAAAACTGACAGAAAAAGATAATCTGTTCAATGTTTGGTACAGTTATTCTTGTAAAACTATGGTTAATTTTACTACACACGACTGCGGCTCTGCCCACTGAGTGACAAAAAGACTATGGCAGCTTTGGTTTTCAGCATGAATGCTGCAACAGAACCCACAAAACACATCTAAAATGAGAACGTGCTTTACGATTCACTGTACAAATGGATTTGACAAGAAACCTGAGGTAGAGTTATACAGACTGCAAACTACAGAAACGAGAAGCAAATTAATTGCTGCATTTCACAGAAACAAATGGACTCCAGGGCAGTGAAGAACAAATTTGAAGTTATCATTTTAATATGTACAATTTTTCAGTAAAATCAATATATATTGTATTGTTACAGTACATAACATACAGCATAACAACTCTCCAATCAAATATTTACCATCTTTTTAAATGAACAGTGACACAAACTATACAAGTTTTTGTACAGAGGGCGATACGACAATATACTGTAATATTGGTATAAGTGATCACCTGGATTTAGACCAAATTTTGTATTTACAGGTAGTTTCACTTTTCCCTGGCATCGAAATCCGACACATATAAATGTCAGAAACATGGTTCCTGGCTGCATGCACCACTAGATATTTGATAAGTCGTAAGGGACACTACCTTGAGTCCAACAATCTTCATTTCAAATTGATAATTGTTTGTTTTTGCAGTTTCTCTTATTAAATCCATTCATGCAGCAGGCTTTTGTGCCACTCAGTGTTTGATGTACCCTCTATACTGGAATCACTTGCATGTTAAATCCAATTGCTCATTTTCCGCCAATGTAGACTGTTCCTAATCGGTCACTTTTGGTTTCATTGAGGTTAGGTTGTAAGTTCACTAGGTGTTGGAACAATGCTAATGTTTTTGATTAACTGACCAGCATCTTCTAATGTAGTAAAGTCTTGAGATAACTTCTACAAACATTAAAATACAAAGAGGGTAAAGCCTGCTGAAATAAAACTCCAACTAAGCCTTATGTGTACTTGACCTAACTGCAGTGCCGGGACCTTCACAGCCTTCTGGCACACTCAAATCTGGCATTTTCATTTGGCAAAATCGCATACCCCCACCAACCTCTCTGCTCCATCAACCATAGGATGGAAGCAGTGATTGTTTATTTACTATTTACAGAGGAAAAACCCCACTACTTCCTGCTCATTAATAATTGACATGTTTGAGTTGGATGAGGTACAAAGTCACACTCTCTCTCTGTCTTCTTCCCTCCAGGCTGTGTGTTTGTGTGTGAGGCCGCTGGGCAGACTGTGTGTTTGTGTTGTGTGTCAGAGCAGACAACAGACTGCGCTCTCCTCACGGCGGTCTCTCCTGCTTCAGCACTTTCTTCTTTGTCTCTGCTGAACTTCGGGTTATCAGTGGAAACACACTCTGTTATCTTATGCTACATTCTGTTCCTGAACTTGAAAATGAGACATTTTCAAATTCTTACTTAGAAACTTCATTTTACAGATTGTTGGACTATCCCTCATTCCAAAACACTCACTGAACGATTTATCCTTCTGTGTTTAGGAACATCCTATTCAGGGAAAGTAGCATTCTTGGTGAAGGGTCTTACCTGGCAACATCAGAGGTAGAGGGGATTTGGTGCTCTGTATACTGTGACTTAGTGACTTTTCCAAGCTGATACCAGATCCCCAAACCATTCAGCTCACTGCGGACAAAAAATAGTTCTCTTCATTACCATGAAAATTTTAACTATATTTATTTATACGCTATATTCACACATGGAACACAAAAGTGGAAACACTTCATGAGTTTCAAAGTCATTATCAGATTTGTTGAATTATACAGTTTTTCCAGGAGACGTGCGTTTCACATTTTTTCCCATTCGACGTGATGGCGAACCCACTTAAGAAAAAAGAAAGCCGCTGTGTTTGCAACTATGACGACAAGCGCTTATGATGATCAACTAAATATTTAAAAGTTCATAGCATAGCATCTTTAAAATGCGTCAGAGAGCTTTACAAACTGTTGTTTAGGTGACATTTCCTAGCGCTGAAACGCAACACTTAATGAAACAAACTGTGATTGGTTATTTGACATGTCGTCAAACAGCTTCATTGGCAGGTCTTGGCCAAGTATCACAGGAACAAGTACATTTTAAAATACAGAAAAGTTACTATTTTGCTGCATTTGTAATTAAGATTTGAGCATCATATGAGAATTTAAATGCCATTTAAAAATGTCTTACGTTACTTGCTGACATCAAACATTGAACAGCAGTGCCCAAAACAAACAATACCTGCTCACTCTATACGGCATAAAGCGCTATAACCTCAATAAAATACTATGTAATGTTTGTAAGACATATCAAGGGTGGCTTTAAACACTGTCAGAAGAGCAGCACCAGTAAAGCAAGCGCCCATAATGCCTGTAGCAGGCCGCAGGCACTGAGGTGCACTAGAGAAAACAGGAGTCGGTCAAAGCACACACACACACACACATAGAGACCATAAGAACAATCCACTTCGGTTTAAAAATGACGATTCAGACAGCATAATAAGCATTGCTCCAGGATATTTACTTTGGTACTTCCTCACCCTCTCAGGGAATAGTGACCAAACCATCTGCATCAAACACACACAAATAATTCTCAAAAAAACATGCCATGCTTGTCATACCAAAGATATGATATCTTACCCTATAAATGTATAATTAGTGAGGCTGTGCTTTGATTTTCCCTGTATAACCACATCGCATATAGCCGTATCAGTGCTGTGCCTGGGGACCAACTTCACACACAGTCTCTCCTTCCTCAAAGCCTGCTCCTCTGAGAGAGAAAGAGATATAACAGTCATAACATAAACAGCCCTAATTATGTCTTTCATTTATCAGCAGTCTAACTGCATTTAAACCCGAGTGCTTTTATAAGGCATAGTCCCATATACTCATAACTAAACCTACATTATGCATCAATTCCCCCACAAACATTGCCTGACCTATTTGTCCTTGGGAAGCCTTATAAACAATGACACAACAATATATGTATAAAATCTCCCTATTTCCTAACAATTTATTCAAAGAGACAAGCTAAATAAATGTGTGCATTAATATTTGAACACCACATAGATGCAACCTATGTGATGTTTTGAGGCTCAAGGCACATATAAGTATATAAAAGCCCATCATAATTGCATAAAAATATCATTGAGTGCTAGAGGGGATTCTTCAGCATCAAATATGTGTAAGAAGGATATAAGGGACTTGACTGAGAGTGAAATGACAATACAGTGGCTGCGGCATCTATTAAACATGGCTTTGCTACAATAAAGCGGCACATTAAAACCAGCGCCCAATGAGACTCTGTCTTCTTTTTAGTCATTCCTCCAGAACCCGCTACCAGACTCGGCCATATTACTCCTGAGCCCATCCCATTCGTTTCGAGGCGGCACCGGGGCGAGGGCCGTGTAAATGCAATAATAATGAAAATAATAAACATGCTGCCCTCACTCCCAATGCCGAAATAATATTGCGGCGTTCTCAAAGGCGCGGTGAGAGGAGAAGAGAGAAGACGAGAAGGGGAGAAATACATAGCACTCAAAAAGCACTAAAGCATCAAGGGAATGCATTTCATTAATATTAGATAACCACCATCCACTCCCGCTCTGCACAAATAAATACATAAATAAATAAGCACATCATAAAGAAAAGCTGGGTTCTGGCAGATATAAACAATGACTCATCGTTCTCCTCTCCTCCTACCTCTGGGGCAAAATGTTTATTTTACTCTCTCGCACCATCATAAATTAAGCTAAACCTGAGCCCATGAAACATTCACATTCACAACCTCTGGAGAAGCGCTCCCTCAGGATGACTACAGAGAGGAGAGAGAGAGAGAGAGAGAGAGAGAAAAAGAGAGGATGAAAGCAAAAAAAGATGGGAACTGTGCTTACGGGTATCCGTGGTGTCTTGGATCGGAGTGAAGCCCTCTGGCAAACAGTCCTTCAAGTCGATCAGCTTCACGTCCACGACCACGTTGCATAATTGATTCTGCCACACACACACACACAAAATGATTATATTATTAATATAGCATTAATGCGTTTAAACCAATGAGCCAGTTCAATAAAGGCACTTTCAGAAGTGGCCAGCTTTCAGTTATGCTGGATCCGTACCTACAATAAAAAGGCCGCTGTAGTATATTGCGCACACATAAATTTGTTGAATCGCTGCCCTCTTTTAAGCATGCAAGCACCTGTACGCTAGCCATCATCTTCAGACATGGCAGCCCAGCGCTCGGGCCAGTCGGTGGCAGGCCAAATTGCTTGTGCTTCAGAACAGGGAGTACTTGAAAACAATCAGGAGCTGTTTAGTTGACATTTTCAAGCATGACTTTTTCCCTCAGCCTTCCCAGCTCGAACTCATTATGGTTCCATTTTTCGCCGTAATAAATAGCAATAATCCAGCAAAAGCCCTGAAAGAGTGCAGCTAGCGTGGCGTGACGTGATGAGTCCGACATTCTCGATGCCGTCGCTACTGTTACCCGGCAGTTATTACCACTACAGACCATTTTTATTCATAGTTCTGACTTGAGGGTACGAATATGGATGAATGCTATTACTATGCATGAAGCCTGTTTTTTTTAACACTTTTTTTTTTTATAAAAGACGCGGGAGAGATTTTTCCCATCAGGACCTGACAAAGGGCCATCTACCTCCAACCCTGAGTATGATAAATCACAAACTGTTTACTTCCCACCACATAATTCACTGGCTAATTCTGTAGAATCTGTTTTTGTCATAGACAATTACAGTGGGGGCCACTTTGACTGACAGACAAAATAGCCTTTGTTGATGGCGCTGCCATGTTTTATTAGCGTCAGGGACTTCAAAACAGTGCAGACACACATTTTAAGACTCCACGCTGGAGAGGTGGCAGAGGGGAATGATGTGCTACATACAAAAAATGCAGCTTTCATTGAACTTGATCAACAGGCAGAAGCGTGTGGAAATGGCCAGGGTAGACCAGCCACAGCGGATTACAATATCATCTTTGAATCTCATAGCCATTGCTGGGCTGAGGAGATATAGTTTTACAGCTATGATATCAATGCAGCACTGCAAAGGACAAAAAACGGTCACGGGTCAATTTTGAAATTTTCATAATGTGTTACAAAAAAGACAAAACAAATCAAGATATAATGCTTAACTAAAGCTGGTTCTGTCTAATAATCCTCAGTATCTCCCAATATTGTCCAAAATTACCGATCTATCTAGCAAACCGGTTTACATGTTTTAAAGAGAAACAAATTTTCCTGCAGAAAGAAACATTTTTTAGACCAAAGGTTAATTTGGGATTAATGATTTACCATGTGATAAGGGTCTTGAATTTTTAACCACACGTGTGTGATAGGGTATTAAGAATGCGGCATGAATTATTATATTTATCCTGACATTCGTTAGTCTACAGAATAGGGGTTTTCAAACATACAAATACAAATCATACGATGATTTCAGTTTATAGAGATTTTTATTTTTTTTTAAGCATAAAAATATTCACGACTTAATCAACAAAAGGTGTTTTGTTGCAACAGCACATATAAATTAAAAAAGCAGACGCACTGATGAGATGTAACGCTGAATAACAACGACCCATCCAAATAAGCTCGGTCTATTTTCACCATCCTCACAAACCCTACAAGCAACCCCTCACCAGGCTAGACTCAATTATGAACACAAGGTCCATTTAAATAAATACATATTTTTTAGTAACTTTAACCCTAGACAGAGAACGAGTATAGAATGTTTTCTAAAAAGACATATGTTATCTGTTGCCTCCGCTTACACTGCAGATGGAGGAACAATAAAGGGCTTTGCATTGTTCACGTTAAACGAAGACCGATAACCTGAAAAGCATTACTGGGCCACCTGTTTCACTTTCAAGACAGATACCTGCACATAAAAAGGAGCTCATTCTCAATTTAGCTCAGCCAAACGAGAGGTAAATGTTCAAATAGTTTCAATTCACAGAGGAATCTTTTAAAATAGGTGCTCCTTTAGCAGGCATATTGGATGGCTGTTTGATGTGTCATATTTCATAAGCAAGAATCCCCATAACTAAAAGTTAGACATTTTTTGGATGTTTGCTCCATCTTTGATGAATGGCTGGGAGTAATCCAAACCGTCTACAGGGACCAGGTTAATTGAGCCAAATGAAATCGTAAACTACTAACGCGCAGAGTTGCATTTATGAATAATCATAAACCAAGTTCCTTCGGGACAACTGGAGATCATCAACAAATTTTCAAATGCAAGCAAACTTGGACTTCATACACCAACTGAGAAAAAAAATTAAATTCTCAAACCATTCTAAATTCAGAGTAGTATTTGCATTTGTTTTAGATACTTCACTTTAAAGGACGAACCATGTTTTGAAGGAGTTTGCGATCAAAGATCTGAGCAGAACCCTAATGAGGGACAGACTGAAGCAAACAGGGCAAACACGCTCTATGTGTGAAGAAACTGGAGAAGAAAGTGCAATGAGCATGTTAAAACTTACACGTTTTCACTTACATTTTTGGAGGTGGCAGCTCGGGTGAAGCAAAGATAGCGTGTGACCTTGGATTTGAATATGCTGTCCTTCCACAGGTTGGCGTCAAAGCCATCTGTTGTTTGTGCAACCTACGTGAAAAGAAAAAAAAAGCACACAGAGAGGAGAATGTGCATTGAGGTGAGATCCAGCTAATGTATGGACGGTGTGCGTGTTTCCTTTTTTTGCCCTGCTCTGTGCATACAGTACTTGGCTTAATTAAGGCTTGCTTGAGCTCTCACTCCATCTCATTAGAGCCCTACGCAAGTGGAGAAGAATCTTCAGCCTCCAAAAAGGGTAAAAATACCACCAGCCCCCCATGGGACAACTAGGATGAGACAAGACCTCACAAAGAAGGCCTTGAACAAGCTAAACGAGACTCCATTGTGCTCTGCAGAGAGCAAAAAGTTGCCTTTCTGAAATAGTTAAAAAAACTGATGCAATCACCATTTTAAAAAAGTGCCACAGGATGTTAAATTACAAATGCAATGACAAGAATTGACTGAATTGAAATTCAACAGAAATTTCATTACCAATTTTTTTTTTGTTGCTATTTATAAAATAATTATTTTTGCTGTTTATAATATAATATAATTATGTGCTCTGTACACATTTTAGTTAAGAAGCAAACTCATCTACATCTTGGATGGCCTGAGGGTGAGAACATTTTCAACACATTTTTAGATAAACTGTTTCTTTAAATTGCCATTTTGAATTCAGTTTTGAATGGCGCACAACTTCTTTGTGAGGTCTTGACAGGCATACATTAAACTTTCAGAAAAGACAGACAACCTGACAGGAAAACAGACATGGAGGAAAACAGAGTGGTGGACAGAGACAGCAAGAGTGTGGTGGGGCTACAGCCTCAGCAGCCGTTGGCTGGGACAAAAGCTCTCAGGAGGAGTCTATACATCAACCACAATATCCTCCCCTCCTTCACCAGCTCCCTCCTCCCTTTACAAGACAACCCGTCCTGGCCACTTTTTCCAGGTCAGTGCCCCGCTCCTCTTGTCAGCGTAAACAAAGAGCCAGAGCTGTGAAGCCCAAAGTCAAACAGGGAGGAACCAGGCACCAAAGGAGTCTGTATGCCACCGCACAACCAGGGCAGGCAACGCAGCCTGAATGTGGAAACAGTTGCTAAGCACTGGGACTAGTAAAGAGAGAAGTATGAAGAAAACTCTTCACACTTAATTAAGTGACACTTAAGTATAAGTTTCCTGTGGCTTGTGGTTTGCTGGCTGCATCTGATTTGAGACTGCTTATAAAGTTCAGAATTCTAGCTTAAACTAACAAAATTTTTTGTTTGTATTTAGCTGAGTAATGGTTAATGACAAAAAATAATGCAAATTTTTTGTTTGCAAAAGCAAAGCGAAAAGTTGAATGATGAATGGTAAAACACTTCAAAACATTTGCTGAAACTAGCTACTTGTTTACATTTGGTTGTGTGAAGGTTGTTGTGTTTGTTTGCGGAAATATAAAACAAAATTATTTCATCCTGCTGGTTAGACTATAGTGCTATAAAAAACTCATAGAGTTTAAAAGCCAAAGCTTTGAAGTCCAGATAAAACTAGCTACTAGCTACAAAAATATATATATTTTTTTTTACATAAAGGTTGTTAATAAATAAACATGTTTGTTTTAAAAGGGTCAAAATTCAGTTTACAAGTTGTTTGAACATAAATTTGTGTTGGAAGTGTGTGTACACATCCATCATATAATGATAAAATGCTTTTTTAATTCATATTTTTATAATTAGGCTGTTCTGAGATTGTCTCTGATTGAGATGTATTTGCTGGAATAGCAGCCGTCATTTACTCCCATGTGGTGATCCTGATCTGCAATGCGTCTATGTTCGGGCAAATCATTCGTGACCCAGCTTCATCTACAGAAGAAGGGAGTATAAGGTTTTTTTTTATGGATCTTTGCACATCACCTTTCCAAATAATGTGCAAGTTAGCCAGTTTCATTCCTTCACAGAAGATATGGGGGGGGGAAGCTCATTAATTCATTATTTAAAGCAACATGGACTAGAATGGTTTGCAGAAAATAGAGCTGCTTTTGACAGGATAAAAAAAAAAAAATTAACTACCATTGACAAAATTTTAACCAAACCGATACTTTTTATATTTCATTTATATTTGGTTGTGTAAAGATTGTTAATAAATAAATGTGTTTGTTTGAGCAAACAAAGTGAAACAGTTTCATCCCGCTGCGTTTGATGGAGGGAAAGGCCAAGCGGAACAGGGCCTCTGAGAACACGTTGGTACCATTTGGCGTACACCGGATCCTCTGCGCCAGTGGGCAGAACCCCAGCAACGTGCCAACCCACAGACAACCCGCCGGAGACTGCAACAGTTGGGCACTGGCGGGTGGGGCGGGAAGTGAGAGAGAGAGAGAAGAAAGAAAACGGAGGGAGAAGAGGAAAGCGGAGAGGAAGAAGTCTAGCTGCCCGTAAGCTTAACACAGAGTTGTTTTATACAGTGTTTGCTTTGCGCTTTGTTTTATTCACAAAACTTCCCCTCTCTCTTTCCGCCCTGGTTCTTTTCTCAGTGTTTTTGAGGCACACCCACATACACACACTAAACATTTTCCTAGAGGCCATTGATACTGTTGTCCTAGTTTCCCCTCTCAGCGCTCTGGGATTGCTGAGAGTTGCAGAAGCGCAGCCACTCTTGTGTCGGTGCCATCTGAGTCCTAAACAAACACAGGGCACTGATGCCAAGCTCTGTTAGAGGCCTCATCTGAAAGAGTTGTTCAAATCTATCCTCAGGGCAGGCCGAAGGATTCACAGCTTTTAGTAGGCCAGAGAAAGAGAAGAAATAAATCCAAGCCTTATCAATAAATTATGTTACTACCTTTTGGGAAGGAAAGAAAATAAAAAACAATTTACTTTTACATTTTTAATTTTGAGTAAAGCTGCAATGTACAACAATTCTCCAGCAAGTTGGAAAATAAAACCAAATGTAGATTTACGTCCACAACATGAATAAATATTAACTACAAAAAACGCTAACACTTTATTTTAAGGGTACAGAATAATGCAATAGTTAAAACTAGTAATTTATGATTAACTTGTTCACAATTATGCATCAGTTAAGCGTGATGCACATATAACTAATGATTACCTGAATAAGGGCATATTAGCTGTTACAATTAATTAGACATTTTAAAAACAAACATTCATCAAACTTACTTTATTAGCACTAAATTAGTGGCAGTTTAGCCTTAATTATTAGCTTATCTTATCATCAATAAACTTGAATATCACTCAATAAGTGTCACAAATATTACAATATTTTAGCTATAAATATGCAAACAAGCAGTAATTAAATAACAAAAAAATATTAATTTTATATATATATATATTATATATATAAAACTATATGTACAGATAATCATTAGTTATACACATGTTCATGCTTAACTGATGCATAATTGTTAATCATAAATTACTAGTTTATTTATGCTTAATTAATGCATAAATCGGGCCCTTAAAATGTTAAGTTAATCATTAATTACTAGTGTGTTTTTGCTCAACTAATGCTTAATTGTGAACAAATTAACCATTAATTAATGCTTAACTAATGCATTATTCTTCTTCAAATCAGATTGGCTAATCACAATGTTGTTCAACAAAGATGTTGACCCAGGGACAAGTCAAAAACAGGTTCTGTAGTAGGGTACACCCCACAGCTAAACCTGCTCCAGGGGAGGTTATGTTCTGGTTAAGAGATCTGTAACTGAAATTGGACCAATCAGATGTGAATAAAGTGGCACTTGTCACTCCCCCAGTTTCTTTTCCTCCAAATTTAAGGCCACAAAAAATTTAATAATTATACATTATTTTATATGATTTATATAATTACATCACTTATATTATCATTAATCCATTATACACAATCAAAATTATTAATTACAAAATTATTTTTTAAAATAAATTTTAATTTATACAGATTGTATGTAATATGGTCTTACATGTTACATGTCTTTATTGCTATATATTTTCAATAAACTAAACAAAGTTTCACTTGTTACTGCACTGAACTCTTTTTTTTTGTTTGTAATGAAAAAAATACAGTAATTGTAAAGACATTCTCAGATGCTCCTGAATGACAAAATACATTAATATTTTTGATAAATACTTATTTTCTCCTATATAT
>JAUYWG010000041.1:11682522-11697160 GCA_034779775.1 Enteromius afrohamiltoni
CTATGTTTTGGGTGAGGAGCAGACTGCCTTTGGCATTTGTGAAAGAAAGAAAGAAAGAAAGAAAGAAAGAAAGAAAGTCATGTTCATTTTCATCACTAAAGTAATATGGCTGTCAATTATGAAATGGATTATAATTCACTGTTAATTTGATTCAGCTCTTTTTTTCTGCCATGATGACTCAGAAATGAATTCTATATATCTAGCCTAGTGTATGTACAGTGTGTGTGTGCGTGCGTGACCACAGGCACTTTACCTCCTCTCATTTGCTTTCATTCCAAGCAGACCCTTGTTAGAACAAAAACCAGAGGGGGTTGACGAAGGAGAATTCCAGGTATTGACTAAATATATCTTTTCATTTATCATAATTTCTCCTTCCCACTTTGTCGCAGCTTCACTGTTTAAGGAAGATGGATGACACAAGATGTTGTCTTGCCTTTCAGACTCTTTCTGCTTGGGTAAGTGTGTCCAATGCGGAATTATTTTGCCAGTTTATTACTCTCCAGTAAGCGGCTGTCACTGTGTTCCCACTCGTGTCACTTCCTGTTCAAGCCTGTGTAAGGGCTTATCTGAGTGGCGTCAGCTGTCAGATGGCTTGTCAACCATTGTGGGTCTATAGAAACATAGCTGCAGTGGATCCCAATTGTAAATCAGCATTTAAATGGAGCGCACTTAAATATTTGTGTTTTTCTGGTCTCACGAGCCTCATACATTTAGGTCCTGCGTTTATGAAAATAGACAGTTATTTTTAGCCAACACTGAAATCAATAATTCTCATCTATCAAGATACCGGAGTGGTGGATGTTTAATAGCTTTATGTGGCTGGTGTATTGTAAACTAATAATATTGATTCGCAAATGCAGCATTTTCAGGTGCCAATCATCCAGACGGCAAGATGGCAAAAAAAAAAGTTGGACAGCAATTAAAAAAAAAAAAGAAGTACACTTCAGCAAACTTTTAAAAAGAGTGTTTATTACGGAAATATTGTGCTTTAAAAAATATACTTGTAGTACCCTTTACAAGAAAATACTTTATAGTAGTAATATTTTCAAAATCTAATAGATTTGAGAATCTGATGGTGATTTGAAACATAAAAATTTAAACTTCGCCAAGTATACATAAATGTATGTGGATGCACAGAAGATGTTAATTCCACAAACATTCGCATTAGCATGATCGCAGAAGTAAACAGTGGCCTGCTATGTCCATTAGGATAGATATCCAATCAAGATGTTGGAAGTGTAAACCTCCCAGTAAATGCATCTTTGTTTCTACTCTTAAATTATATATATCATGGAGTTTGAAAACTGCAGTGTTGCCCTTAAATCCCTCCAGTGTCTCCCGTACTCTTTCGCCCTGTGCCACAAGGGCAGCCATTAATATCACAGGGGGACGATTCCCCTGGTACTGTGACTTATGAGAGGGGTCTCGCTCGCTACTGTGACACAGACCCTGCTGGAGTGGAGACTCGTGGAAAACGCTGACTTCCTCATAAACCAGACATGAACCCCAACCATCTGCTCCGCCGCTAGTTACCTTCAACTACTGGTCTTACTGCTATCACCTGTAATACTTCATCACAGAGCAGCTCTACAGTCAGCAGTTCACAGCACCCAACTTTTATTTCAAACCCCTAGCATTTTCTGGAGTGCACCTGTTTCTCTCAGAAGGTCAGGAACTAGTGTGGTTAGCATGTGGAATATAAAGTTAAAGAACGTTTAGGATTTAGAAAAGCAGTAAAGACAAAAATATATACACAGATATGCCTTTCGTCAATTAAGTAATACAAACCGTGCGCAACCAGAAGTGTTCCAGTACATAAGACAATATATTATGCACAATAGATGGAGATGGAGGAAACAAAATATGTTTTTGTACTTGTGTTTAATTACCATATGTTTAGGATTGCCACCTCAGAAGTCTTGGTTGAAAACGACCCCATTAACTCAAACTGGCAACTAGTCCAGGATATTTGTCACTGAAAGATTTAGTTTATTGTGTCTCATATCTCTGCCAAACTGCAATCTATTACCGAATCAAAAGGAGTAACATTTGGTAACCATAAATCTATCAACAAAACGCAGACAAACACATGCTGAATGAAAACACAATGACTAAAGAAATGCCAGAGGTTTAAAGACACAGTAACTGTTCACCAATAAACTCAAAAGGATTTTTTTTTTTCATTTTTCATTTTGTTGCTTTCATCATGGTTGCCAGGTTTTCACAACAAACCCTCCCAATTACCACTCATAACTAGCCCAAAACGAGTTTTGAAGGGGATTCCCTGTTAAAAATAACACACCTATAGGTAAAATACACATTTTGGGTGAGGTTCCCCTGTTAAAATTAAAATTTTAGGGGTAAATGTCACATTATCAGGGTTATCAAACATTATCAAACCGTGGCTGCAGTGGCAAATTAGTAGACTTGGCAACATTGACTTTTAGAAACATTAATTTAATTATTAAAACAAATTAAAATAATTGTAAAGATTTTAAAACCAGTTTTCTATTACTTTGTATCACAACCTATGTATTATAAAAGTACTATGAAATCCAAAATGAGTTTGACCTCACATAGCATATAATCTCTACCACACAAAACAGAGAGGATCACAGATAGTCTGTCAATTAGCAATGCATTTAAACACTAACAATGCCATATAAACTCATGCACACACAAACATCCACACAGATCCACCCACTCAGACTATCCATAACCCCCTTCCCAAACTCGCCCAACATCTTCCCCTCGGCATTGTGTTATTTCCATTATTATTAATATCTGCCAGCTTAATTTTCAGCCCTGTCATAACGTGACAGCCTAAATGACTAGAGACAATCGCTTATTGATAACTTTCCCAGCAAACCTGCCACTGGAGCCAGCTGATCGGGCTGCTCTCTCACGCTGCGGGCGTCTCACATGGTTGAGATAATGGGCCACTGCTCCCATGCTGAAACAGATTGAATGTGCAGTCAGTCACTGTCTTACTGAATCATACTCCAGTCTATCAGACAGACAGACTCGGATTATCATTTTACAGAGGTGGGGGGAGAAAGAGAGGGAGAGAGCGTGAGAGAGACAAAGATACCGTGCATTATGTCATTCAATTTTGTGTTCATCCTGGTTTCACGTTTAAGCCAGAGACATCAGACTGAACGTGTTAAGTGAGATTCCGATATTCAATATTCAATTCCGCCTCCGAATTCCAGATTTGCGATGAATGTCTTCCTCTGTCAAGTGCCCCATCACTCACATCGGTGGAGAAATCTCTATTATGATATCCGACGTTGCTGCACTACTCTGTCAAAATCAAAGTTAACAGATCAGGTGTCAATAGGACACCATGCATCCGCTCGCTCACTCAGTGTCAAACCTGAGAGCCTGTATGACACATAGACAGACATTTCTACAGCTACACAGGTCCAAAAATGTCAGTCTCAGCAGCAGTCAGCTGGACTGGACCTGTAATGGACCGGTTTTCCGCTAGTGTCAGGACTGAGGTGATGTACCTTCTGCCCTGACAACTTTCACTGAGAGAATAAAAGTGCTGACTTTATGAAAGATAAATAAACTGATAAACAAACAGACCGTTAGACTCGGTCTTCGCTGAAATCAATGGGGGAAAGTTTTTTAAAAGTTTTATCACACCATAGCGAAGGGTGATTAATAATACATTAGGATTAGGGAAGCAAACTGGGTGTGAGATACAGTATATGAGAAATACAGGAAAAGACCACAAAAAGAATTAAAGAATATTCTTTATTGATTTAAATGTATGTAATATGCATACAGAAGCTGGATATTTGGAAGTAAACGACTGCACTTTACCTCTTGTCAGCCTCTTCGTTATGAAAGGAGGAGGTTTTTTTATATTTTAGAGAGTTGAGAGGAGCTATGAGAGGGAAGTAATTGGCACGGAGGTGTAGAATTCCCCCTCTTCAGTGCCAGCTGTTTAAAATATGGATGGTGTTGTTTGGGTTTGTTGGTTTCTGCTGGGGTGTGCGGTGTGCTGACCTTTTTTCGAAACACCGGAGAAGTAAAAAAAAGTTTACAATGATGGTTTCTCTTGTGGCCTGAAGAAGTTTTTGAGGTCTTTTTTTTTTTGAGGTTTTGTGAGGTCTGACTTGTGCTAGCTGCTCAGTGAAGCTCTATGTTCCTATAAGATATCTACAATACAGAGAACAAATTTCACAAAGTGCTGCTTTTAGAAAACTCTAGTCAGTAACTTGGATTTTTAAATGGTGACATGATATAATTATCATCATTATCATAAGCATATTAGATAGCCCTTTTGATTAATTCAGTTCAATTGATGATTTCATATCTGATTTATGGTTTAATATTTTTTATTCAGATGTCAAATCTGGTTTTACACTAAATGTTTTATATATACAGTACAGTCCAGTACTGTCTTAGGCCACTAGTATTTTCACCAGCAAATGGTTTTAAGTTGGTTATACCGTATATATTTTGCGGGAGCGTGTGAGTTGGAAATATCAGTTTACATTTCCAAACATTACTTTTGTCATTAATAGTAATAATGTAGTCTGACAACAGCCAGTGCTCCACACAGAGATCTGATCTGATCATCATTCATTCTGTCTGGAATGACATGAAGTAACAGAACAGACTGAGACAGACTCAATCCAGAAGAAGAAAACTATGAGCAAGTGTACCTCGGAACAGAAGCTGTTTTACCAAATATTTATTTGATTTAGTTAATAGAAGTTAATTGATCAATTCAATCTCTTTATGCCATTATTTTTGAAAGCACAAACATATACATACATACACACACACACACACATACGTGTATATATATATATATATATATACACACACACACATGTTGGTTTTTGTGATTTATGGGGACTCTCCATAGGTGTAATGGTTTTTATACAGGACAAACTGAATGTGGCATTGCCCTACACTGACCCTACACCTAAATCTACCCCTTCCATACACACTTTTAGTATGTTTTTTTAAGCCTTTGAAAATGTCATCATAAAACACCTACATATTGTAATACCTATATTGTAATACCTATGTCATATCCATGTCATTATACAAATTTGTGTCCTCCTAAACCACATAAACCCGCTCACATTATTGTTTGCATAAAAAAAATAAGATTTTTACAAAAAAGTAACCAAATTTCTTTCTTAACTTCTTTTTGAAGTGATGAGTTCATATTTTTCTAAAATGTTTACTGTATACTTTCTATTTATGTAATATGTAATATGTATATCTATATTTTTATTTTCTTCAGGGAAGCTATAGAGTGCCACTATGATATCAAATATCTGATACCATATCTGACTTTAGCTTGAATATTTTGGCAATACATGCCCTAATCATATTTTACATCATCTGCTTTGACCTGTGTGACATTACTAAACACTTTGCTCATGCATTGGCTAGCTCTGTCACACCATTACACTAATCTTCATCTGATTTGATTCTCTCCTCGACATCCCTTTGTTAAGTCTTGCATAAATGCATAGATAACAAAATTATTAAATTAAAGGGAAGGCCCTTGACGTTGCTCACTGTCGCCTTAAATCATGCATGAACGTGATAATTATCCAAGCAAGGCTAAGAAGGGCCCATCACGGCTGCTTTAAATCCAATAAACGTCCTGACCCGATCATTAGAATTGACCATCTATCAGGACCATCGAGTTCCACATTGTCGTTAGCCGCCGCTTATAATCCCTCTTGATCAGCACTAATTACACATAGCGGGAGGGAGTGACCAATATTTTCAGTCTGCGAGCCGCAGGAGGCATACGTGGTTTTGGCTTCAGCTACACAAGATTCTTCAGGTTGGAGATAATGATGCTGAACACATTTTAAAAGCCTTCAGCTTGAAATAAGAAGGTAGTCGGTGGTTTCAGGTGACAGCAGCTTGGCAGAATGTTTTTGTTCACAGGGAAGATGGCTTGACTACAGACAGCTTTTAGTTCTTTCTCGATGGGAAGTATAAATCTCAGTCGTGATCATTTTGGGTATGAAACAGAGAAGTGACATTTTAAAAATATTTTTGAAAGCCTACAATTTTTTTTACTAAATTCCAGCCAAAAATCAATGAAATTATTTAATTTACATTTAAGGATATAACAGTAAAATTATTAAAATATCAAAACATTTAGGTTTATTTTTATTATAACATTTATTGTTATTATTATAATTAACTTCTACAAATTATTATAATTTTTATTTTAATAATTTTTATTTGATGTTAATCATTATTTTTGTCATTTATACACACACATAATTTATTTATTATAGCTTTATCATATATATATATATATATATATATATATATATATGTGTGTGTGTGTGTGTGTGTGTTTAATTACTTTATTTAAAATAAAAAAATAAAAAAATCTAAAAAATCAAATGAAATCAAATATGACCCGACTGTATGGAGTTTGAATTGCAAACTGAACTGAACTGAATTTACTTCAAACAACACAAACATTGGGTCAAAGACCATACCAGCTAACCTGTTGATCTAAAAGTAGCTACCACTTGTATCAACCCTAAATGTGGAGGTTTTCGTGACCACTTGTGACCCATAGACCTCGACAGACCACCTAATTAACCCCACCAATTAGATTTTAGAAGGCTGGAAGGCTGAACATACAAACAACCTGTGGTTTCCATAATGATTCCTTCAGAGATGGAGGCTGACATTTTGTGTTAACAATCCTGCGGGTCTGGCTTTTGCCTCGCTGGCTGGCACCCCCAGGCCTCGCAATGCAAACAACAACAGAAAACAACAGGAACAGCTGCAAGAGCAACAACAACAAAGCCGTGTCCCCATTTACCCTTCAGCTGGATTTGCGAGCATGCTGCTTCAGCGCCATTAGCATCGAATCCAAGCCTTTTTTTTTTTACATTTGTGGGTGACAATATTCCACACTGCGCTGGCTCTCGTTAGCCAGAGAGCAAAGGAAGGGAGAAAAAAAGGGCCGAGATTTGTGCGGAGGATGAGTAGGGCCACCAAACTGGTTGCCGTCACACTGCGAGTTCCCATGCCAGCACAGACTGTCCGACCTTGGTTTATTGGCTCTCCATTGGGTTTGCGGTCACATTAGATACACCGCCGTTCTGCCGCAAACACCCAGAGGAATGCATGGGTGGCGCACGATGGGATTCCGCACACAATACGGCTTTCATTTCACGCAAGGGCACAAATCCCTGTTCGTCTCAACCTCTTTTCCTTCATAATCACATAATAAAAGCTGAATTCATACACAGGCAAAACTTGTTTCATTACGCGACTTTATTTTTATTGATCACCCGAATGTGAAACTCGTAACCTCATTTACTTTGGCTGTGCAGTTAATCTTAAATTGTCCACATATGTGACTCAAACTGATGTCAGATGGCCTTCATTTAGCTAACGTAGGTCAAGGAACGAGAGACAGAAGAAAAAGAGTCAGGTAGGAACGGTGTGCAATAGGAAACAATGGTCACACCGTGTCTGGGACTTCAGAGAGAAGCCCTCTGAGGCTTTTGGATTGTGAAAATCCACATCTTTCCATTTCTCTTTCCTTCTTCTCTCCTATCTTCCTTAGAAACACTTAGGCAGCACACTATTCTTCTCCAGGCTTTGAGCATTGTTCACGTTCTTTCTGCCTAACGCTTGAAAGCACCCCATTTTTCACTCGGCCACTTCCTCGTGGGACCCCAGCCCAGAGAGCAGCATGCAGAGGATATGTTTTATTGGACTGTTGCTGACAAATAAATCTAAATATGTATTTTGGTCATGTTTGCAGGCAGGCAGTGTCCTTAGGGGGTAGAGGTGGGTGATTATCAGCCATAAATAAAAGTAGCAGGTCATTCACATGTGCATACTCTTAAAAGCAAAGAGTATAAGAATGGAAGAGAGAGAGGGGGATATAAAGAGAGAATTTTTCATTTATGTATTCAAAATCTAAAAATGTGTACTTTGCCATATGAGCTCAATATTTTGCAAGTTCCTGTAAGTAATCAATTTAAAGCAGCTGTTATCATTTAGGCTACTTACCCCTTATGACGTTACATAGAAGACACACACACAAAAAGATATTTACATAAATAATATAATATAATATTATTTATCCTACTGATAGCTACATATATCTATCTCTCTCTCTCTCTCTCGCTCTCTCTCTATATATATTTTTTATTATTATTTATTTATTTATTTAAATACAATGAAAGTGAAGGGAGACTGGGCCAGTAAAGCATTATTACAAATACAAACAAGCATCCGTACAAGCAATCACTTGTGATATTTTCTGCTTCAACTGTCTAATGCCATTGATCTGACAACCCTCATCTCTGTCAAATTTACGTTTGTGTATGTTCCAAAAATTGTTTGGCAACATCAGATATCACTGATTCTTGCATTTGTATCATAATTATGATACATCCAGTACTTAAAAATGAGAATTACTTACTTATAATACAGAGATATTAAAAAATACCAGCCCACTCTCACAGCAATCTGTATATATTTACGAGGTGGCTAATTAGTACGACCTCACTTGTATAATTCATATGATTTTTGCTAAATCGTATGTATTTTACAAGTTGCCAGTTCATATGAATTTGTACGAAAGGCCTACACCTAACCCCGCCCCTAAACCTACCCGTCACTATGATTGTAGTCAAATTGTACATACAGTAATCATACGAGTGAGGTTGTATGAATTAGCCACCTCGTAAAATACGTACAAATTGGTCATGAGACTGTGTTGGAAATATTGTAAGTGTGAGATATTAAGTCACGATTATGAAAAACAATGTTGCATTGTTTTAAATATTAGGTCGTAGTGTGTAAAGTGAAATCACATTGCTGGACAACACCATGGTTGAGCTTTTTTAATCTCAAAAGTTCACCATTCATTGTCAGCATATGGCAAAGCAGCCAGGACATTCTGCTAAAAGTTTCACACGAGACAGAAATCGAATCAGATTTGCAACAAAGCAAGTAAAGGGTATAACTTTGATTATTACTCAAACACTTTAATTAGCTGAAATCATTATTTTAAATACAAGCGTTGCAGAGAAAGAGCGCTTTATTTTACAGTCTTGTTCCTTGTGTACATTTGTTCTTATTAAATTAATTACTATAACTAGGTAATAACCCTGAACCTACTCCTAACCCAAAACCGCTAGCACTTTATTTTACAGCCCTGTTCCTCATGTACGTATTGTAGTATTCACAATAACTATGTAATAACTAGGTACTAACCGTGAACCTACTCCTAAACCTAACCCTTCCCAATGTAGTTACTTTATATAACTAGTATTTTCTTGGGTAAGTACGTTGCAAGTACATTATAAGTACATGTAAAAGAAAATGCAACCCCAAAACCCTACCCCATATGGTTACCTTATAATACCACAAATTTCTTAGTTAAGTACACTATACTGTAAAAGAAAGTGCAACCGATGACCAAACCACAGAACAAATGCATCCAAAAGAGAGAACAGGAAACTGGGGCAGGTCATAGGAGTGACAGGCACATATAATATACATACTTGAGTAGATAAAAGTCAGCAGCGTATTGAGACCTGCCAGCCCGACACAAATCAAGCTGTCCATTACAGGAGGCCCTCGCAGGTCACGCTCTTAATGAAATGGTCTGGGCCTGCTGACGGGGCTGAAAGAAAGTCAATGTGAGACGCTGGGCAGCGGCCCGCCTTTGTGATTGACACATCCTGAGCCACCGGCCCATCCGGCGTGTCAGAGAGGAGCGACGGCTTGGCCTTGACTGGACGTCCCCTATCAGGGTGTCACAAGGACTGCAAATTATGGCCGCTTTGTTCGTGAGCTCTAAATGTTAAGTTCGGCCTGATATATATGAGGATGGGGAGAACGAATGAAGATCTCCAGCTTGCTCCCGATGCAGTTAAATGTATTAATATACGCTATATGTCATTTCACACAAGCGATATCAATCGCGCTTTTCATACGCCACAATTACCGTTGTCTCTCGCGCGTCACGCGTTCACCGGCGCCGCAGCGCAATTGGCACAAGACGGGAAAAGTCTGCTAAGTTTTCAATCCGAGATGGGCGCTTTGAAGGTAGACAAAACTGCAGGGAATAAAAGCGGGGGCCTTCGGCAAGCTGCACTTCTGAAGGCTGGTGCGCTTCTCCAGCTGCCTGGCTTGACAAGCGAGCTCTTCCACGGCGGCGCTGAATTATATCTGTGTGTCTAATTATGTCTTTTCAACTGCTCACAATGAAAGACTGTGTGCCTTCCACACGCGTAGAGTAGGACAGCGGGTGGAAGTGCCGCCCGAAAAGAACACACTCCCGTGCTTCTGACATAGATACCTGTCTGTGTGTCAACATAGCACATTGCATGACGTCCCGGCACCCTAATGAAAGAGATCTGTGCGAGAAGCTGCCATTCTGTTCTTGTTTATTTTTATATATATATGTGTGTGTGTGTGTGTGTGTGTGTGCAGTTAGCAGTTTTTTTTTCAGCTCACAATTTAAACACAATTACTGCTCATTTAGTGTGTTTTTGTTAAGAACTCAATTTTTTTTTCTATGCAAATGTATTTCTTTATTGTAGAAACGTAACTGAACTTAGCTCAGTTTTTAGAGATTCATGTACAACCCCCTATTTAACGGAATAGAAAAATCGAAGAAAAAAAAAAGACTTTTTCTCATCTTTTTCCGTCTCCTTTTGCTTCTGACGGAGGCTGGTACATCGCTCCTGCACTAAAGCGGTCACAAGGGGGTAGCATTGACACAGCTCTGCGAGGCTCTCCGGCTGAAGACATGCTGTGGGACAAACTGCCTTTGATGTAATTGAGGTCTCAGACCTTTTACGAGAGCATATATTGGTTTGTACGTGAAAATGTTCAAGGAACAATGGATTTCCATAAGTGGATGTAAAATTGTGTTTGGAACTCACCTCTGCATGCTAACCGCTTCTCTAAACAATAACAAAAAATGGCTGCACGGGCACTGGGTCTCGTAATTTCTCCAGGGCCGTGCTGAGGAAATGAAAGAGACTAAAGCATTAGGATTAAATAGGTGACTAAAAGACACACTCGCTTATGTGTGCTGCATCCCCGTCGAGTCATCAAAATAAACATGCAGATTTTCATGAAGTCAAAGGGGGGGGGTGAGTTTAGGAGCAAAGAAATCTGTCAGTGTTTGCCAGAAAATATCAATTATTTTAACAGGGAAATTCCTTCACCGGACGAGGGGAAACGGGAATGTAGATTTTATCCCGGCCACATGGGATGAGAAAAATCAGTTGAAAGAGGTAAACATGTTTTTTTGGATGGGCATATGTTAACCTCCGCAGATCCGAATAAAGCACTGCAAACACATGGTATGATTATTACTTCATTAATGTACTAATTAAGCTTTGCTAATCATTAATCATATTAGAAGTCACCTAATAAGCGTTTGCATCGATTTATCTTATCATCCAAAGCGATACTTTAAAACAGAGTAACACCGCAGGCTCATAAATAAAGGTTACGCATTTACATACTCAGTTTATCATGAATATTGCATACACTGTACATAAAAATTCAAACACACTCTTTATGAAATATGATCTAGCAGCCAGCGAGAAATGATACACGCTGTCCGTTCGCATTACTCAATGTTCCTTATTAACTCCCTTTGTTGATGAATAAAGAATGAAATATATTTGACCTGGTTTATTAATACAGCTTCCGAAGCCATCCATATTTCTGGTTTTATTGTGTGGCACGTGTAGCGTTTGAATAAATATTTAATTAATATTTAATATTTGTTTATATGTTATCGCTTCGCAAATGCCTGGCTAATCGGAAATTGAAAAATTGGTTTCATGGAGGAAGTGGGGCACGGTCACATGGTACAGCAGTGGTGACCCAATGGAATGCCACCTCACCTTACCTCTGCCAGCTGTGACTTAATTATACTGTCTCTCTCTGTGCTGATTAACTATATTCATTATTAATTTGAGGGGTAACTATAGCAGAGACATGGAGGGGGAAGATGACACAGACTTGAGAGATGGTGCGTTTCTCCCCAGAGGTAAGTTGACTGACACTCTGTATAATGTAACATGAACAGATATAGTATGTCATGTACAACAGATAACATATCTTTGCACGTTTGTGTTGTCGTTAGTTTTTTTTTTTTTTTCTCTAGGAAAAGAGAATTATTCTCAAAGCTATTTTGTAACATAGCCGCTTTTAATGCTGTTTTAACAGTGTGTTCATGTTTAGCTTTATTTAAATTATATACATTAATAAATATAATGTAATATATTTTTTAAATACAGAAATTTGATTTATTTATAAATAGCAGTAATAGTATGAATAACAATATTAAGATATATACAATAGTTTAAATAAAACAAAAATATATAAAAAAAAAAATCATATTGACTATATATATTTTAAAACTTAATTACCCAATTTAATTCGATTCCAAATTAGTAAATGTTGAATTAGCTTTCAACTTCTCATGCCAAAACCAAAGGGAGAAATGGAAAAGCTTATAGCAATTTTACTTAATAATTTATTTATTTATGAACATTATTTTAACAGTGTTTTTATGTGTTATGCCCTATACAATAAAACAATATAGGCATATAGCAAATATACATACAAGAAATATAATAATAAATATAATCTAAAAATCTAAAATGCATGTAGATATAAAATATTTAGCAATTAAACAATTTAATTAATTTCCTAATTTAATTTAGAAATGAGCAATTTGTGAATTATTTTCACATTTCCAGTGCAAAAACCACAATATGACTTCCACGATGCATCTGCCCTGAGTGAAATGGGAAAAGCCTCTGTTTAGATAATCTCCACAGCTTAAGCCAAGAAAGAGTGTGTGATCTCCAAATGTATTCAGCAGGGGGAGAGAAAATGACCTGGGTTTGGTGGAGAGGAACTAATCTGTGCAGGCCTGACACAGGACAGGAGAGGCCTCTTACAGTTATTATGATGTGTCGCCTCAAGTTAGAAGAGAACAGGGCATGATGGCCGGAGAGAAAGCCATGTGTGTATGTGGGGAAATACTGGAGGTCAGGGCAGGAAACGACAGGGAATGAGGGAACGACGCCACAGGCACCTGCAGTCTTGCTGATTTCTAACCAAGGGGAGCTGGAGAGGAAGTGTAATCCAGGGATTGGGCTTTTTATATCAAGAACAGACCTTTTTACTACCAGAGCTGGCAAATACAACATATTAATAAATACAAAGGTAAAAATGACACAACAACAACAACAACACAGTTAACAACAACAATACAATACAAAACAATAAAAAATACTTCTTCTAGACAGACACACAGACAGGCCTAATTTTTGAATTTATTTATTTGAATCATATAAAATTAAAAAAAATAATATATATATATATATATATATATATGTGTGTGTGTGTGTGTAACTTAATTATAACTTAATTTATTCACCAATTTTATTCGATTCAAAATTACCAAATGTTGAATTATTTATTTATGTAACATTTTAGCAAAGTTTTATACAATTATAAAATAAAATGAAAATATAACATTCCAATATTTTTCCAAATACAATGAATAAAATAATAAATAAAAGTAAATATAATAATAATAATAATAATACACACACACACACAAATAAATAAATATAATAGATAATAGATATACACAATATAATAATTATTACAGGTAAAATATTTTAGTATCTTTTTTGCTTTATTATTCTATTAAATACAGTGTAATCTCAAAAACAAGCAAACAAACAGACAGGAAGGCAATAGATAAATGAATAAATGAGTAAAACAAATATATAAATATATCACACACACAAACAACCCCCACTAAACCCCCTGTTTTTTATTGGCTATATCATGATGAAATGATTATGACGGGATTGTGGGTTTTTTTTTTTGTTTCACTGTACACTTGTATTGCAGTTCCATCACTGTCTCTCAACTGTCTGTTTGCTTTGTCAAACAGCGTTACAGTTGCTCCGTCGAACAGACAACTCAGATAAGCTCTCATGGTCAACACCCGCAATCCATTCTTCAGACACTTGATTTAAGACACTTGATTTGAGAAACTCAGCAAAACACAAACACAGTCTCACTCATGCTCTCTCTCTCGCCGTCCCTCACTTCCTGTGACACCCATCCATATCATTCCGCTACGCACATTTTGGCATACGGAGCCAAACGTCAAAAGCGAGGACGTCACTCTTTGACAGAAACTAGCCCGGACACAATACCCTGCGCAAGCACAATCATCTAATGCTGTGAGCCACGCTTTTACGGCCTTGTTAAGTGAAGTCTCTCTGGAGGCAGGGCAGATGACACACGCGTGTGTGATCTAACAGAGAGCAGGACCAATGGCAGAGCTGCTGGGGGAGGAAGGGATGGGCCTGTGTGCTGTCACAGGGCGTTTGTTGACCTTTCAGTGAATGGTGCTCAGAGGAGACTAAATGACAGGATGAGTGGAGACTCTTGTGAGTGGGCGGTTCTCTGCTGTAAACACTACAATGAATTGAGCTTCTATAAGTCATGATATTTGATGCTTTATGGCCTTTGTATTTTTTATGCCATGATTTATTATAGCAATGAAAATATTTAGTCAAATTGTTGCCAAAAACTTGAA
>JAUYWG010000041.1:11701221-11720730 GCA_034779775.1 Enteromius afrohamiltoni
AACTACTTCAGTTGTGTGTAATGAATCTAAAATATATGAAAGTCTAATGTTTATCAGTACATTACAGAAAATAATTTTTTATCACAATATGCTAATTTTTTGAAAAGGACCTGTATATATATTTTAAATACAATTTATACATTATACAATTTCTTAAATTAAATTTCTTTTTTTTACTCTGATTTTCATGCAGAAACTGCTATACATTTTTTAAATAATTACAAAGAAGTGACACATTGAATAAAGTCAAACATTTTGAAGTTAATAGAATCAAATTGTATTTTGTATAATCTATAATCCAATAATCAGTTTTATTTACAGTTTTGAAACATGTTTTTACAATGTATATTTGTAAGAAACATTAAGTTGTCATGAAAAAAAGTTAAAAACCCTGCTCAAACTTCAATAAAAAAAAAACAAAAAAAAAACACTAACAATCTTATACCACTTGTAATTGTGTATTTTATAACTTTATGTTTGTGTCATAGTATTTTCTGGCAGCGTCCTAATGTGACATTTCTCTTCTTTGTTGGTCAGAGCAGCACAAGATCACTCTCTGAATGAATATGAATGGAATGCATAGCATAAGATAATGTTTCAAAGTCAACTTTCTAGTAAATTGTGGATTTCTGATAAGTAAATAGGAGAAACAGACAATATTTCTCAAAACGTCCACATTTAAATTTCTAATGGATATTATTTATTGAAGAATCAACACCGCTCCAATTAACATGAATGAACACTAAGTTTTCTGATGTCACATTTCAGCATCTCTATATTTTGACACATTTATGGGTCTATACCATCATGCCACCGAACCTCAGAGCCAGGACCTGCTATACAGACTCAGCAAGCCATAAACGCTTTGTGAAAAATGCTCTTCTTGGCCAGAAAGCATGAGTGCAGACCCGAGGTAGCCTGTACTCAAACCCTGCCTTTATCACATTACCAATTACGCATTATAAATAGAGCGCAGCTCGCTTTGTTTCCAAGGCTTACTCCATCACGCCACGCAGTCATCACTCAATCTGAAGCCCACACGGCGTCAACCTGCCCTACTTGCATGCAGTCACTCAGCGTTTCCCCCTCCTGAAAAGACGCATGCTATATTATGCTTGGCAGTAATGGCACCAACATTTGACACTCTTTGTTTGGGCTTAAGAAATCCCCGGCTGCATGGCCAGAGAGAAAGCTGCTCACAAAAGCGATCAGACCTGATTTCTGCCAAGTCATGCTGTAAATACCTGCTGTTTAGCTGTGAAGAGGAAAGGGCCTCGTTTTGGCAAGACAGCACGGTCTATTCTTTAGTAATTCAACATCAACATCATGTTTTTGGCACTTGGAGAGTCAGCAAATCAATGTCAACTCAACTAAAACCTACAAATGTGTTTATTTTTAAGGCTCCAAAATAAGAGTTTTCTCAATGGATATATTTTGCAGAAATAATTATAATATAATAGTTTTCTGCTCAAGAAATATCTCAAATAGGCTATTGCAAATAGAAACGTGACTGCAGCCATTTTGTAACCAATTCATTTGCTAATATAAGGTGTTATGCCTTGGTGTCTCTGGGGCTTTTCATAGTTACCATTAAGACAACCTATTATTTTCTCAGAAAAACAACAAAATTCTCTCAAGATAGTTATATGTACATGATAAAGGATGTCTTGAATGTCCCAAAAATATCAATAACTCTTTTACAAACAAAATCAAAGTAATAAAAATTGAAAAGTCAAAATTTAATTAATAGTTCAAATAGATTAATACAGGCAAATAGTGATTCCATAAAACCAGGCTGAATGTTAACAGATCATTGCACTTTATTACGTTTATAGATTTCACTTATGGATCTACAAATAAAATCCACCTTTTGCTGTTCCCTCATCAGCACAGCTCTGAGTCCTTCATATATTTTAAGTGTATTTTTACCTCATGTGAGAGGAGATTACTCTGATCTAACCGTGGAGGAGCAGCAGTAGTTTTCAGGAGAGTTATAGGTGTTGGTGAAATTAGACGTGCTTAGAGCCCCCCGGGCTGCTGGGAATAAGAGACTGCTTTAAATGGAGGGTGGATTCATATCCCTAACTCACCTTCGCCGAATAAATCTTCGCGAATTTCCTACGTAAACATCGGGTACACTTTGTTTCCGTTGTCTTTGTGCTCTGTCTGGTAGTATGTCTTCTGGAAAGCCTGTGTGTTGTCATGTTGCCCTTCTTTCTTTACTGCTTTTCAGGCTGAATTATTTTAAGACCTGCGTTTGAATATATTTTTAATGATGAATTATCACGCAGATGCTACCAAATGTTTTGAAAGCTAGTGGAAGTTAGAGCAAAAAGCTGCAGCAGCAACTAAAAAGGTTGGTTGTATTATACAGCTGGGATTATCACTACTTACCCACAATCCTTAGCAAATGTGTCAGCCGTTAAAAAGCCTGAATCGTGTGTCCTTGGTTCAATACAGAGCTGACAGGTGAAAAATTAGATACTACATGACATTATCCGATCTCAAAACGCACTCTCTCGCCGTGTCCATCCACCAGGCAATATAAACATAGCATTAAGTGAATATCGGAGGAAATTACGCTTGAATCTCAAGCAAGAAGCCTGCATTTTTTTTTCTTGGCCTGGGATCGGTCGCTGCACAGATGGCACCTGGGCAAACAGTATTGTTTGTTGTGTTTGATGAGTTAGACAGCTTCAATTTGATCCAGAGATGTGAACTTAATGGGGCCGGTTTGCCAAAAGAGAGGCTTCATTTAAAAACCACTGCACTGGGAAATAACCCTGTGTTTGGAAAGGCCCTGTCAGACGCTTTCATTGGAGACGGCCAGGAGATATGGCATCTCTTTAAACTATTGCGTTACACATGTGCTCTGGCCCTCTGCTGAGCGGATAGCATTTCACTCCTGAGATGTTTGATTTTATTAGTGTCTTAAGAATGAGCCAAACAAGTGTTCCTATTGATTTGCACATTAAATATATTAGTAATAAAACAACATCCTGCAGCTAAGTGATAGTAAAATCAATAGTAATTGGTGGCAAAATATTATGAGTGCTTGGTCTGCATTCTTATTGTCTCTCTATATAACTGACCACTAAAATCGGGAGATGATTGCACAATAAATGTGATAACAATTGATGTCGGATGCATAACTGAAAGGAATTCGTACAGCTGCAAACTTCAGACACTTTGTTCAACTCCGAAGATCTTTAAGTGTAACATAACTGCAGTAACCGAGACGAGGAGGCAGGCAACGGAAGATATAAGACACTAAGTCATTCCGTTGTTATAGTACAGGACAATTGGGACACAACATGAATTGTTTCAGCATCTTTTTTTTTGTTTTTTTGCGGTGTGTCTCAAACCTGCAGCAAAATAAATATCTGTAACTTAGGGTACAATAAAACCAGGTTTAGACTCAAACTAATTACATGTCAAATTTTAACATTAAATATGTGTTATTTATGCATTAAAAAAACAATTATTCACAATTAAAACTATACTACAACTACTACTAAAAATAATAATACGGCATGCTTGATTTTGATTTCTACAACTTACTAGGGTGTACTATAACACCATGTTTAATGTTACATTTATTGCGATAATGATTTTTGTTTTTGTGTGTGTTTAATTAGAAACCCTTTCATTTAGCATTAATCAGCGCGGATGAATGTCTGTCACCGCACCGGTATGACAGATACATTACCTGTATTTATTAATCACAGATTCTAGCCTATGTCTTGGAATAAATTACCCAAATAATAATTTTCCATATATAATGCCATCTGGTGATTTAATCTAACTATCCATTAGCTGTCACATCTAGTGTTGTCAAAGGACCCGGTACTTCGGTACCAAGACGGTACTAAAAAATGTTAAATGTTACGGTACAAGGTTTTCTGAAGTACCGGTAGTACCGAGCAACGGGTAAACCGGTTCGGGAAAACAGTTCTTGCTGCGCTACCCGAAAGGGGCGCACTGCGCAGTTGCGTCTTCTTCATAAAAGCACAGAGAGATGGCGACCGGCGGAGCTATTGATGAGGTGGCTCTCAATCTGCTTGTTGAAAAGAAAGGAGGAAAGAGCTACGTGTGGAAGTGTTTTGTTTTTGAGGCAGATGACAAGCGCAACATCATTGATCACCAAAAACCCAGTGTCAAAAAGCAGTGTCATCGAAGTTTTATGTCAAAAGGAGGAAATACATCGAACCCTATAAAACACCTCAAACATTGCTGTTTGCTTAGTTAATCGTTACTGTGCGTTCACACAGTTTTTTGTAGTACATGTATTTTTTTTCAATTAAAAGCAATTTGCTGCAGCTCTCTACAACACATATTTTCCGTTTAATCCAATATGTTTTGATATGTCAGAATATTCTGCAGCAGTAACAGCTTTGCATGCTCTGGTGCTAAATTCAACTTGAAATTCCAGCTTATTTTTAGAAAATACATAAAGTTAATGCACATTATCAGAATAAAGTTTCTTTATTAACTATAGCGTTTAAAACAGGACATAATAGTGTGCTATTTATACACACTAGAGGTTTTTAAATGACCCGGGTAGCCAAAATATGTGTGTTAGAGAATACATTTATGGTTAATATTTGTATCTTTAAAATCATTCCATCAGAAAAGCAGTTCAAGGCTATGAAATATAGTTTGATTAAATAAAAGTCCTCTTATATAAAAGTGTTTTAGTGTTTTGCTTTGGTACAGAAATTGGTACCTGAGAACTGTGGGTTTTCACTGGTATTGGTACCGAATACTGAAATTTTGGTACCATGACAACACTAGTTACATCATTCAAATTTTATATCAAGAAATTCATTTAACCCCAAAAAACAAACTATGCTTTCTTCGAACTGGTTGTCTATAAAATACAAATCTTATGTAATCCCAAGCTATCTGTAATCAAAAGCACATTTAAAACTGGAATATAATTGAATTTCATTCACTTGCGTTTCATATAATCCTTTCTGGATTACAATGTGCCATATATATATATTTTTTTTACATTTAGGCTAATTATTCCAGCTGCTGTGAGAATAGGCTATAATAAAACGATGTGACTCACGCAGGATCCTCACAGAGAATGAGGCGATTACCTACTAGCCAGAACAATTTCTTTATACTTACAGACGTGACGTAATGAGTGCCATGCTCAAATTTTCCACAAAAACCTATCCATACCACTCAAATTACAAAACATTACTATAAGCTTAACATTGTGAATTGTATGGTGCACAACACAACGCAATCTAAAAAGCAAATCTAACCCCACAACACAACAAAATGAAAAAAGCTAACATAAACTCACAACAAAGCGCAATTTAAAAAGCAAACATAAGCTCACAGTGCAACGGAAATGCTCCTGATCACTAGGGGGCAGTTGGTCTACAGAAATGGCAACTGTGTGCGGTATTCGCTGGCTCTGCGGTCTGTGTTGGTAGTAAAACTTTGTTGGTAGGACCCATAAAATGGACAATACATTGCAAACTGAAATAAAGTCAGGGGATAATTTTAATGTCAGCGTTTAAACTATCAAAACAGGTACAGACCGCTTGCGAATACTCGTGACATGCACACAATAGCCTGCAGACCAACCGCCTCCTAGTGGTCGTTGCATTTCTGTTGCGTTGTGGCTCAACGTCGTAGTGTTGTGAGTTTATGTTTGCTTTTTTATTTGTGGTGTGTTGTGCACTACTGGGCCACCGTAGAACTGGGCCAAAGGAAGGCAATAGTTTCGAACACTGGCTGGTTATGTACTTGCTCAAATATTGATTTTGGATCATTCCTAACCAAAAAACCCAAATATTTGCAGCTTTAAGACAAAGACATCTAAAAGGTTACATTTATTGTAACATTTGTAAGTCAATTAAAACTATTTTAATTCAAAAATATATATTGAAAATATAGTAGTAATGATAATAATAACAATTATTATTATTATTACTGTTGTTTATTTTTTTAGCAGTATTTATAGTTGTGTTTATTATTACTAGCCTTTACTGTAATATTCCCTTTAAATGCATTGTTTGTATTGTTTGTACGTACGGGCTGTTTTTCTTACAATCCGAGGTAAGAATATGCATTTCCCTTTAGTTTACAGCACAGATAATGAAAACGCATCACATCCCAAACAGTTATGATCGGGCAGTTGAGGATAATTGCGTGGTTAGCCTCTCCATCTGTTCTTTCCTACAGCTTTTTAGAGCTGGGAGGAGATCAGGGCCAGTCAAGCTTCACGCACACACACGCTCAATATTTCTGAGTACAATACATCAGGGTCCTGTTCACTCATAATCACAAATCACTAATCAGCATAACACATTACCTATAGCCCCTGCATACCACACCGCAGATCATTTCAAAGGTTATTATTTAGTTTATGATTCAATAATGACCTCAGCTGTTCGGCACTGTCAGCAGTGCAGAGTTCTTGCATAAGCAAAGTGAATGGCTTATTGCATCACATGTTGCGCGCCGTATGCTAACAAGAGACCATGAGAGATCCCAAATTTCATCTCCGACTCTCTCCGGGTGCCCAGGGGGCGATGGAGGAGTGAGCACTCTGCCATTCTGGAGGCCAGCAGTGCTTTATAACCCTCCTCACAGAGGACCAGTCGCTACACACCTTACTCATTAGGCATCAGGGCCCGATCTGCAACGGAGCCGGGGAGAGGGGCCTCACCCGGGGCCCAGCCACTGCCACACCTGCCGCCCCACTCACGGAGCTCATACAGAAATCACAGGCATGAACGATGAGCCACTTGCCTTCAAACTCCAGGGACAAAAGAGCCACTCTCAGCCAACGTGTCATTTAAATAATGCAGAGCTGGAAGGAAAAGGCACGAAGAAGCAAGTTTTGGAGCCAGAATGGATATACCTCAGGGTGAGAGCTTTGCAAACATATCTGTTGTCGTTCAGCCAGCACCGAATCAGCTCAGTGGGTTGTTTTTAATCATGATTTAATCACAAATTAGGAGATGGATTTGTGGCATAGCGTTTAGGGCATGAGCCATGATGATCAGTGCAAGTTTGTAAAGCAGTTTTACCTCCATTATATGACTTATTTTGATCAATAATTTATACAAGATTGTCCACTACAATAATAACATCTATAAAATAAATTGTTTACATGTTGGTTGCACAATATTCAAATATAATTTAATTGAATAATAAATTATAATAATAGTTATAATTGAATAGATTTAATTCCCTTAAAACCACAAAAATTATGGTCAAAATTGTTTTAAATCTAATTTTAAATCTAAAATTAATTTATTTTTATTCATTATTAAATAATTACCTTTATTTTTTCAATTCATAATTTATTAATATCACAAAAATCATACATCATTATATATATACATATATAATTGAGTTGAGATAATTTTTTTTGTTAGTTTCAATTTTTAGTTTCAATTTTATTTTATTTTTTAATTTTTTATTTGTGGTTGAATTTGAAAAATTGGATTAATATAGTGTCTAACTACAAAAATAAATAAATAAATGTCATATGTATTTAACATACTGACATCACTTCAGATAAATATATATATATATATATATATATATAAAATATTTTTTGACTTCCAAAAACGTCTTTTTAATTCATAATATTAATATATGAATACAGAAACTAAAAGAAAACATACTTCTCATATTAAAGGGGTATTAAAGTCACTGTATGATTTTTTCCCCTTTATTTTGAATAAATAAATTGGTAAAAAAAAAAAAAAAAATCAATAACATAGTTAAAAGATCTGGCCATAGATCCGACCACAAAAATGCACAGTGTTATTCCAACTGACAAGCTTTTGAAACGTCTCAGTATCCTTCAACTAAATGGCTTTCACGGATATGAAGTTTCTCTGACAGGTTGACATCATCGTCCGGACTCTACAAGCTTTCATGTTCAGCGTATCAGTATCATTGAAAGACATGATCCATCCACGTGTACTTATTTCCAAACCCGCGAAGGACAGTGGAGCTCCCCTTCTCTGGACTGACAGGGGAGGCTATGAGAAACAACATTTACTCAGCTCCTTCCAAGCCCCTTTCAGAAACAAACATCCCTGGTGCTATTTGCACCCCTGCGCTGGTGTTGATCGAGACAGATACATCAGTGGCTAGAGCAGGCTAAATTTTGATGGATGTCAGTGGTGTAGCTGCTGGATCCGCCAATGAGACGGGATGGGTGACATTTACTTACAGAAGGCGATCTCCGCCAAGGCTTCAGTGTTATGTAAATAGCACACCTGTCTGCCCATGGACATGGCTGGCTTATGGAAAAATCTGCCCTTCATTTGAAATATCGGCACGCCGCTTTGTACCATCTGTGGTATTATTTGTTCAGCCGACTGAGAAGAAAAGGACTTCCAATATGAATACGTTGAGTGACAATTTTCCACGGATTTTCAAGTTCGATATGAAATCCAGATATCGTCCTGTCACTGTTTATTTATTCACTCAATGTTTTATCATACATATCCGCTTAAGGGCAGGAAGCACTAAACACAGAGGACTAACCACTAACCGAAGCCGTGATGGTTATACATAAAACTCATATTTATTTATTAGCATTTTGTGTCTTCTTGACATCCCCTCTGCCTGTGTAAAAGCTTGAGATGGATACAAAACTGCTATCAGGCCTTGCGCAGTGGAGATGGTTCATTTTCATTGCGTTTCACCAAATATTAACTAGATAAAACATTATACTTTACAGCAGGGGTGCTGCTGTTGTGAAACGCAAAAGAAAATACATACATTTAAAGCATGTTTCACTGGTTTTTGTTCTCTTTCATTTTACTTTGATTGAATAGACTTTCAGTTGGTTTTCACAGTATACATTGGATACTTTTGGGTTCCACAGAGGAAAGTCCTACAGTACATGTTTGGAAAGGCGAAGAAAAGATTTCATGAATTAAGTATCACTTTAAATAAGAGAAGTTGACTTTAACCAACCTTTAAGCTTAGCTAAATGTATCATAGGCTCTCAGGCATGTTTGAATGTAACATTACACTACTGTTTGAAATGTGTTTTTCAAAGAAATCTCTTTTGCTCACTAAAGCTGCATTTTCTTGATCAAAAATACAGTAAAAACAGTAATAATGTAAAATATATAACATGATTATATATATAACAATTCAACATGTTTTCTTTTGGACTATATTTTAATATGCAATTTATTTCTAAGATGGCAAACCTGAATTTCTATCAGTCAGTCACATGATCCTTCAGAATTTATTCTATTATGCTGATTTTCTGCTCAAAAAACATTTGGTACTATTAACTGTGCTATATTGTTTTGTGAAAACCATGATATATAGGATTCTTTTATGAATAGCATGTTTTTTTCATTTGCCTATAATATAAATATTTTGGAACATTATAAATATTTCCACTGTCACATTTGATCAATAGAATCCATTCTTGCTATAAATATATAAATAAAGTATTTTTTTTGTGTATGTGTATGTGTACACACACAGAACAGTAAATCAGTTCAAATGACAAATCAACACAGATCATTAGTTCATTGGATTTATAATGTAAGCCTCATAAATTAATGAAATACATTAATAAGCTATGATGTGGCACTCACTTCTATATAACATGTAACAAGGGTTCTTTTCTCCTACCATGTATCCTCCTGAAAAAGGTGGCAGACCTCTGGCCTGTCATGCCTTTCTTTAACACATTGCCTCTGGCTCTCACTAACCTCCAGCCAGACAGTCCAGTCACATTGGGCAGTCACTTTAAGTGCAATCCTCTGTTAGGTGTTTCTCTCTCTCTCTTTACTTTAGTCTCTTCTCCACCACTCCTATGTTTTTTTTTTTCCTCCTAAAGGAATGGTGAAAAATGAAAAAGGACAGGGTTGGAAAAAACGAGGTGATGGATGGTGGGGCCATCCATTTCTGAAAGCATGGTCTTCTCAGGCAAGCCAGGCAGTGAAATTTACATTATTAATCTTGTGTAATAATCTACGGCAGAAAAAGAGGAAGAGACAGCGATGAGAAAAAAAGGCAAAAGGGAGACGTGAGTGTGTGTTTGTGTGCTTGTTAGGGTTGCCACACGTCTTAAACAAAATAGAGTCCCATATTTAAATGAACAGAATTGAGGTCTGTATTACTTTCTTAAAGGACACATTTTGTCTTGTATTAATAGCTAAACAGCTTAAAAAACTTGAAGCATTTGACTTCTGCAGGTGTAATCAATCAATCAATCACAAAATATTACAGCATTTAATTATCAATACCTTAAAGGTATCATTTTAACCTCTATGATTTTATTTCTTCTGTGGAAAATAAAAGAAGATATCGAGAAAAAAATTGTCAACTAAACACTTTTTATGTCTATTGGCTTCCATATATATATATATATATATATATTTGTTTTTTTTTTTTTTTAAATAAAAATAGTAATTGCATACTAATATAACATCATATCATACAATCTAAATATCAAATATCCAAGTTTAGAATTATATAAAAACAGATAGACTCTTAAAAACTTGAAAAGATAATATGTCCATTATGGTGTGGCATTTTAGTATGACACTAAAATTAATTAATTTCCATAACAACAAAATTGTCTGTCAGTTTATGTGATTACATTGCACTTTATTCTGTAAAGTTTTAATTCACATACAGGTTATAGCTGCAGATATGCACTGTAACTTCCAGTGTGGTCAGTTGTCACAATTGCCACTGATAGTTTACACAAATCTCGAACGGTAAATTATACGGAAAAGTCTCTTGTTTTCCTCAGCTATATTTGGCAACCCATGTGTTTGTTTGTGTCCATTTGGACAAGTGTGTAAATACAGTGATATATGCATGAATGTATTGGAGTGTGGCATACAGGTGAATGGTGTGGGTCAACAAACAAATAGGACTTGTTAATTGCCCTTAGTTAAATACAACCCACGTGCATCTCTGTAATTAGTTTTTTGTCACCATTGTTTTTTTTTTTTTGCAAAAAATGTATCGGAAGGCAGACAAAACAGAATCCACCGTGCTCCAACAACAATGAAATATTCATATTGTTTTTTTTCCCCTCTTGCTGCCACTCCTGTCCTTCCTTAGTATCTCTTTCTATTCCTCTCATCTTCCTGCACTGCTTCCCTCACTCTTTCTTATTCTGTGATATATTTAAATGTTAATAACCATTCATTCTTGACACCCTATCTGCTGAGCCCCGAGTTTAACAGGAAATCTATTTAATCTGAAGAATCTCATTACATGATCATGGCAGCAGCCAAAGGCATGAAGGTGCTTGTGTGAGAGAGAGAGAGAGAGAGAGAGAGAGAGAGAGAGAGAGAAAGAGGGGTGGATGGAAAAGGCGAAAGAGAGAGGGGGAGATGGAAAAATGAGTGCAATTCTTTAATTTAATCCATAGCTGTGCATGGAGAAACAGAGAGAAAGCAAGGAAGCCCCTTCTTCTCCAGCTCCATTTGACTAGATAATGATTAAATGTTTTCTATTGTGCCACAGCTGGTAGGTTTTATCATTCTGAGAGAGGGTGAGAGAATGAGCGAACTGATAGAATAAAAAAAAAAGAGAAGGAGAGAGAACAAAAATACACCCCCAACGCTTTTGACTGTCTTCCAAATATTAACTCCTTTTAAGGCCATTAAAAGATTATCACTGATTTAGCAAAATGTCGTCTGGAAACATTAGCAACAGCCTGTTCTGGTGAACAAACCCCCCGAATCCCACCCTCCACTCCCGCTCCTATTATCTCATTCACCCAGCACTATTTAATTTCATTTCCATGAATATGCAATGAATTTAATTTTGAGCACTATTTTCATCTGCTCCTGTAATCACAAAAAATGCCAGTGTAATTAGTTTCTAATTACTTGCTTTAATTGTTGTAGTAATCATTTTAATTACCCAAATGCAAAGACATTATATGCTAAAAAGGAAACGATCTGCGCGCACCTCCTACCTTGTCCCTCTTTCTTCTCAAGTTTGATATCTCGATTTTGACGTGGGCCAAGCGTGCATTGAAATAGGGCTCGTGTTTGTGGATGTCAGATAAAGCGTGCGAGAATAGAGAGAAAACAAAATAACACTGGCGAGGGAAGCTGGCCCGTCGTACGCCGTAGCATCCCAGCAATCTGCCGAGTGGAAATTTGCATGCCCCGGAAAAGCTATTAAGTTAAAATATACAGTTATTGTACCTTTCTGGGCCTAGCGCCATACAAATGCTTATTGCATGTGCTTATAGCTGGGGCCTAGCAGATGGTAAATCATGAAATTTTATGAAATTATTACACTGGCGAGGTGTTTTGAAAAGGAACAGCTGTGAGAGAGATGGGACATTATAAACACTCACAGGTGTTCCGTCTCTAGCCTCCGCCAGCACTGACATCAAAAAATTAAATTATAAACAAACCAGCAAATGTTGTAATCTCCTTTGCAGACACACTACTTACAGGGGGAAATTGCTTAAACTAAGCAAAGAATTAAATTTTCATTTGCATAAAATATTTACGGAGGCGAAGAAATTTCATCGCGGGGCTCTCCTCGGTGCTCGGCTGCCAAGTTTTGGGGGGAAAATTGCGGGCGCGCTAGTCACAGCAGGCTAATGCTAACATGGAGGGAGCTCCATTAGGGACAGCGCTAATGGGTACTTCACCCAAGCACATATGGGCGAGAACACCTAATAAGAGCTGGCTGGCCTCTGCCAAACTCTGCTGCGAGCTTGTGTTTCTCATTAAGATTTTATTCCTACCTTAGTATTTAATTAGCCACTTCTGCACAGGGACTGCAGGAGATGGCCTGGGAGTGCTAGCCTGCTAGCGTTTTGGAAATTCAGACATAGCCGCTCTTGTATAGCACAGCTCTTCGGGTTCTGGCACACTTCTTGTGGCCTGGCTGGACTTCTCGGTGTGAGGGCTTCACAACTGCGGTAACTTTGGCACCCTGACTGTTGTGTCATTGTTTTGTCCTGGAGACCTGGTGTTCCTGTGATAGCACTATGAATTGGTATGGTGAGCACAACCTATAGTTTATGGCCTCATATGCTGCATGAATGAAGCACAGTAATTGGCAGGCATGATATAATGAATGTAAAAATAGGCCTACTACTCAAATAATTTTGTAAAATAAATTTATTAACAAACTTTGTGTTGTTTCCACATTCATTTATTAATTTGGAAATTAAGTGTAACAGTATTTTTTATTTTTTTACATGTAAAATGTAACCCTCATTGGAAATACGTGCCTCTACATTTCTGCAACACTGTAATTATGTACTTTGCTGCACGTTTGCCGCAGTTTTATAGTGAAATGTCCAGAGAGTGACACTAAAACACACGTTTAATACATAACCGTGGCACGTTTGTATTAGGTTGGGCGTATGTATTGGTGGTATGTATGTGGTCGTTCAGAATTCAAATATTCAGTGAGTGTCGCTAACGATTAATTCTCTATCATTTTGGAAATATCCCCTACACCAAACCTAAACCTACCCGATAGTGTTATCAAAAGTCATTTAAAAATCGTATTCGCTGATACAGCCATGCTAATTTTACGCTGATTTGTCAAACCATTTTACACAGGATTTGAATCTGTGCTTTCCACCACTTCAGCACAACACCGAATCATGTGAGCTACCGAGTAAACCTACTGAACTAGAAAACTCATACATATGAAGCTGTATATGTGACAACAATGTTCAAATATATGAGTTTTCAAATTGTGCAAATTTAAAAAATGTTTTCAAGTCATGACATAACATTCTGCAACTAATTGTGTTAAAATGTGCCTTTATTAATTAAAAATGTACCTGTAAATGACACTTTTGTGTGAAACGAAATAAAATTTGTGGGAGATTTACTGCCTCTAGTGTTCATTTCAAATGGAAAATGCAGCGATTCATATGTATAGGTACATTTTTTTCATTTTTTCTCCCCTATAAGATCAGGTTTTGCTTAAACCATTTTGACCTTGCTAAATGATTTGTTCACATTGTGAGCTTATTAGGCATAATCAGCATAGAAACACACATTTAGAGAGTTGAAAACACTGATATTCATTGTAGTCAAGGGCAGGTCACTTGTTTGGTTTTGAAATGTTTTTAGAAGTCAAGTGAGAGAGCAGGGACAGACTAAACTGTGCTATTCTGACAATATTTCAGTGTTGCCAAATGCAAAAAGACATTTGCTGATCTGAAAGTAATATCTAATGCAGTGCCATGGGCTAAGATTGACTTTGCGCTCAACTCTGCGTTGACCGCTTTCACACAGCTTGTGCTCTCATTGATATGATCTGAAATACACTTAGCAATGTATTGAAAGTAACCCTGACAACAATGTGTGTAGCCAAATGTCAAAAGCAATGTATGCAGCATGATAACTTTGTTTTTTACATCCTGCTGTTTTCCAAATTATAATGTCCTTTCTTGGCTAAGTATTTATCGTCTATGACAGGATATGCTGGTAAAGTATTCAAATGAGATGCTTGTTTTTCCATAGTTTTGTGAGTGGGCCAACGCGCACTAGGCACAGAGGCTGCGCTGCAAGGGGTTCTGGGAGAGTCATGCATATTCAAATCCACTGCTGGACACGGTCGCCCTAAATAGGCGAGAAGCGTGCAGTACTTAGGGCGTGATTTGTGTATGTGCGCATGTGTGTGTGTTTGTGTATGAGCGTTTGCGAGTCTGTGTTTTGCTTGTAATATCTTGTACCCCTGGCACGCATTGTACTCTTCCCCTCGCAGGCACAATTTTCACATAAGCTCCGGGCTGCTTTCCCCCCTGTCTTGCCATAAGCAAGACAGATGCAGTGAAAGTGAAGCAGTGCATGAAATCAAAGAGTCTCTGATTAAACACCAAGGGCCTGGAGACAGTCTGGAAAGGCTGCCCTCCAACTGGCACTACCTGAGATGTTAAAAAAGAGGTGTAAGAAGAGGGAGGACACAATCTCCCCCACTGAAGTACATTAAAGTGACCCTTTCAATAACAAGACTGCATTGATTTGTTGGCGGGGACATACTAAATAAGTCAAAATCGGTCACCATAAATTACATTAAAGAAAGTGTATTCAGAAGTGTATTCAGTTTAAGTAGTCATATCATTGCTGACTAGACCTCTATTTTCCTTACAGCAATATCTGCATCAAATAAGCTAATAGTACCATTAAAATATTTCATTCATTAAAAAAAAAACAAAAAGAAAAAACAACAGTGTTGTGCCCTTATTTATATTAGTGTAATACATAGTGTAATATGGGGGGGGGAGCTGATTTTAACAAGTTGAATACTTAATAAAAAATAAATGATGCTTTGGCATCATGTTGGTTCATTGGCAGTTGTGATCATATACATGTACGTATGTTCAGCCAATTGTCTAAATCAATGCCGTATTAGAACTGTACGCTCCCCTCGCTTGAACAGAAGCGAGTGGTTTATTGGCAAACTAATCACAGAGGTAATTAATACCAGTCGTTTCCACATATCAGCTGCTTGTATCCTATTCTAACTGAATTTAATGTTTCAATAGAATTTGACTGACTGACCTCTTTAGGATGACAGCAAACATAGGTCTTCTTTTTGTAACAGAGGCAGCAGGTCTCCGTAGACCTCCTCCTCCATCATGTTGATGATATTGAGGCTGGATTACTGGATCTTAAGCATTATCTAAAGGTCATATCAATGAGTCACTGACAAAGTAGCTAGATTTGCATTAGCAGTGCTATTAGGCCAAGTAGCTATGAATATGTCTTTCTGTTGTTCATTATTAGTTAGGTGTTAGGAGGTAATGTTTTTTAGATGTAGCCTAAAACAATGTGAAAAATACTGATTCCAATATAGATAGTAGGCTAAGTGATTTAGTGTTTGTTTTGAAGAATCTGGTTTGTTGTTGTTTCGTTGAATGCAGTTTCTCGTCCCTCATGGATTTCCTCTGGTATTTTTAGAATCCAAAGATGTATGACAACTATTTGTTGCCAGCGAGAGGACTTTCACCTTCTCCCAACTTTTCATGATGGAGGTGAAATCAATTTAGCTATGTTTTAGCATTAGCATTAGTTTTTTGTCACTGCGGCCTAGTTTTATGTAGCATGTTAACATTTTCAAACACCCTACATACAGCCCCATATCACCCCATAAACACATTTTTTTGAATTACTATTTATTTTATAAACATAAGACCAGGTTACTGTCACAAAAACAGCAGGCATTAAAAAAATGCTAATGCTACGTAGCTAAATTGACTTCACTTCCATGTAAAACTTCAGAAGGGTTAAGAGGATGTGGTCTTCCTCTTTGCTGGGAACAAATGATGAATCGATAAAACATCACATCACTGCTGCTTGTTTATGGTGCTCATAGCTGCTGTAACTGAACTAAATTTTACTAGAAGAATCTCATTATTACTTCTAATAGTCCAATTCCAATTACACCCTACACCCTATGCTATCTCAGTGGAAAAACTGAGGTTAGTGTAGGACCTACTATAAACTATAATCGGATTAGCTAGGCCTCAATGAAGGTACTGTTAGTGATAATCTGCGCAGTGGGAGAAGATCACAGCTGATACACTACAAACATCTAGAGATTTCTTCAATTACACCCATGGTCTGGACAATGATGCACAAGATGGAACTGATTGTGGTGAAGATTCATATTTTGGTGTCTGAGTAATTAAAGTAGATTTCTGACCCTGGACGCTGTCTTGTAAAGGTATTTTAAATGGAGAGAAAGGGAAAAGTGTCTGATAGGGTTCTCAACAGGAGAGGATGCTGAATATAGTAATTAAATGTGCCGGCAAATAGCACCAAACTCATCAACGAGAGCGTTTTTAATGAAATAACACTCTAAATGAACACTGGGAGAAAATAAAAAGTGAGCAATGGCTTTTCGGTGTACTCTGAAATTTTAATTGCCTGTCTGGAGAATATTAGATAAAGCTTGATTAGAAATAAATTGGAAATCTCCGCTGAATGCATCTGCTGATGGGAGTATTATTAAAGCAGACTGCTGTAGAGGACCGGCCCAAAATAAATAAATAAATGAAAAGTGAATCTGGAGCTGATTGATTGAACACCAGCCCATTTTGCCTAGTAGAGATTAAAAACTTTGACAGACATGAAGGGACTTTTTTTTTTTTTGCCTTTGTTTATTATTAGTTTGACTGTTTGTTTTGGTTATCGATAACAGGTTTGGTAACTATCTGTACGACATGACACGATAAAGCAACGGCCGATAAAAGCTACCTGTCGTTTAGCTGCATATCTGGCAACGCTATGTGATATTTTGATTTCAGCACAACTTTCTTGTCTCAACCAATCGCAGCATGAGCAACATTGCATTTTATCACTTGCATGGTTAATATTTCTGTAGCATTTTTGTTCAAATAGGGATAACTACAGGCTGGAGCAATAGGCATGCCGAAATGTTGGGGGTGTGTCGAAAGGTTTCTCATTGGTGAAAGGAGCTTCTGCGCTGGACAATCAGCGGTAATCCTATTTATATGTAATTACCTTTAGTGTAGTACCAATGGTACCAATGGTGTGGTTAGTCAATATAAATTTTTTTTTTCTATATTTTCATTAACGTTCATTTAATCATCCGTTTAATTGTTGTCGACAGACACGTTACTGTGAGAATGAACATGTGACGTGTTCATCACCCTGAAGCGAGAAGATTTTCAGACACTGGGATTGCAACGCAATATTGAGTCAACAGTTAGGATCTTCATTTGTATTTTGTATCAATTATTCATGTATGTGTGTTTGTTTTCCTGTTTTAATGTTTAAAGTTGTTGTGTTAACAGATCCTGAATTGCTGTTTCAAGATAATTGAAGACGTCAGTGAATTGCAGGTAGTTTGTGTGTGTGTGACTTGCAAAACTGCAGAAATGGCAAAGGTTTTAATGATAAAATTTATGTAAATTTCTGTTGCAAGTCTGGACATCTTATTCCTATGTGCTACTTTGATTCCCCCAGTTTCTGCAGATCCCATGTTACGTATTACTGTAAGCATTTATACTTTTTTGTTTTAACAGTGTAACATTTTGGCTGTAATTAGTTGGCCTTTATCATGTTGGCATTTTATTGATGATTTTTGAGTTGTTGTCATACTAAATTTGATGTTGCATAGAAAATGTAGTAAGCATTCTCTCAGAGCAGCAGTCTCACAAAGAGAAATATGTGTTGTGCACAATTTTACTTTAGTGACAGGTTGATGCTTCTGCAAAAGACTAGATTCTGTTTCCGTCGTGGAGCAAGTCGCACTGGATGTTTTGTGTAAGTCGTCATTAAGACATTGGACCGAGTTGTCCTGCAGACCTTCCAGTAAGTTTTTGAATCATTGCGTGTTGTACTGGCATATAGTTTAATTACTATTTATTTATTGATTTTATTGCTTGCTTGCAAACATTACCCAGGGCTCCTCCAATAACTGTAGCGTCATTGTGCTCATGGTGAGTTTATACAACAATTTACATCAGTTCTGTTATATATAAAAAAAAAAAAACCAACAACAACAAAAGGGTCTGAACAGTTTTGACTTTCAGTATGACCTGTACATTCTCCACTGGGGGTGGAGTTTGACTGTCTTTACATCTATACTAAACACTTTTTTGCAAGCCAGTATAAAAGCAAAATGTTTAATATTATAATAACATTTGTTTGTTTTCTAAACAGGCTAATATGCCAAGCATAAGGAAATGGTGGTGTGAACTCTTACTTGAACGCTCAGGGTAAATTTTAAGTCTTATATAAACTTAGAGATGACATTTAGCAGTTTGTAAATCTTGCTTTTATTTATTTATTTATTTATTTTTTAAGGCCTCCTTCAAAAGAAAGGCAGCACAAAAAGTGGAAGGCTCTGCTTGGTTAAAAGGCTCAGTGGAAGGTAAACATCTTAACAAACAATGTATAATATATAACATGGTATAATGTAAAAAATCTATTAAAAACATTGCCAGTGGAAATTATAATTGTATAACTTTGTATAGAAGTACAATTTTTGTTTTACACAATGTTGCAAATATGCATGTATTTTCACAACTAATCGTATTTAACATCTTTTAATTGTATTTAAAAACCTTTTTGTAATTGTAAATTAATTGCCATGTACTTTTTAACATGGTTTTGGTTTGTTTGTCTGTTTTGTTCTTCAGCTATGGGCCCAACAAAAAACGTTGCTGATGTATGATTGAATATTGTGAAGTATTTACACTACCCTTAACACTACCTAGTTTTTCCTTTAATTTTGCATTTATTTATTTTTTCTTTTATTCAGCTACCATCAGAGCTGCTACAACAGATTTTCATAGACATGTTGTCTATGAAGAAGGAGATGAAGCCTTTCTCTCACTGTCACTAGGACAGTATGTAAATTTATTACTTTTATGAAATAATGTTTTTAAATATATTTAGAACATTTATTGCACTTCTTCAGAGGTTCTTTTTGTTATATATATATATATATATATATATATATATATATATATTGTGACGGCCGCCGATCAGCGTCGCCCTGGCAACAAAC
>JAUYWG010000041.1:11731547-11767311 GCA_034779775.1 Enteromius afrohamiltoni
CTGACCTGAACCCCATAGAGAATCTGTGGGATATTGTGAAGAGAAAGTTGAGAGACACAAGACCCAACACTCTGGATCAGCTTAAGGCCGCTATTGAAGCATCCTGGGCCTCCATAACACCTCAGCAGTGCCACAGGCTGATTGCCTCCATGTCACGCTGCATTGAAGCAGTCATTTCTGCAAAAGGATTCCCGAACCAAGTATTGAGTGAATAACTGAACATAATTATTTCAATTTGAATTTGAATTATTTGACTTTTTGTATTAAAAACACTTTTCTTTTATTGGTCGGATGAAATATGCTAATTTTTTGAGATGGGAATTTGGGGTTTTCATGAGCTGTACCAAAATCATCAATATTAAAACAAATAAAAGGCCTGAACTACTTCAGTATTGTGTAATGAATATAAAATATATGAAAGTCTAATGTTTCTCAGTACATTACAGAAAATAATGAACTTTATCACAATATGCAATTTTTTTGAGAAGGACCTTTATAGTTATGAATAGACTTTATTTTAAAAACATGAAAAAATCAGAACCTTAATGCGTAACTCATATGTAATATATCTGTAAAGTCTAGGGACAGGAAAGTGGACGTTTCTGTGAGCTGAACCATTCAGCCCAAATTTGTGAATCAGATTAAATGATTCACTGAAAATACCTGACTCAAAAGAATGAATAATTCAATGATCCTTTTTGATTCTTGAGTTCACAAATGACTTAAAACTTAAATTCTGCCATTTTTTGCAACTTTAAGCTCATTGCAATATGCCTCTAAATACATTTTTGCAAAACTGAAAAAAGCATACCTATACATACAGATTGTTGCCATTTCCAGTTTATAATTAAATAGTAAGTAAATGCATGTTTGGAATGAGTGTAATTGAGGAAATAATTTTAAAATGTTAATCTCTGGTTTAACATTTTATCCATTAACAAACTTCAGAGCGCTGTTGATCAACAGCTGAGATCAGCACAGCCTTAGACTCGAGAAACTAACTGTCACACGTCCTCATGTTTCTGTTTTGATGTGTGCACATTTCTGACGGCTTGTACCGGTGTTTTTTGAGCTGTTGGACATTTGCAACTTCATCTCCCATTAACGACTGAATTAACATGTGAAAGACAAAGCGATTCTGACACCGCAGACATGATTAAGAAGTTGGGGGGAAAACTGGCACATGCCCAGAACCCAACATTTGTCACCTGACTCCCAGTCATTCAGATTGTCCATATCTATCTATCTATCTATCTATCTATCTATCTATCTATCTATCTATCTATCTATCTATCTATCTATCTATAACAATTGTTTTAGTAATTCAGCTCCAAAAGTGTTTGGTTGCAGATCTGCGCACTGCAAAACGAATTGAAAGAATGGTCATGTTAATAATTATTTGGAGTTTTATTTTTGTTATAATGACCCCTTTATGTTTCGGAGTAATGCTTACCTGCACTGGCCTGGCCTCTACAACGTTTGGCAGCGAGAGCCGCACACTTTTGGCTAATGTCCCTCTAGAGGCCTGTAACATGCAAGGTTTTACGGGGCACCCTGTAAAGTGTGACGTGGCTCTTAAAGTAAATCAACTTCCATTTGCACTTCTCCCTCTCTCTTTCTCTCTCTTTCTTTTAGACACACATGCCAGACTTTTTCCTCATAGGAGTGCTTCTGAGGTCAGTTAAGCTTGGCCACTGTTTGATTCTAAAACCATGTCACATGAACAGCCCCCTTTTCTTTCCATTTCCTTCCTCAGATGCTGTCCATCCACCCCACATCTGTCCTCCAAGTAGCCTGAGACAAGTGGACACATCCAATAAATCACTTGACTGAAACTCTTCTTTAAGTCTGGATCTCAAATCCAAACTAAACACGCGCGCGCACACTATCTCTCTCTCTCCTTTTACCCCATGCTTCTTTTCCTGCTGAAGTCACTTAAATAGAAGGATCGTAGTGGGAGACATAATGTGCAGGAGTAATAAGGTGATCCCGGGTGGGGTCACGGCTCAAGCACTCTCTGTGCTCTGCTGCTTGGGCTCTGGGCTCTATGCGAGTTAATGGCCTGTGGTCAGTGAGCCAGAGGGCCCATAAAGACCCCTGCACTTTGGGCTCGCGCCCCTCTGCCACCGTACACACAGCTGATCCCATCCAGACAACTACACTAACTGCACACAATCTCCGCTGTGGATTTCTCACAGTGAGCACCAGTAAATCAAGCAGCACTTATCAGCTCATTTCACGTGCCCTTCAAGTTTGATCACGATCTGCGCACCTGTGTGTATAAAAAAAAATGCATGCACATTAGCACGTTATGACACACTGTGTATTATTAACTCAGGCAGTGGAAGCCTTTAAGCATTCTAATAAATTAGAAGGAATACTGATTTACCACTACTACTGTTTCAGCTTACTGAGCCTATTTATTTATTAATGTATTTCAAATAATTATATAAAGGATTATTATCATTAGTAGTCATTTTGTAGTCGATCAGTGTATATGGATGAATGCATGGATGTACTGTATGTGTTTGTTTGCTTGTGCTTTGTATTTATTCAAATTATAATGATCCCTGTAGTAAAGAATACTATTAATTATTATCAGTAATACGAGAGGTCTCGTTAGGACACTTTTAAATTATTATTATTATTACACACACACATATATACATGACTATGAATCATTTTTACATAGTAATTGGTGTTGTTCTTTTTTATTAGTTTTACTTTTTCTTCTGCTTCTTCATAGTATCATTAATAAATTGTTATCAGTAATTGTAAAAGTGAAAATGATAGTAGCAAATCATAATTACTAATTATTGTCAAACGATTAATCGCATCCAAAATAAATGTTTTTGTTTACATAATATATGTGTGTGTGTACCGTGTATATGTATTATGTAAATATAAATGCAAACACGCATGTGAATATTTCAGAAAAAAAATGTTTATGTATCAAACATGTATTTCTAAAATACATTTTATGAATATAAATATATACAAAGATAAATCATTTCTAATAGATAAATATTTCCTAATACTGTATGTGTGTGTGTTTATATAAACATGAATACACACAGAACAAACACATTTATTATGCAAACAAAACTTAAAAAAATAATAAAAGTTGATATCTGATATTAACAATTGTGAATTATCATTATTATTAATGTTAACTATTATATTATTAATTATGAGAAAATCGAACTATTCTTAGTACTAAAATAAAACAAGAAGTTAACAAAAAAAATTACATGAAAAGTGTGTGTATGTGGGCAAAATGGAAATGAAAATCGCAAAACTATAATAACCTTGGGTTGCAGGAGGCCAAATTGTTAATGTACAATTAAAAAGGCCTTTAATTTAGCTGATTATGGAGAAATGATCTCAACGTGGTGTATTTGGAGAGAGGAAGAGAAGAACAGGAGGATGGAAGAGTGTCCGTTAATGGCTGTGTGTGAGGGGAGGGGAAGGGGGGGTAATGAGGCTGAGCAGGGGAGGTGTGAGAGTGGCACGGTGGAGGAACAGTGGGGTGTAGCTAACACTTCAGCATTTACAGTGATTACATGTGAACCCCTGTCACACAACATGAGCGCCCTCAGGGTACCGAATTAAACGCCACTGTTTTTGCTCCACATTTCTTGCCATTTCCTAGCCGTCCCTTGCTTTAAATTTGCTTTCATTTTCTGTATTACTTCTTGTCTTTTGGTCAACACTGGCATCTTTACTTTGCTTCATTTAGTTTTCCTGTCAGTCGTCATCAACGGTGCATTAACAACTTAACTCAAATTAGCATGCCCATGCTCACAAACATGCCAGGGAGTCCACAATTCATGCAGCTACTTAAAAAAAAAAAAAAAAAACACACTGATTTATTTATTTATTACAGCAAGGTGAAATTAACACCATAAACACTTAATAAATAACTTAATAAATACAATTATTTTATTATTACATTTTATATTATTATTATTATTATTTTTTTCTTTATTATTTAACAATTTTAGCCTTGTTTTTGACCAACAACGCAGGTAAGTTTTTCACAGCAGCTGCAAAATACCTGACGCATCCTGACTTTTTCTTTCATATTTTCATTTTGGACATTTAATGCAAGGAATATTCTGCTTATGGAGGAAAGTGGAATATTATGACATTCTGGAGAAAAAACGCCTCTGGCGTCCTAGATAAACCTCAGATGATAAAATTTCCAATGCGGTAAAAGTTAATAAAGTTACCGGCCAACTGGCCAGTTTTATTTACTCGCCAAAGTCAATTGTTACTCACATTCAGCTCTTGGGGAGTATTCATTTTGGACCCTACTGATAAAAAATATACACAAGAACCCAGGAATCGCTCTTTCCTGGTTCATTTATTTGTTTGTTTTCAGCAAGAAACAAAAATCTACTTCCAACCGAAACGCACACACAAACACTTAAATAGCCTGACAAAGGCATTGCGTACAGCATGTAGTGCCTTGGGTGCCAGCGATACTACTAAAATAAACCACAGCAACAGCGACTTAGAGAGCAGACAGGTGAATTTAGCCCCATAAAACCTTTACTAATAGAGTTTACTCTCATTTACAGGCCCAAAACAATTCAATTGTCAGCAGGGCTCGACAACTTCCACAGTCAGAGCTGAATGAGGAGCAACAGTAATGCTTCTAATGCAGACTGGTCCAGTTCACTCCCTCCTGAGGGCCACCGCTATAATAACAGACCTGATATTGCATTCAGGCTCTAGTGACACAAGCCATTTAGATTACTCACACAGAACTCCTCTCTGGGTCTCTGCTTTAAATGAAAGAGGATATGAATGGAGAGTCTAGGAGCTACAGTCAACCGTTTGAATAAATCTTAAGGACACAGAGTCAAAACAAGAGACGATGAGGGCTGTGAAAAATACATATGCGCTGAATGTATGTTTAGTGGATTCATTTCAAGCTTTTGTGCCCTCGGCACTGGGTGTTTCAGTGGAAACACCATTAAACTGAACTGGATTTGCTGGTTATGTTATTATTGCTATTGTATCAGTATAACCAAACTGGATTACTAAGGCCTTTACATTTGAAAAGGCAGAATGCCTTAAGTATTTTTTATTTTTTTTTCTTATCAGAGGTGTCTGAATGAATATATGTTTAAATATATACCTCCACATGTCTTGATTTATTGCTGACTCTCATATATTGAGTTTCCCACAGACAGCCATTAGATTTTAGCACAATCTCTTGCGATATAACCAGGGTCCTAAATAAGAGGGAGACTGAATTTAGGAGGTGAACAGTTCAAAGTTAAAAAATAAATAAATAAAAATAATAATAAAACATATCTTCAATGAAACTGTTATTTTGCTATTATTATTTTTATTATTAGCATTTTTGTTTCAACCTACAGCACTATATGAGATACTGTAGGGTTCCTATAAATATCAATATAAATGCATCTCCTATAAATAGATCAAATTTAAGTGATCTGAAATGCAACAAAAACAGAGCTACTGTGAAATATTAAAATTGCAAACAACAGTTTTCTATTTTAATATATTTTAAAATGTAATTAGTTCCATTACTCACGTGATCCTTCAGAAATCTTTATAATTTGCCAATTTACTAAAGGAAAGATTTATTATTATCAATGCTGTACAGTTTTGCTGTTTTGTGTGTGTGTGTGGGTGGGGTGGAGTTCTAAGAGTTACTGATTAATATAATATTCAAAAGAACAACATTAATTTGAAAAAGAACCGTAATGCTGTAAAAGTCTTTGCTCATGTTTGATTTGTTGAATGAATCTTTGAATACAGTAAGTGTGCTAAATTAAAAAAAAAACAACAACAACAAAAAACAACAGTATATGTATACAGAAAGACCTTTTTACTAAAATCTTGAATGTTACACCTGTTTTTAAAGAAAACAAACAAACAAATACATATTTTGTGTCCCGTCTGCTTACTGTATATACTGCTAAGCATTTTGTATGCCATCACAGTCTTCATAATTCATTTTTTTGAATTGGCAGCAAACTATCACTTTGATTGATCTTGCCTTTCAACACGGGGGTCTTAATTGTTGATCTTCATTGAACATGATCAGTGCGCATCGACATGTCATCTCTGGATTAAGTGATGCTGTCAGCTTGTGGCAAAAAGAAAACAATACATCCATGCAGACATGGCTCCATCGACCTGCCCCTACTCTCGTTTTCTCTCACTTGTTCAAGCTCCTCAGACATGTGGCCATTGCACTTCATCACTGTAAATCTGCGATTGATCTGAACCAATCAAACGGCAAATTGTAAAATTTAACCTTCTTACCTTTAATGTTTTTAAGCTGTCCTTCACCCTCCACTCTTCATTTTCAGCAGTTTCCTGTCAAACAGGCATGAACATGTAGTAAAATCAAAGAACTCCTAATCTTATTTATTCGTTGGCCTATATGTGCATTATATTTTTTGTATATTGCTTACACATTATATACTAAAAAGCACCAGTCATGAGGGTTAAATATGAACACAGATAAGTCCAATTTTATAAATAAAGGAACAACCAAGATTATTTAGGTACTCCAAAAAAAACCCAAAAAAACAATGTGGTTTCCAAATATGAGACATGAGAAGACATAAGAAGTAATTAGATTTATATAATAGCATCCAAAAAAACTTTTCAACTCAGTAGTATCTAAAAGTTTAAGCTTTTCAGAATATGAGCGTGCTGCTCCTATTTTCTTTTTATCTGTTTCAGCCACATCCTCTGTTCCACACAAAAACACCTCCATCTTCAACAGAATGGCTATAATCACTTTCTTAACACCGCCGCCTCCCCTGCCCCTCCAGTGAGAGATATCCTTGAGCCTCACCTCCATCTCTTTGCCAGGTCAGGCAGTGATAGTACTGATAGTGAGCTATGGTTTAGGTCCAGATCTGCTATCTTGGCCTTGAATGATGGAGCAAAGCGAACGGGGAGGTGTTTATTGTCACCCAGATGGTCCACAATGCAGCCGGTTTGCGCAAGGCCCCTCTGTGGCTTCCTCCTCCCCCCACCAATATAATTCATGGGGTGGCACCATTGTGTGGGTGACTGATAAGGCCTTCACTTTGGACCGTTCTGGTCACTTGTCTCAAGGAGACTCCAAAGAAACTTCAGTCAGTACAAATGGCGGTAGAAAAGTGCTTTGCTTTCTCTCTCTCTTTCCTCAGAGGACTGGAAAGCTTTTATGCCACTAAAGCCTTCAAAGAGAAAACTACAGTATTAGCACATATTCAAGCGGGGCTTTGACCTCCCGGGTCATTTCACTGTATGGACTTGAACTTCAGGTGCTGTTTAAGCTGAAATCGGAAACCGTTTATAATCAACTAACGGTTTACACTGTCTGAAACTAATCGTATCGGTTATATTCGACATCGGCGCATTTTGTTTAGACTAAAACTTGCCGATTCCCTCAATCATCATAAACAACAAAAGTGCAGATGTAGGCTACGTACGATAAAAGTAAGATTCATTTATCATATTGATTTTTATATAATGTTCGATAAAAAAGAAGTTATTAATAGACTTACGTTTCGTTCACGTTGCACTGTTTCGCGTCCCTGAGCAACATGACAGTGTATTGTTTCTGAATGAATCAACCATTTAAATGATTCGGTTCAATCGCAATGACTCACTTAATGACGGCCACGTCCTGCCACCTACTGGTTAAATGCATTCATGTCTTGCAATACATGTAAATATATCTGAATGCTACTTTAGTAAAAAAACTTTATTAAAGTAAAAATGCCCATAAAGGGTAGAGATCACTTTAAACTTGTTAAAAAATATAAATGTATATCTGCTGTGAACTGACCATCCTGAATATCAAAAATATTAGGAGTCAGCTGTCCACTGCAACCTTGCAGCACAACACTCGGTAATAATCAATATTGATAAAATTCTAGAAAATATAGAAACACGCCTAGAACAGATATGTAAATCATCATTGCTTTGTGTTGGCACACAATTCACTGATTATCGTAAAATATGCTTTTAGCTTAGAACTAGGATTTATCGACACTAACAAGGACAAAAATACTTTTCGAACACTGTGAATAAATCTCTACCTCTTAATATTAAAGAAATAGTTTACTCAATAAATGAGTAAATAAACAAATAAACAAATTAGCTGAAAACATAACCTCAGGCTATTCAAGATGTAAATGAGTGCAGGTGAGGGACCGATTTAGAAAAATTAATCATTAGGCTACATTTCTTGCTCATTACTGGATCCTCAGTAGTGAATGGGTGCCATCAGAATGACATCCCAAATGGCTTATAAAAAACATCCACAATTTATCCACACATAATGAATCAACATCTTGTGAAGAAAAAAGCGCATTTGTCATTTTAAATTCAAATCATTGTTTCTGTCAAAAATGCCTGTATCAATAATATTGGTTTCTCCAGTGAAAAAAAATTGCCTGGTGAATCAGGAAGAAATATACACAAATCAAGCAATGTTTAAAAGTGAAATCTAGTGAAAAAGTCCATATTTTTGGCCGCATCTTGATTTGAGAGCTGATTTATTCACTTTTCAGGTTTATTTATTATCAAGGGGAGGGACGGAAGCATTATTATGAATTATGTACTGTTATTTATAACAGAAGCAATGGTTTAAATTTGAAAGACCTTAATGATGGATTTCATTTTTTTGGTGAATTATTCCTAATAGTTCATGACAGTATACAGTATGCCGAAACTGTTTGTGCTGCAGACAGAATATAACTAACTTTTTTTGCCATAATCAACCCCAAGAAAGTTTTGGATAAGCAAACACCAAAATTGTAAAAATATTCTGCTGCAGAGACAGAAACATATTCATGAAGTCTACCACAACAGTTATTTATGTAACAATTTGTGTCAAACTTCTAAGCATAGATCCTGTTTTGGATCTGCATGGACGAACACATTTATGGCTCCTCATTCATGTTACAATCACAAGAAGAACAGTAAACAAATAAATCCCCAAAGTTTTTTTTGTCTGTTTCTGTTCTTAATACGGAGTTGTTTTGCTCTGCTTTGCTCCATCGATCTACCCCTGACAAATTTTGATTCAATGCTCATATTTTTCCATCTAAGTAAATGTCCAACAAAACACTTGACGAATGGACTCACTGGTTTATCGAGTAAATAATGAAAAGATCATTTGGTAGACTGGATGTCGCGAGCGGGACCAGTCAATGGGGAACTACAGAATGAGCTACGTCGTTCTGAAAGCCAACAGGAATTGTTTTCCTTTTCACTTTCACTTTCAAATAGCATTTCATCCAAGAAAGTCCATACATGTCAGCCAATCGATGTCACAGAGCATAATCAGAATGTCAAATATCTTAAGTGCTCTGATATTTTCGTGAAAACTTTCCCAGGCAGAGCTGTACATTGATTAGCGTCAAACTGAAGTTAAGAAGACACTGTCTGGCACATTTTAAAAATGTCTGGGAGTAGTTTTTTTTAATCAAATGAGGACTGTCATTAAATATGAACATAACAGTGTGTAACCACTCCCATGTGTCAGGAAGATATCGATCTGACACATAGGAAATGTGTGCGTGTTCAGGTTTCCCACATCTGTTCTTTGTCAGGATATCTGTGATAGGCCTCATGGTCTCAAGAGGCCCTTTGGTTCAACATGGAAAAAGCATTACTGCATTGCAAGTGGTTCGGTAATCCACTCCAGTAATTACAAGAAGCAAAGCAGCTTGCAAGTGTGTGCATGGCATGACCTTGTGCTCAGAAGTGACTTGTGGTGGATTTGTAAAATATTAAATGTACAGTTTACCCAAAAGACTGATTGATTTAAATTTGACTTAATTGTAGTTAATTATATTTTGGAAATTTTCTATCCCATTGGTGCTGTTAGGTTTTAAATGACATGAGTGTGAATAAATGATAAAATAAATGTTATTTTTAGGTGTACTGTCACTTTAAGACCTTAACGAATGCAATAGCTGAGCTTCTGTCTGCTGTGTTTGAACATGAAAAAAATGCACTGAGATTATTTATTATTCTGATTTGTTTTGTGGTTGCATGGACGATAAAATGGCGTGTTAACACTGGTCTCCAATCAAACCGCCCTGGCCATTCAGCATAACTAGCCAAGAGAAAGAAGTATTTTCTAAAGACTGGCCTTATATCGTGGATGACTGCTGCTGCCTATCGAAGCAGCATCTTTATTTGGTCGGAAAATGAATCCTCAAGGAACATGGCCAAAGCTCTTTATTGTGTATGCAGTGTGTGGCCAGGTTCAAATTGGCAATCAATTATCCAATTAAGACTGACAGAAATGCACATCAGGAATTCCAGCCCATCCGTCCAGGCTCGCGATTGGAACACGATTAGAGAGACTTAATTAAACCCTAGGTGCAGGGTGTTTAAACATCGTTTGTGGGGCGTCAAAGGGGTTTTAAAATATAAAAACCGCTTACTTTAGATTCTCCACACATTCTTCTATTAGGTCTGTGGAGGACACTTCTCAGCTAAAAAGTGACATGTGTGGTAACAGAGGTGATATGAGTGGGATCTGGCAACATTTTTGTCCTACAACGGCAGAGAGAGGTAGCTAATCAGAAAATGTTTTTCAAATGTGTAAGACATTTACATTTGTGACCTTGGTGTCACCATGTTTTTCCAGTTGAGCTTCATAAAACAGGAAATTATATTACAGAAAGACCCAAGCAGAGCATCATGACTGTTTGTCAAGGTCAGTAAGTCTTCTAAAACGCATACACTCTTAGAAATAAAGGTACAAAAGCTGTCACTGGGAAGGCTGCCCCAGTGACAGCTTTTGTACCTTTTTTTCTGAGAATGTATTATAAATGGATTATAAATAGAAAAGTTGAGATTTACTAGATTTTTAGCTATAAAAAAAGTTGTGTACGTGTTATTAACCTTTTCCAACTAAATTTTTTTAAATCATTAGATTAATCTTTTCTTGAAAATGCTATCATCATGAGTTCATTTATGAGTGCATTCCTAAAAAGTGCATATGTTTTAAACACTTTTATCTGTCATCCACCTATTGTAAAAATGTATTGTTATAAATGAGTGAATAAGGCAATGGATGTATGGAATAAGTGGATACAACTGTTCTAGTCAATAAATAAATATGCATAATTACCAATAATACAATAAAAAGGCTGAAAAGTTGTTTGCGTAAATTGCTTTCAAAGCAGGATTAGAAGTGAAGGGTGTATTATGTTTCATATTGCTGAATAAATTGTGAGTGTAAATCAGATTGTGCCCCCATCCCAGCAGGAAAACAATGAATAAACATCACGACTTGAACGAGAAAACTTCAATATCACTGGCAAGCTACTGATGCTGAAGCAACACAATTTGCTGAGAACACTTCCCGCACAGCTCAGAGAAGACTTGAATAATTCAAGATCATCATCCATTACACCACACCCCACATCCGCCTGCTGTTGGAAATGTTGAATATAATGTGTTGTGAAGCTTCAAGATTCTGTCGAATATATTCCTCCTGGCCGGCTTCTTGCCATCCTTAGCTGCCCCGTTCGGTGCCTGCATTGATTTCCGCGCAGAATCTTCCACCTTATTCCTTACGTGTCAGTGGATGTGGAGTGAGAGCCACTGCATTTTAATTTTTGGGGGTTTGTGAATTAATCATTTCCCTGGATAGCTCGAGCTCAGCCTGGCCCTTTCAGGAGAACACCTTATCACAGCAAATAGGATTCAAAGGGAGAGGGGCAGCATAATCCACAGCTAATTGGATGAAATGGCTCTCTCCCCCTCTCTCTCACTGGCTGGCTGTCTGGCTCCTGTTCGCTCGGCTCCATAGGGACCAGGGAGCCACTGAAGAGGTTATTACAGCGTGTCTTGAGGGAGCATTAATACCTTACCCCTTGTTCAGACATGCAAATAATCTAATTCAAGGTCTAGCTAATTAACAACCCCACTCCGATCTGGATAAAGAGGTGCAATAACAAGCCCAGGACTTCTTTAGGGAGGCAAAATCACACCTGGTTCAGAACACCACAATTACATATGCCAATAAGATTCCGGTTTAAAGCAAATTCTTTGGTTAATATGCTGGAGGAGTCGTATAATTATGTTTTATTAAAGTTTATAAGAATCCTTATTCATCTCCAATATTGTAAAACCAACACGGTATCGCCAAAAGCAACTCTGCAATGATAGGTGTGGCCACCTGCACAACATCAGGGTTGTTGTTTTTTAATTAATTTAATTACATTTTATTTCATTTGTTTAAATGTAATAATTTCATATCAAGTTTAGTTTTTGTTGGTTTTCAGTCTTTTCAATTTTATTTTTTTAACCAATGGAATTGAACAAATATTTAAAGCTGTTGAACTTCTGACAGCCAGGTGTAATTGCTATCTGCATGCCTAAAAATAAAGCTTATTAATTTTCAGTTAATGTTCCATGCGGAACCTTTAACATTCGTGGAACTTCTCTATTCCAAAAAAAAACCTATGTTCTTCACATTAAGAAAAAAAGGTTCTTTTAAAAACTGTCTATTCAAAGGTTCTTTGGGGAATTAAAAAAATGGTTCTTCAATAAGGGCTTTCACACTGGAGGAACATTCACAGCTCATGTAACTGTTGTTGGAAGTACCTTCATTTTACCTTGATCTTAGTTACAGGAACATCTTTTGGGAACATGCCCACAGAGCGTTGGCTACAAGTCTAATGCATACGTCACACAAAAGTGGAAAGTCTTCAGGGGCCTCATTTATAAAGCAGGCATACACTCAGATTTGATCGTAGAGAGTGTGTAAGCTTCAATCCACGTCAATGTTCATATTTATAAAACTGGTCTTTGACGTGGAAAAGTGCTTAACGTCACATTAGGGTCTGAGCAGACTTATGCACTTTTTATTGTCAGAGTATTGCAGGTTTTTGAAAATATAAGCTGTTCTTGCAGCTCGCTGCTCTAAATTTTGATGATTGGGGATATTTCAGATGTTAATGACATTAATTAGGAGTCGTTTGCAAGCAGAGAACGTCTCTGTTATGTATTGTATACCTTGTTCCCTGAAGAAGGGAACGGAGACGTCACGTCGTTGACCGATGAATAGGGATTCCTATTCGTCGGTCACAGACATGACTCGGAGTGATCGACTGAAAGGGAATATCTCGGTTACGTATTGTAACCCTTGTTCCCTGAAGAAGGGAACGGAGCCGTCAAGTCGGTGACCGACGAATAGGAATCTCTATTCGTCGGTCACCGACGTGGCTCTGAGTGACCGACTGAAAGAGAACTAAAACCTTTTATTTGCGTGCAACTTCAAGATCATTTGCCTCATAAATCTCATAAATTTCACATCTGAGAGTGACGTGTACCTGCGATTTCTGTTCGTACGCTCATTCTGTGATACATATCAGAGAAATCATCATAAGATCAAATCCAGGATTGTTTCTGCGCAACATTTTATAAATGAGGCCCTAGGAGTTGCTGTGATGCTGAACCACCTCATGAAAGAAGAAAGCCTTCATGTTTACTTCTGTGATGACGGACACTTATCAGAATCAACTTAACACTGGACTTTCAAAAGCATGTGACATATTGAAAGTTTGTGGCATAGAATCTTTTAAATACGTCCAAGAGTTTTGCACACCAGTCTGTTATTGTGGCAACATTTCCACGTACCGAAACATTGCGCTGAAACAAAATGTGATTGGTTGTTTGACATGTCGGTATAGGCTAGTTTTATATAATTTACCCACCGTTACACTGCAGTCCAGGCACTTCTCCTTCCTAAAGTTGTGAACATTATTGAATGGTGACATTGCTGTTGGCAAGCTTATGTTGAAAATGTAGTGGCTAGATCCTATAAAGACCCGGTGTGAAAGCCCCTTATGGCATTACTGGAAGAAGAAAAAATAAAAACACATTTAGAACCTTTATTTTTAAGATTTTGGTAACATTTTTTTGCTTACTGCAGATGAGTTATAAGGGTTTTGTGTCATGTATCAAGAATATATATTGAATCATGAAAATGTATCTAAGCTTTATTGTATGTTAGTTAACAATTTTGTTATGCTGTTTCCATTAATGATAATAATGCTGATTAGTACAGACTACTGCAACATATCATATAAACCCATTTGCATCCTGATTGACACCCAACATGCTTTGCAATATATTTTTCTCCTCCAGTGATCAGGCAGCTCAGCGAGGGCCTTCATTAGAATTTGTTTTGGCCTGATAGCAGGCAGCAGGCTGAAATGTAACATGCTTTAAGGCGTCTTGACTCTTTACTTCCAGGGCCTAAATGTTAATCTGGCCTTAGCAAGGTTGTGCAGTCAAGGTTGCCAAAAAGCAGCAAAACGCTAATCTCCAGAGCCTTGGGGTTCGTTTGGCCCAGGAATGAACATGGCCGCTAGCTGCTTTGGCAGTTCATGCATATCCTGCGTATGAAATTGTGATTTACTACACCAATTTACATGTGCCAATACCCGATAGCCTCCTCTTAAATACTTTTGGTTTCTGGTTTATGGAGTGTGTGACTATTTCCAGTCCTCAAACCCCCCACAGAAAATGCACATTAGGCTGAATATATCGAAGCTTTGTTTTTAGATCACACTTGATAAGCATCAATGTGGCTGTTGACCTTTGAAGATCTGAAGAACGGCCACTGCAGTACATTTCAGTTAAGGCATTACGCACAGAAAAAAATACACTTTTACCGCAAGCTTAAATTATCCATGCAAATAACCAAATGTTTTCTTCATCTGTAGTTAATGTTTGACATTTAGGAGTAGAAGTAAACAAAAAAAAAAAAAAATTGTGGTTATCTGATGCGTACCGTGCCTGAAGTGTTGGGTTTTGCAGGATCAAAGTAAAATCTATTTTGTTTATTCCCTTGAATATTTAATTTCAGGCAAGTTTAGGACCGTTTCATCCAAAACCATGCTGAGATGTTTTTTATGGTAAGGGCATAAACAACACATTACATAATAAACCAGCATTTAGTTTGAATCATTAATAACCTGTCTAGGAACTATAATCAAGCAAGTGATAAAGTTGTCTTCACAAAGCCCACAGCCTATATTTCAGCAACACATGGGTAATTTTGTGCTGACATATTTGAAGCTTGTGTTGAAAGCGGGTGCTTTTGTGTGGTATGCATGCCATGTGCGCACATGGGTAGCAAATTATTTTAGAATGCAAATTACAGAAACAGAGCTGCGTTAAAATGTTTGGTCCATGAGAATGTTAAAAGCGTAAATTGCACATTTGGCACCGACATGAAAAACATTATAATGTACATCTAAGTAGCGCCCGCAGCTGTTTACTAAATCAAACATGCTGAGGAAGCTTCAATGCGTTCAGCATGTCCACAATTGAAAAGTCCAGCTGGGGGGTTCAGGCCTGACTCGTTGTAGATCTTATATCGTATAAGTTTCATCTTCCTTTCCATCTCCCATTTCAGCCATTCTGCATCAACAAAACTCATTATACACAAAAGGGTGAAGTGCATGCATGCAAAAAGTCCTTAATGACGGTCCAACATAAAATACGGTATACTTAGTCTTGGGGTTCAATCACTCTTTTTAATAGCTTCATAGCAGTCTGAAAATAAAGTATTCATGAAGATTGAGGAAGATGATCCGATGAACTTCAATTTAATTGGCGCAAATTAAAACAATCCATCTTTCTGTGGCTGTCCATCTCTCTGCCAGCTCCTCTTCACTGCTCATCTTGCACCTTGATTACAATTATCTTTTAATGGCAAAACTTGTCAGACCGTTTTTTCCCTCTTTGCTGATTTACACCTGCTCGGCACAATATAGATTTACAGATATAACTCAAACTTAAGTGTTCATTTCTGACTATACGTGTCTCTCAGGGCTTTAGCGTTCTTACATCTCTTGACGAATGAATTTTCATTCTTTTCTGCAATTTTCTTTTAGAGTTGTTGGTCATTTTTGTGTTTTGTGTCAAGTTTTTTTCTTTCAATCAAAGTTATTAATAATAGCAAAAAGAAAAAATCCTAAAAATCTATGAACAATAATTAATGTACATTTGCAATAGATATATATATGCATTAGTATATTGTATGTAGAAATGTATACATTGAAACTGATACATTATAAATAAATAACATAAAATAAAATAAGGTGTACTGAATATTAAAATAAAAAATTATATTTGATGAACAATTATGTTTATATATTAAATTTAACCTTTATTAATAGTTTCTGCAATAGTTCATACCTAATGCTTTAATAAATGTTAATACTGTTAAAAACTATATATTTTTTTACTTTTACAAAAAATAAAAAATAAAATAAAACCTAAGATGTTCTGTTCCAGGTCCGGAAATCACAATATTTTGTCTAATCACCATGTCCATCCAGGGCCCTGCTTTACCGATTTATCAGCGACATGATTGGTTGAGGTCTTTCTCCTCTTTGTTTTTACCAGTCAGTCATTGATGCATTCACGCTCAGGATGAAGTCCTAGTGGACTACGACTACAACAACAGATGAGCAAATAAAGTGCACATGCAACAGTGTTTTCTGCAGAATCCAATAATCTACCCAGGCAATTAGGAAGAAAGATGACATTTTGACTTTTAATTTGGGGACAATGTGGTGTGGCTTTTCCCAGCTGATGGCTCTTTGATGCTCTCCTGGCACCAGACTGAAGTGCTGGGATTGGACTTACCATGAGCTACACTCTTTATTTTGCCATATAGAACAATTTCATCCTGTCTGCTTCCTACATTGCGCTGTGCTGTCACTTTTCCAGACCAAAGTGCTTATTCTAAGTGATGCGAGATATGGAGATGGAGAACAAATGTGTCTCTGGGAACAGCAAAAGATCAATAAGACATTGCGACTCACCTAAAAAGGTAGCAGTGCGGGGGAAAGACAAGGAACAAAAGAGCGGTAATGATAGCATAAGCGGATTTGAGCAGAAATAAGTAGTAAACAAACACAAAGCAACCTTAACACAACATACATCAGACTATGAGATATCTCCTGGTACACTCCATAACTGCTGTTTGTTTTGAAGGAGATGATATTATTAGGCCGTGGAATGATAACCTCTCGTCGCAGTTCTCATCAGAATGGGTGTCTGGGAAATTGATGCTTGTTTTATGATTAGCGCAAGAGTATTGCTCGCACAGAGGCATCAGCGGCGGGCCCGTATTGCCTCAGCTCAGCAAGCAACTATAAAAGGCATCAAAGCAAACGGGAATGCAGCGTGTGAGACCATGTGCATCGCTCAATGAGCCATGCATGGCCAATTATTGTTGCCCGCCGATGAGGAAACACTGGACAAACTAGCGAGAGTGAGCCATTCCAGCATCGCATCCCACAATTGAGATGAATACTTTTTTTTTTTATCCATGGCTTTCCCCTTTTTAGATCCGTTCTAATTGGCAGAAAAAGGCTTGGAGGAAAAGGGTGCAATTACCTTCAAGCCATCTTTGAGTTTCTCACTTGAACTCTTGCAAAATGCTTGTGTAAGTCACATCAGACACTCTTGTGCAAGGTTATATCCAGTATATATATATATATATATATATATATATATATATAGCTTATGCTATCATATAGTGCTGTCAAACGATTAATTGCTAACTACTAATAGCGCTATATTGAAAGACCATCTTCTGGAATTTCCTAGTTTAACAATCACCATATTCAGTCAGATAATGTTTACAAGGTGTCACTGAAAAATAAATAAATAAAAAAGGTAATAATAAAAGGTCCCAGATGTGACTACACATCAGGAATTTTTTTTTTTTTTTGGATGACCTGTAGAACAACGTATGTCACAATGGGGGAAAAAAATTAATTAAATTTAACCCCCTTCTAAATAAATAAATTAATGAATTAATAAAAGTAGTGTTGTTACCTTGTGTCTTGTGCTTTTGCATCTCACAGTTTCTACTTCATTTGCCATAATAATGTTTTTTAATTAATATTAAAAATATAAAAAAGAGCAATTTTTATTGCTACATAATATATATTTAAAATTGCAACATAATATATCACAATTTATATATATATATATATATATATATATATACACATTTTATTTTTGTTTGTTTTGTTTTGTTTTACTTTTTCTCATGGGCAATTTCTCTCAGTGAGAATTGTATATCACAATTTGTCTTTTTCTTGCAAGTTTCAAAGTTGTCAAATTATTTCTCGCTATTTGGCTGTTCATTGCTATTGTGATTTATTTATTTATTTATTTTTAATTGGGTTTGAATCATGGCACTATAACTCACAATGTGACTTACTTTAAATGTCGTGTGGCTGAATGGGCTTCTGTACGTTTGTTAAGAGCTCCGGACAGAACGGCCCATTTGTGTGGCAGGATTAAGGAACACAGATGTAGGAATTTGTCTCACCCCTGCTCTGTCGTATGAGTGATTATGACCCCCTCACGCTGACCCTCAGCCCCATGTTGGGCGCCATGATGATCTTTTTTTAAAGGCTGCACGGGGGGCTGTGGGGAAATGGCTATAGCGTTTTCCACTTCTGCCCCAAATAAACTGTGATGTTCTCCATCCATCAGTAGGCTGGGTGGCACACTGACCTGTCATAAATTCACCCCGCAGGAAAAGGTGACAGGGCCCGAGCCAATCTTCATGAAAGAATTTTAAAAATGGTACAAGATCCCTCCCCTCCCCCTCTTCAGCCCACTCCAACCTATGCTCACCCTTTACCCCCTTATAAAAAAGCCCTCTCCGAATCTATTCCCTCTTTTATCCTTTCCCAAGTGTCTCAGTGTCTCCCATCTCTTTTCTCCCTCAACCCCCCATTTTTCTCTCTCACCCAATACCTTTTCTCTCTCTCTCACTCTCTCCGTCTCTGTCTTTTTCTCTCTCTCCCTCTTTCTCTCCATGGGTAAGCAGGTAATCATGAGCTGTCACAGAAAGGTGACCCATTAATGTGATGGATACGGTGTGAAAAACAAATGGTGTGAAACGTGTGGATTGCTGTCCTTACTGCACCTTGGCCTTTTGTTCTGTCATATCAATATCCACACAGGGCCTCATTACACTGCCGCACTACACAATGAGCGCCGCGCCAGGGTCAGGCTCCCAACGCCACGCTCCCGCTCGCTGCCTGCCACAGGCACCCGCGCTGTGGGCCTCCTCCTCCTCTCCTTTCCTCTTCCTCCCCTTAGGACCCACAGGTAAACAAGCAGCTCAAATCGCCAGTATTTTCAGCCTCGTGTTGTTTTGTTCGCTGACTATTGTCGATCGGCTTTGGAAAGGAGGAAGCACCAGCGTTGCCAGCGCATGCCGTCTGGAGACAATGGCAGTGGTGTTGGTGATAAGCAGATGCAAAAGCTGGCTTTTGTTGATGGTCTCTGCTCTATTGTTTCTGGTTTTGTTGTCCGACTGAATTTCATTAACGGTGAAAACAGAGGATGTGCAGAGATATGCAGCTGGCATTGTGTGAGAAAGCTTCGGGTAGAAGAAAGAGAAGTAGAGAAAGCCTAAATGACTGTTGTTGTGACTAAAGTCTGAGACTCAAAACTACATTTTATTGATCCAGAATATAATAAGGAGATAAATACTGCATAACATCTCACATACTGCTTCACTTCTTTTGTTATGTTTTATTACACAGTAACAATAGGTCTCATGCACAGCATTTTTTTTTAAATATAAATTTAGGATACAATTTTAAGCCATGTGTGCTTAAAAATCCTTCCTTTGAGACATGGCCTCATAATATACATAATTTTTTTTTCTAGCTCAGTATATTCTATTTTTGAAGGCTGTGTGCACAAATAATTCAGATTCATAAGCATACATTTATGCACACAGCTGTTGTGAATCTGGGCAAAAGTTTGCACAAGAACCTTGTTGTCGTGAACATGTTCTCATGTTCCCATCAACCCCCCCTTAATTTCTTGATAGTGCTCTGCAGGCTCCTTCAGTAAAATGTTAAATACTTGCCACCAAAATAATTTGAGGATTTGTGATTAAACCATGTTAAATAAACATTACTTAAAAATAAAAATCCTGAAACCATCTAAAGGTCAATGCGAGAGAAAGATTAGCTACAGAGACAGACAGATACTTAGAGAGCGCTAAGCTAACAGCTAACCTCTCCGGCAGCTATTACACCTCCACAGTGGCATGTGGTCAAACGTTTATTAAAGGCAGAGGCTAATTTTCCAGCCAGGACCTGTGATCCACAAAGTACCTGCTAATCACCAATTAAGGAATATTATAGATTGCCCAGCATTGATTTTGAGGGCTAGATGCAGCCCTTGGGACAGAGAAGAGGAGTGAGGGATATACTAGCGCCTGACAGGGCTGAGTGGAGAGGTCTCACAGCCACTGATGGGCCATCAGGCGGTACATGGGGACACTGACAGCCCACAATTCACCTCAGAGCATTACCTGAACGAGGCTTTCAAACAGAACAGAAACCTGCAGGTGTGGATTAAACAATGTACGTTAATGATGTTTCTGAACGCTTATTTTGGATGTACACAATCTCGGACCGACTCTTCCTATCTTTCCCCAGGGGTTGTAGAGGTGGTCCAGTGGACATTTGAGCTGAGCGAATGGGGACTCTATTAAGGCCAGTGGTTACAGGCCACAGACTAATCTAGTATGACAGACCAGAGGTGTCCTGTTATTTCTTCTGCTCGTGATGAATGGACAGCCAAGGTCCCACACGCTGTCACGTCAGGCCATACCTGAAACAGATTGAGAGAGAGAGAGCGGAACGGCCAGATTGATGGGCCTGAAGCCTCACTATTCCCCTCATTTGAGAACAAAAATGCACACACACACACACACACACACATGCACAAATACACACGGTTTCAGAAGAGGGTCATCACTCATTTGCTTGATTCCTATTTTCAAGCTAAAAGAAGCCTGGCTGTTGATCAGTTATGGAGAGAAGCACAACAACTTGCAATCATATCATGCCATTTCCATTTAACTGAGATAAAGACAAGTCAGTACACGTTGCAACCCTCTTGGTAATGCCGTGGGCAGCGGTTTTGTATGTGCTGTAGGTAATAGACCTACAGTACAAGTACAGCTCTTATCTACTCAAATGATTCTTTTATAATTTGACTGGTAACATTGTAAGGTCTACTTCTTACTATTATTATTACGATCTACTATTGTAGATCCCTTAACTCAACATAATACCTGAACATAAAGGGGTCTTTGTTATTGTTATTATTTTAACATACTCAAATTCATATTCATATTCAAACATACACAACTGTCTATATTTAACTCAACTGCAATGCATATTTAAACACTATTCTAATGAAGGGGGTCAAAACTGTCCTGTTTTGACCCCCTTCATTAGAATAGCCTGCATGCATCCTTTTTAGATGGACACTGCTGTGTGTTGTTTTAAAAAAATGCTTTATATTTACACTACATGCGTGAATTGGTGGGTCAAGCTAAACAGGCAGTGACGTAAAAGCAGGTGATCTTCATATGTGGTGTTTACCACACTATCATATCATAAAGTGGCAAAAAAGTTGCGAGTTCTGAAACTTACAGAATTTTTTGAGCAGAATTAATTATTATGCATCAAAACTTTTATATATATAATTTATATATAAAATATATATTTTATATATACATATTTTTTGTTGTTTTCTTTTTAAATTGACATAAGTCATAAATTTACAGTACCATAATTGTATTGAATTTACCCTACTGGATACTCATGTAAATGATCCATAACATGAGAGTCAGTGAAAGAAATGTTCATATTTTCATGAAATTTCATATTTGGGTGAACCATGCCTACATAGCAAGTTCTAGAGTAAACAAACCATGAAAGTCTTATTTTACAGCTGGATATTTTCTTCCATTAGTCTGGTTCAGTACAGAACAGGTGCATCGCAATATTAAATGTCGTCATGGCAACATGAGAAAATCCCAGGTCTGCTGCTTTGGTCTCACCCTGGACTCTACTGTTCATGTCCAAGCTGCTGACCAATCCAGAGAGAAGACCTAGAAGAGATGAAGAGGGACCTCTGATGCTGGTGCTGTGCTAATGGGAGTGATGAAGATGGTGACACCTCCACCTGTCACCATAGTGACCCTTCAAGATCACATGTGAGTCTGTATATGTGTGCGTGTCCCTCATGCCCTATATCCCCACTGACCACATCCTCTGTAATATACCTCTGAGTGTGTAGGTGTGAAGGACATTGTGGCCGGCGGAGCTATCACAGGCACAATCTCAGCCTGACACACACACACTCTCTCTCACACACACACACACACACACACACACTCTAATAACTTTGAGAGCGGTCAGCACCCTGTGCTTTAATAACACCCGCTGTCAGCTCACTGAGCGCTTCGCAAAATTGTCTCGTTGGAATTCTTTATGGTGTAGAGGCCAAGCAACTCGGGATGGGAATGGAGCACGGACTCTTCGCAGCTCCGAGATGGCTTTCCAAGAGCATGCTTTTATCTCTGGGGGGGTCAAAAACACACAGGCGGAAAAAAGAAAAGACATTTACTTGCTCTGCCATGCAGCAATAAGCTTTTAAAATCAGAGCTTGTCTGTCGCTGCCGGTGGATGGGGTTATTGTAGAAAACTTGACTCAAGATGAGCACACCTTCGACTGTGATGGAGCTTCTTGGTTTGACAGGGCCCCTCACACATGATGTGAATGCAGCAGAAGAAGATCTAGTGTGATGCATGCAAAGTGGAGTGGAGAGCATCAGGAACAGGAAATTACCTGGAAGGTGACATAAGACTAATGCGGATCCATCAAGGCATGTCTTCAGGCCACTGGACTGTCTGAATTGGAGAATAAGAGTGTAAGAGTGAAGAAATGGTCACAAAGCGCATTACAGACTGGTAGCATGTTTAACGGGCTTTCTAACGATTTTACATTATCTGTTTTAGTTGCTAGATAAAATACTTGTTAATATAAAACACAGTTTTATGTTGAATACAAACAATACGTAATCAGCATTGTGTCTACATTCATGATTGTAAGTTATTGATTGTCATTGATAAAGTAGTATTTCTTCAACTCAGGGCACTTTTGGCCAAGTGTACTCTCCATTGACATTTTAGCATGAAAATTTAAACCACAGAATAATTTCTGCCACACCTCAGATGATGTATTGTGTTGATTATAATTCTGTAATTAAATTAATATCACATTTTTAAATGTTTAAATTGCTGACTCATTTGTCTTGAATTTGGTTAATTTTAATTAAATCTATCTATCTGTCTGTCTGTCTATCATCATTTTTGTTTGTTTTACCCATTGTTTTGATTATAATTAAAACATTTATAGAAAAATCAATTTTTTTTTATGGATTCTTAGACATTTTGGGTTTGAGGCAAAAAGAGTACACCAATCATAATAACAGCAAATATAAATAGGACTGAGTATGTATTGATTGTACTATAACTACTGTAAAAGATCCTTTGGCATTTTTCAGGGTCTCCAAATGGAACATTCTGTCAATTTCTGTATATCTTATGTGCTACTATCTGTTTCCTCTCTCTGAGCACATATGTCTATATGCATGTTTATACCCTCACACACAGTACAAAAAAAGCATAAGGACTAAATAAGCTTGTGTTAGCTGGGAGCTGTCTTTATGGATGTGGGTGGGTAGTTTGGGTCAGGCCTAGTGCTTTTGCTTGGCTTGTGTGTGTATGTGTGTGTGTGTGTTTGAGTGTCTCTGTTTGTGTAATAATGGGTTAGGGGCTCTGTTTGGAGATGCTGGGATTATTAGACTCTCATCCTGTACCACGGCAACACTCCTGGTCATCAGCGCTCGGCCCCCGCGATCACTGATTAACATAATCAGTCGTGCATTAGTTATTCATGCGCGACGCGGAGGCGCTCAGGGGGTCGCAAGCTCGCTCTGTCTAATAACCTGTGTTAAATATTAAAGAAGAACATGCAGGGGAGAAAGCATTAACATGGCTATTCGCTCCGGCCCGACCAGGCACTGGCTGCGGGCCTGGAGATGTGTGGCTGAGAGGAACTCAAAGCGCCTGTGGCAGTTCTATAAGCTCGTAGCTTTGTAAACTTGCTCTCTGGCTATGTGTTCAGAAGGGCGCAAGGCGCATGCTAATGCATATAGCCTTGTGTGAGGAGAATTACAGGTAATATTAGGACATGCTCATAGCCTGCAATGTTGCTAAGATCAATTGTATGAAAATATGTACGATTTGGTGATTAGGGCCTGGCAATAGAGATGTTTGACAGCCATTTTGGCAGTCACCCACAAACATTTATTCAGAAATGTGCTGGATATTACAGATTGGCCAGATTTGTATTGCCATATATAGACTTAAACCAGGCTTTACGCATCCTCGCCTGCTTTGAGGTGCCGGCCACACAGTGAGTGTTGATGTGTGAGTGGGTTTATTTTCCTTCGCCTCTGCTCCGGCAGGCAGGGTGAGGCGAGACGCATGCTGTCTGAGAATAAAGACCCTGCTGGGCGTTTAGGAGCTCGCTGGCCCTGTCCTTCTGCCCCGATTCTTGATTAAGGCCAACAAGCAAGCAGGCTTAGCAGAGCGTTAAAGCTGAAACCAGTCGGAGACGGGGGGAGGAGAGGGACTTTGGGGGAAGTTCTCTCTCTCAACCGGGAAAAAAAAGGTGTTGGAGTAAATAAGAAAGAAAAGGAGAGGATATTTTTGAAAGACTTGAGAGAGGCCTAAGAGGAGTGCGAGAGGAAGCTGCGGCTGAACCCTGAGGAGGTCATTAGGAGACCAGTGACCTCACTGGTGTAGCCCTCCGATAGGCCACCCACTGGCATGATGTCATACTTCACATGTCAGCCCTCATCAGATATCCACATGACCGCTGGGAACTCCAGGAAGTCATGTGGAATTCGGCACACCTGATTATCTCACTGTAGCCTCCAGCCTCACAGATACAATCTGCAGCATTCCCAGCACTTGGGGAAAACAAAATGGGCCTATTAGAAGTTAATTCAATCAACTTGTCATGTAACCTCTTCAACGGCGAGGCTGCGTTTCATGACTTTTGAGAGATGGTAGAGCGTTTTCAGTGTCTATATGCGTCTGAGTTATTAGAAGTACGCTAAGCAGCTGATAATTGGCACATTGACACATACATGCATGTTTAGAATATTAATCGAATTCCTATTTTTGAGAACGAGACAATTAGGATTAATCACATCCGGAGTGTGTTTTGAGGATATCACCTCAAGACAATAGCGAGCGCGGTGGCTGGTTGAGCAAGGGAAAAAGTGAAAGGAAGAAGAAAGTCCTCATTAACAACAGTGGCTTCGCAAATTGAACGGATGCACAATTCATCACATCCTTTCTCCCCAGCCGGTGGAAGCAGGAAGGCCAGGCGAGCCAACTAATGACCTGGAAATAGTTCCTCTAGGCTTCCTGTAATGATGCGGCTGCTTGGGATTTCTTTTTTAATTTGGTCCTTAAGAAAATAACAATCCTCGGTGGCAAGTGCTCATTATGAGCCGGTTGTCGTGGGTGACCATTAGGAAGTGAAAATAACCTTGCTCGTTTACGGCCAGCAAAAACACTTAAGTTGGAAGGCCCCGAGGCCAGGCATGCGTGTAAAGGATGAAATGTCCGAAAATAACTGCGCTTTTTCAATGCTAAGGCCTGCCAGTGTGATTTGAGTGGAAGGAATGAATGTGTGTATGGAGTACAATGCTAACTTTAAATGATTGCATTATGAAGAAATATTCACTCTGAGACACTTGGCATGAAAATATATAGATATTTGGTCGAAATGTGTTTTTACTTTTTTAAAGACATTTTATTGCTTTATTATTTTTACCCAAAATAATTAACAGTTAAATTCTGTCGTCATTTACTCACCAGATTTTTCCAAATTTTGTGGAATACAAAACATTAAAATATCCCATGAAATTATAATTAAAAGATACAAAAAGGAGGTAAAGTATAGATGTAGACCTTAAATACGTAAAAACAAATCAAATCAGAATTTCTCCTGTAATAATAATATAATATTTTAGACATTATGAAAGCTGGTCTACAGTATATAAACCAGATTTAAGTAACATTTAAGGTTAACATTAATTTCCTACCATGAATAATCACTATAGTAATAAAGAATATAGTAATAATTCACAAGCAATATCCTAAATTCCCATGAGGTTGTAGGAAAAGCCCAGTGATGAGGCGAGTAGTATATTGTGGTCTCTTCACGATGGTGGGAGTGGGCAGCTAGGGGCTGTTTAAAATGAAGGGCTGGTCACACTTGGTGTGTACAGGAGCATTGAGGCATGGTGAGCACAGAGACGCTTTTCTCCAGCCACTGTTCATACCCATGGCCATGCTAATCAAATCTCAACCCATCACGCACACTCACAACACTTACAGGCCAGGAGGACACCCGCACATGAAAACATGCATGCAGTTCAATTCCAAACAAAACTACACACACACACGCACGGCTTGAGCCTCTATTCCCTTTCCTCACCACTGTGACATTTGAGTATTTTCCATTCGTTCTATTACACGGAGAACAGCTTTTGAATTTGTTAGGCTTTAACACAGTATAATGTTTGAATATACTTGCATGCTCAAGCATGTTTTTAGTTCATAAAAAATCTAATCTTATCTTTCCTGTAAGATTTAAGGACTACTGTATTCTTTACATTGTTTTAGCCCTCATGTTCTATTGAGAGTTCTATTGTGTTCCCGATGAGTTATGTGAAAAAATAATAGCAGCATCCAAATATCTTTGCATGAGATTTCTTCATGATCCTCTGACATACGACTTTTCCAAACTGATTTTAATCAAATATAGTCATGTCTATTCTGTCAGTATGACCATATAAACCGCACATTTAAAGGGATAGTTCACCCAAAAAATTAAAAATGATCGCTGCAGACCCTCCACAATTTTACAAAGTTTATGGGTTTGTTGATATCCAGCCGAAGAGCAAGCAACCATAACTTCAAGCGATCAGGCTCAGAAATTGGGAATCAATGAAAAGTCAACAGTCCTGGATGAGTTCGAGCAAGCGAACGGAATCTTTTAGCTTTAAATCGGTTTGAACAATCAGGATAAGCGCAATAAATTACCATTTTGAATAGCCGCTATACCCACAATCTCTGTGCTCTGTGTAAACAACGATTGTCGTATACACGCAACAGATCACTTCCGGCGTTTGCGTATCCTACGCCAAAGCACGTACAAAGGGAACGCGCCCAAGACGCTTTGGACTTGGTGTCTATCAGAGATAAAAAATGATATAAATACTGTTCAGTTTCTCACAAAAATCGTTTTGTGTCTTAAGACATCAATGTATCGTCACGAGTCACAGGGTGTAATTTGGAATTGTCTGTGCATGTTTTTTTTTGGTGCCCATCCACTTCCTTTAAATGACTACCAGACTGCCACGGTTAAAGTTAAAAATCTTCGTTTGTGTTCTGCTGAGGAAACAAAGTCACCAACATCTTGGATGCCCTGGGGGTAAGCAAATAAACATGAAATTTTCATTTTTGGGTGAACTATCCCTTTAAGAAAAATAAATTAGTAATTTATTCAGTTTATGTTAATTACACTATTTGAAAATATTAACGTGAAGATTCATTGCTTTTATTAATGTTTTATGTTCAGGGTCTCTGAAACCCCAAACATAAGGAAAGTTATTTTTTTTATTGACAACATCATATTATCAAGTTGGCATTTTCTTAAGATTAAGATTACCAAAAGTCTAGATATTTTAATGTTTAGTAATTCTTGAGATATTAAAAGAGCCTCAGGTCTCTCAGACCCCACCATAAAGGTTAATCATGCAGTAATGGGAAATAAGCTAAATAAACACAAGATTCTATTAGATTGTATTATAGCTAACTAGTGTAAAGGATTTAAACTGGCATCAACCAAGAAGCAAAACATGCGAAAATATATGTATAGCTAACTTAAATAGTGAGAATCTGACTTTTTAAAATCCTGAATTTAATTTTCTCCACATTTCAGTCTTTAGTGTTGGTTTATCATTAGTCTTTCAATTATTTCCCCATTTCCTGTTTATTTTTTCACACCCAGACTGGCTTTTCTGAGCACTTTAAGCGACAGCAGGAGGTTCCTGCCATACATTAAACGGAAACCCTTAATGCACTGCCGTTACTTATACACGCAGTAAACATAATAAAATCAAAACGTACAGACACTAAATTGTGAGAGCTCTCTATTTGAGCCATTGATCTGACCCTGTCCCCTCTTATCATAAAGCATGTCCATAGTGTCTCAGTCAACAGCTTCCTCTAATGTGATATCTCTCTGATTACTGTATCCACTCCCCGGCCCTCCCTCCAAGCCTTTAATGCACACAGCACTTTCAAAAAGCATTTGTTTCTCTCAAGATCAAAATAACACCGGCCCATCCGTGGGGAAAGAGGCATTATGGTTCCTTTTTTAAAGGGGCTCTCCGGGGACCGACATTGATTCATTAATGAATGGAAGTGGGCAGACAAAATGGATCTCTTCCCCGTCGCGGATATGTTTGCACGCTTCCCCTTTAACATGGTCCCTCTTAGCATTGCGTTGCATGTGATTACACAGCGGGAAGGGCGAGATGTTTACATCTTCATAAAATATTCATAGCCAGGGCTAGAAGGGTTGCTTGCGTGGATCAACCCACACAGAGGAGGATTAAGCCAAAGATACTGTGAAGGATCTGTTCGGTTCAGTCAAGTGACCCCTGAAGACTCACTACTGGAACTGATAAAAATGCATTTATCTGCTTATATTCGACGTGGCTCATATCTGTGCGGTTCATTCACAATTAACATGAGTGCACATAACTCGTCTTTCAGTGGATTATAGAGAATTATCACGCATCAAAGCCTTCAAGTCGAACGTGTGAAACGTGTAAACCTATTTACAGCACTATATTAAAGCTAAAACCATACCCTCTCCGATTAAACCGCATCGCGTCCATCCATCCATATTTACTCATTAAAGCCCATCATTTGGTAAAAATAGACGTCATCATTAATTAATTTAAATAGTTGCCTTTTAACGTGTCTTAATGTGGCTTTATTGAGTTGTTAATTATGATGAATATTTAAATGTAAAACGTAATCAAATTAATTGCAAGTTTCTAGCGGATGACCGTAATTAAAACGGATCAGACTGGATTCGTTTGACAAAAAGAAACAGATGAGGTTGGTAAGTTATCTGCGCAATAGATTCTGGAGTTGTTTATCCAATTGAATGTTCTAAATATAGACAATTTAACAGGAGATGGAGAAATTATAATTTTTTTTTTTTTTTTTATGAAGTCTAAGGGGGGGGAAAAATCCAATGGCATGTATCCTGTTGTTATATAACTTGAGTTTATTTTAAAACCAACTCCATCAGCTCTTGTTTTATTCCCACAAATTTAGCTGTACTTGTGGGTGGAATTAATTGTGTGTGGGTGTGTTAAAAAGCGTCCAACCGCTCTATGAAAATGACCTTTGTTCCATATTTTGTCTCCTGTTGTATTTGTTTTGAAGACGTGCCAGTAGATGTCACTGTTCCAATAACAGCAGAACGTGTTGCCGTGTACTGTACACGGACCTTTTGTGTTCTAAGACTAATCTGAATTGATATCGTGAGGTAAACATTGCTCTTTCATGGGTTTTGATGTAAATAATCCTTAAAATTAGCTTTATAAATCACGTAACTGTCTTTGTGGAAACATGTCTCATCCCTGCAGTGACATCACAGAGGCCTCTCTGGACAATTTCACATTATCATGACAATCTCTAAATGAGCACTTGACAGCTAGCCCTGCTATCACAGCGTATTCTTACCTTTGACAGTGAAGAGAGGGAGATTTGATGGAGGGATGGAGCGAGAGGGGGAGAAAGAAAGTAAGGCAGAGAAGCTTGTCAGAGGAATAATACTGCTGCCTTGGTATCTTCCAAATTGACTGGGTGACAAACATGTCTGTCAGAGCTGTGCCAATATAGTTTAGGGCCTCTCGTGATGGGGCACACACCCAATGACAGAAACAGGTCATTTCCACCGGCTGGCCACATAAATCCACAGTCTGGCCCCTGTCCTATTGCTGAGACTGCAGAACACACACTCACACTAAACACACGTGTAGGCACATGCATGCACACACACACACACAGATACTGTGTGGAAAGGACAACTGTAAGCATCACTCAAAATACACTCGATTGGACTTGTAGATCGAGACAGGAAGTGGTTAAAGGGTCAGTTGTGCTTATTTTTGTTGTTGTTTTATATTATTCAGAAATGCATTAATACATTAAAAATGCAGGTCATACATAGAATGACCTCTTCTGTGATTAATGTTTTTATTTCTGAATGTATTTGTTTATTTCTTTTTTTTTTGAGGAATAAAGAAAGCTTTTACCTTAAAAAAAATATATATATTATTATGAAATATTATTAATATATATATATATATATATATATATATATATGTTATTGACACACATTGTGTTTAGTGTGTGTATGTATTAATTATTCATGACATTTGTTCACATTTATTCTAGGTATGAAAGTATGGGTATGCTCCTTCTTCATTTGATGTGTCATTAAATTCAAACGTTCCTCTTGAAACTGGCATTTAAGTTTAGTTTAACCATATATAGCCCATAGAAATACAAATAACTTAGCATATTGCATTTGAAATTACATTTTCTTTTTTTCAAGTGCATGTCCTTATAGACATTTGGGGTATCATGAAACATACATACTTTGAATGAATAATATATGTATAAAGTATACATTTAAAATACACTGCCAAGTGTTAGTTTCCCGTTGCAAAGATGAGACATAATGCACAATGACTTTCTAAATTTGAATCGGAAGGTTATAAAAACACTATTTTTGTCAAGGTGACCAAGCAAACCTGAATCAGAATAGTTAAACCAGACTCCATTATTCAACTCAAATAATGCATGATTGAAAAAAATGAGTACAGATAGTCCCTCTATAAAACACACACACACACACACATACGCCACTGCCTTTCTCTGAAATGTTAATACCTCTCCAGGTCTCATCCCCCTCCTACAGTAACATGCATTGACAGTCTGCGTAGCCCCTTTTCTCCGGAAGGCAGGGAAAAAAAGCCCAGTGCAGCGCCTGTTTAGAAAGGAAACGTATTAATGTTTCAGTATGTACGGGCCATGATCAAATATGCGCTTAAAAGATGCCTGAGCCAGGAGCTGGTGTGGAATGTTAAAACACCATACATCTTCAAGGTTATCTAGGGGGACGGAGACCCTTTTCCCGTATCCGCTTTTGCCTTATTCCTTTGAACGCATGCATTAAGTCGATGGCGAGGTTTTGCGCTTGAAGGTGACTTTTAAAAGGCAAAGCCAAGTTGCTGTCTGCGCCTGCTGTCTCGCGCACTTTTTTAATGGCGCGGAGACGGAGCGAGTGAGCCGTTTATGGGGTCGGGTTGCTGTTATGGGGTTTAAGGGTGGGTCAGCTTCAGGCGGTGGCACGTACAGTAACTGTGAGGCTTTCGCCCACTGTAGCTGTCATCAGAGCGGGGGTCATTTTCTCAGCTTGTGTCGCGATATTAAAATTAGGTCATCATCTTTGCGGCACGGGCCACTTTCCCTCCGCCATAGATCACCACGAGCCCACTCTCGGCTCCTCATTACACCATATTTGGTCAATAAGCCATTAACATGCCGCAGAGGATGTTAATAAGCATTCCGCACGAGATGAGAGCGAAAAATGTGCTTGTGTCAGTGTGTATATGGGGGTGTATGTGTGTGGAAAGAGGGCGGGCTGAGCATTATTCTCTGTAAAATAGAAGTCGTGCTGTATTGTACAAGAAGGCACGCGGTCGAAGCCCCTGAATTATCAGACCTGACGCCACGCAGTGCATTCGCGGTCAAAGCAGTCACATCCTGTGATTGTCAATAGATACAGTTGACCTTTAACCCTCATCATCATGAAGCGTTCCATGACACGCGTCAGAATTGGGCGTCCCAAACAAATCCTCCAATTTTTTTGGCATCGTTATCGAGAGCGTCTTCGCAGCATTTTAATTTTGTGAGTTCTGCATAAACAAACAGTGCCGCAGGCTAGTGCAGACTGCCTACACAACCTCAGGCTCTTCTCATTTAACTTCTCTTGCACAGTTTAACCACACTGCACTTCAAATTTGGATGAAAAATACTTTCCAGTTTATGCTCACAGGGTGTTTGAGCGGTCCGGCGTTTGTGTAAAGGGGGCAAACCAGATCGGAAAACTGGAAATGATATTGATATGCAAGTTTTGAAACATATTGAGGCTTGCGTGAGATGCTATTGACTAAAATTGACAATTTAGGAGGAAATGGTGCACATTAGACTATTTAGACAACTCAATGTCTATATTAAAAACAAAATATCTGTCAATATAAAACATTAAAACACACAGGACAGCAGACAGAAAGGCAAAAATCAATGTTACAATAAATTCTGACTGTATATTTATCTCCGTGTTACAAGTTTTATATTGGTGTGAAGTGGTTAGTTCACCCAAAAATGTAAATTCTGTCATTAATTACTCATCCTTGTGTCGTTTCAAACCCGTAAGACCTTCATTCATCTACTGAACACAAATTAAGATATTTCTGATGAGCTCAAAGAGCCATCTGTCCCTCCACAGACAGCAATACATCTGAAATGATCCCAGATCCAGAAACGTGGTAAAAACACCAAGAAAAAGTAGTTCAAAATTATGTTAAAGCTTGCATATCTTGTGCGTTGAGATACTCTCCAAAAATGTTGGAAGACATATGTTACGGCAGAAGAGTAAATTATGTTTTTTTGATTCTAGCATCGCAAAAAAAAAAAAGTTGATTGACAGCTTTACTGATATTTTTACTATGTTTTTGGATCTGGGATCATTTCAGTGGTGTTGCTGTCTATAGCGGGTTGGATCATGGCTCTCTGATATCATCATAAATATCTTAATTTGTGTTCAGAAGATGAACAGAGGTCTTATGGGTTTGGAACGGCATGATACGGTGTAATTAAAGACAGAATTTTCATTTTTGGGTGAACCTTTCAAGGTAGGGTTGCGGGCCATGAATAAAATTAGTTTTATAAAAACACATGCAAATAACTAAATGCATCTCAATCCGATGCGCAAAGCAAGCAGCATCAGTGACCTATTGTCAGTTACAACAGATGATCATTTTGACTTTGTCTTAACTCCCTAACAAACCTATGTGGAATGACATTTGATATCATCCATTGTTAATATGTTACTGTAAAAGCAATCATTGAGGGATGAGATAAAATAAATCCCTTCCTTGTGCTATGGTTTTTAGTTTTCAGTGGCTTTGTACAGTGTGTTTTCAGAATGAATCGATCGCACATCAGATGTCACAACAACATGTGAGAGCAGATGTATGAATCAGTCCGGAGGCAGAGTTGGATGTAACAAAGATCATTGTCACGACTCATGTACACGTTTACTGTAACACACTTACACACGTGTAGCATAACATTTACGACCGACTCCATCCAGCACGGGTGGATTACAGCAAAATCAACCCAAACCTGGTTTCCCGACTCCCCTCATCTGATGACTCGCTCCCAGAACACAACACAACAACGAAAAAGCACATTATGAACACTGGCCTGTTATTTTATTATATTTTCTTCTCTTTGATTTAATTTATTTTTTCTAGCTTTTTTTCTTGAGTGCCTTCTTCCTGCTTGTGAAAATGGGGTTTATATTGATGAGTTGGGCCCCGATATTGATTTCCCATCACTCCCGGTGTGGACATTTTCTGGTCTATTATACTACACTTGCAGCATATTCCCACAGCAGCTGTAAACTGGATATATGGACAACCTGACCTTGGCAATATGGAGATAATGAAATATCCTTAATGACCCTCTTGCAAAGATTTTACAGGCAGCGCTATAGACTGCCTGGCCATGTACAATAATAGCAGAGGCAACAGAGGCTTTCTTTTCCAAAAGCCCAACAAAATCCAGAAGCTATAAGTGCACTCATAATACTCGCTCCTCTATTTGTGTCTCCTGAGTGGGGAAGATACCTACTAAAGTTGGGCTGAATTCATCTTATTATAAGATATCAGATTATATATACCAAATCAGCATAACAAAATGATTTCTGAAGGATAGTGTGACACTGGAGCAATGGCTGCTAAAAATTAGCCATGACAGGAATAAGGAATACATTTAACATATTTCAGATTTTGATTCGATTTTTCCTTTTCCTTTTGTTTAAACGTATTCCAAACAATCTATCTGACAAGCCGTTTCAACACTTTTGGACCCCGCTATTTGGGATATTTAGGAAAACTAGGGTCCGGATACACATTTGCATAAACTAATAACGAAATGCCCAGGTTGTCAAAATTCTGCCTCGTCTCTTAACAAGTATTGGTCGAAAAAACCAGGACGGATAATGATAAGGTATCTCCAATCCTATTACTATCGGGAATCTGTGAATGAGCAGCATGTTGAACGTGTCTGTGTCTTGCTGTGAGTTGAAACCTCGGCATCGGGTGTATAGATCATTACTTGTCTGACTGTCTGACAGGCCCCTTCACTGCTCTGTGCCTATGGAAGATAATCATCGGCAGAGCCGGGTAACAATGAACTCGTTCCCGCACTCCAGTATTTCCAGGAGAGCACTTCAAACGCACCTCTTCTCCCAACACAAAAGAAGCCATCTCCTTTGATGTCACTGTCAAAGACTGAGTTTTGTTTCCGTCGCCTTCAGAAACTCCACCCCTTCTCTCTCTCGTTCTTCGTCTCAACTAAAAAAAAAAAATAGAAGGGAAGTAAGAAGCGTGCGCTTCTGAATCGTGAGAAAAAGATTTTCACTTGAAAAGTGCACCTGCGTTGTTGGCGAGGCCTCGTATACTCCGCTGAGAGGCAATCAAACAAATACTTCACTTTTAACGTGATCGTCTGGGGACTGCGCGAGCATCTCTGTCACAAACGACGTACAGTTTCAGCGAGAGATTTTTATTTTTGAGCCAATTAAACCTTCTGCTAATTACTCTCAGCGTGTTTTGGGCGAGGGCGGGGGTATGTCTTAGATTATTGTGGCAGATTTTGCCTGTCTTTTGAAGGTAATGACAGGAAAGCCAATTAATAGCGACAACTGACTGAGAAGAGTCAGGATGCATGTAGGCCTCTCCCCTCTGAAGATCCAATAGTGTTACCATCACAAACAGCAGACAGGTCCTCAAAAAAAAAAAAAAAAAAAAAAAAAGCAAAGGAAAGATTTGCTGGATTATTGTATTGTTTTTTTATTACTATTATTTATTTATTTTTTAGACTTAAAACTTTCAGAAGTAATGCATTTTTCTGTTGCTATATACTTTTTTCTAGTTGAACCAAACATAGCAGGCGAGTTCTTGTTCAAGAAGACCTGTATTGGGAAGAAAACATGAAAATAATTTTTTAAAGAATTGTTGTTTCTCCCCATTCCTAGCATGCTCTGAGGCCTGAATGCTTATTATGATTACTTTCTTTCACTTTTTCGCAGACTTTTTTTTTTTCATTGTTGCTGTTGATTTTGTCAAGTTTCACTTCAGTTTTAATTTATTAATTTATTTTTTTAACTAAATTGATCATTATGGTTGTCAGAGATTATAACTGGTTTGATCTGTATACATGCATATGATTTACATACATATATACATACACACACACACACACACACATATGTATACAGAAATATGTGTGTGTGTGTGTGTGTGTGTATATATATATATATATATATATGAGTTTGTATACTGTATAGATGCATGTAC
>JAUYWG010000041.1:11767411-11780610 GCA_034779775.1 Enteromius afrohamiltoni
AAAATCATATAATCATATAATGTCTAACTGATTCTAGAAAAAAAAAAGAGCATGCATATTCTTCCTTATTCAGTTTTACAAACAGATTTTTTTTTTCCTTAAGGAGGATGAGACGTGGGGGGAAAGACACTACAGAGAAGAGGTAGTAGATTAATTGATTCTTTCAGCCATGGTTTAGGAAGAAAGAGGAGGGTTTGGGAGCAAATATCATTCAGATTGCATGGGTGCCCTGTTCTTGCTGGAGTAGATATCACAGAGAGCACAATGGACGCTCTCAGGCTTAGCATCCGGCTCAAACAAGCAAAAGACTGTGTTCTGCCCAGCAGGCTGCAGGGCCTCAGCTAAACTGGGTATTATCTCAGATAACCCAGAGCAGTGATGTGTAAAAAATAGCTCAAATTAAACTTTCTTTTTTTTTTTACTTTCCCTTAGCAGTGGTGTGTGGTCAACATCTGAAATTAGTTTTGGGGGTTTTTTTGTCTAATGTAAATTCATAGTTTTTTTTTTTTTTTCAGTTTCCAGTGTTAAATTGTCACGAAACAGCTTATCTATATTAGTTTTATTTTTTGCATGTGTTGTATGTTTATACTAGCTGAGCGATAAAAACGAAATTATATCAAGATTGCTAAAAATATGTTGATAATGATGATAAGCTCTGGACATGTTTACTTTATATGGTTTAATCTTACTCTATTATACAGCAAAAATAAAGGCTACAGCAGCATGAATGAATGTATCTGATACACAAACTCAAACTCACGTGACGCTCGCGGTGTTTTCAGTATCTGCATCTCAAAACACAAGGACATGAACACATGAACTCCAATCCAGAGATGATATGAGAGCCACTGAGAACAGCTTAACAAGAAAAAACTACTGTCAAATACTTGAATACTACACACAGACGCTGAAAGTAAAACTCAAAGACGTTCAACACCCCTTCAAAATAAAAGTCCGTTTTAATCTAAAAAAAATCTGACAAAAATACTATCGCTTACTAAAATATAAGTATGAATAATAATAATACATATATTTAAGGAATATAATATAGTTAAGATACCAATAAAAGCATCGATCTTTATTAATAATCCCAAATGTTTTGTTGTAACGTTAAATTAATTAAAAAATAAATAAAAAAAACATATGCTCAAAAAATAAATCAATAAAGGAGCAAGAGTATGTCCGGAAACCTCTTTAAATATTATTTTAAAGATGTCAGTGTACATTACTGATAACAAAAACTTTAAATAAACTAAACTATTTATAAAATATAATAGTTTGTGAGACAGGGACCTCTATTGTGTAAATTAGCTTTTTTTAAAACAAATTATTTGTAAATATTCATGTATTTATTTATACTCAAAAAAATCCTACAATTGACATTAGTACATGTAGGCCTAGTGGTATGTATTTTTTTTATTTAACCAGCAACCTCCTCATTCATATATCACCACTTCAAGCCATTTTGAAATTAATTTCAGTTCAGACATGATTGAAAGCGGTAACGCTCATGTTTTCTGTTCTATCAAAAGTAATATTCGTTATATTAGTCAATACTACTTCAGGTTGAGTTGGACATGACATCAAACAGATGTTGCATTCAGGGTGAGAACGATAATCGGGTTGACACCAGTATTTGACACCAGCTTTTCGTTGACTTAACGTTGGATTTTTACCATTGGACTTAAAAACAATAAACAAATTAACATCCGATGTTGAATTTAGTTTATTCGACATCGCAACATTGCCAGCTGGAATCCATTCAGATCTATTTGTGGACCAGCTGCAAACATGATAAGTGAACGCTACTTCATCTGTATGACTTCCCCAGCAGATGTGGCCTGTACTTTCTTTTTTGTTTTTTTCTTACTTCAGGTTCTGCTCCCAAACAGCATTTATTAGTCTGCGCAACATACACTTTCACCTCCATTTCTCTCTTTCTGCTCCCCCACCACCTCAGCCCCTCTCTCTTGCGTGTTTTGAGCGTAAAGCAGCCCGCCGCTGATATTAGAGAGATCACATATCGGCCCGCTGACATATTTCAAATGTATCACAGATTAATAGCGTATCACTGTGAGAGATCTACAAAAACCATTAGTAAGCTTGACACTTTGACGTCAGATTTTTAAAAATTCCCAAGTAATCTTTTTGATTTATGGAAGTGTGTCCAGGTTCATCGAGAGTGATTTCAGATTTATCACGTCCTGGTTAGAATTATTAATGATTTTCAATTTGTAAATCTGATGCTGGCGGTGTCCGTGGGAGCTCGGTTGAATCGGTAAGAGCTGACACCGGGGTCTGCTGCTTGTTCCTGGAGCGCCGATTACTTTATCAAACTATCGCCCGCTTTGATTTACATTTCACTTCGTTTCTGCCGCCTCTACCTCTCTCGGAGCTTTCCGTCGCTCTGGAGCTCTCGCTCTTACATTCATCCTCCCACCACCTCGGTGTACTTCCTCTCTCGTGCTGTAATTACAGTGTCATCTTTAATTGTATCTCTGGAAGCCTCCAAGTCTGTAAAGTCAAATTTCATTCTTCAGAACCTTGAGGATAAAGACCGGCTTTTGAATTCTGTGGGCATATAATAAAACTGATTTCCTCTCGAACAAACTCGCACGCACACGTGCACGCGAAGTCAAATCCGCGACGTGACTCAGTTGAGTGGCTCATCGTTGCGACAACAACGAGTTTCCTGAGGTCTGTAGTTCATGGGTACTGAAACTAAGATGGCAGCCAGTGGCACAGCACCCAGTCAACAGACAGACGATGATGCTCATGACAAGTCAACACATTGGTGTTTCGCTGTGTGTCTCTCTCTATCTCTCTCCTCAGTCTGTGACTTAGTGGTGTATTTACTGGTGATGAAACATGCAGTGCAAAAGTGTTTACAGCGAGGCTTATGACAGACGTGAGTGGGGATGGCACTTTAGCGAGGAGACAGGGCTTTTTTTATTTCTTCCATTCTGAAGCCGTGCGTTGTTGTGACACTCCGGCTGGAGTGAGCGTTTGGAACCACACAGCGCTAGCTTCGCAGAGCTAATCAAAGATAATCTCGCTTCTGGTTATCTTAATAGGTTACACTTGTATTTTATAATTAACTGCAGATGAGCTGTCATCATATTGGTCTTTGACCTTAAAGGGATAGTTCACTTTATGTAAGGAAGCCATTATTTGGTCTTATGGTTACGACCCTTAACAAAGAATAGTGTACTTTAAGTTTTATTTTAAGTACTTATTTTATTCAGTATACTTAAAATTCAAATATATTTTAAGTATACTTTATGTAGTAAGTGTACAAATATCAGTGTACTAGTAGTATACTACTAAGTGTACTATACTCCTTGGGGTTAAATTGGCCCACTTTTTAAATTTTATATTGCAAATATATTGTACGTTTTCTTTAAGGGAACTTTAGTATAATTTAAGTATACGACAATGTCCCTATTTAGGTATTAATTTGTTATATGAATATCTAAACATACTGTACAAAACATCAAAAGAAAGAAACAGGGTATCTCTTAGCTCCATGCCTTCTTTTTTAAAACACTTGAATGTGGGTAACTTTCATTAATTAAAAAAAAACAAAAACAAAAACAAATATACAACATTTTGAACAAAAAGCTAAAAAAAGGATTCAGAATTCATTATTATCTCTTAGTCAGTCGACATTTTATTGCATAACGTTACACAGTTCTGATGCTGTTTTATGTCTGATGATCGTGTTAGATTACACGTGGAAGCATCTGTTTTTTAGGTTTCTTCTTCGGTTGTGTTTTTTTGGAAATTCTGTACAGAAGATGTGTACAAGTGTGTACATTCTAGGAGCACAATTATAGCTCAAATTTGGACTTTTTGAGATGAATTATACTAGTAGTATACCTATATATAGTCTCGTATACCTAATGTCTAAGTTTAATTATATTTCTGAGAAGTACATGAAAAGTAGACTAAAAGTATGCTTTTAATATTTTAGATTACTTTAAAAGAAGTAATAGCACACTTGAATAAACTTTTAGTAAGAGAAGACACTTAGAACTTGACATCGACCTACTGTACTATTATTCCTATCACCCAAATTCACTTATAATGCAATAGCCAATCAAATCATTTATTTACTTATATTTACATAATTATTTATCGATTTAAATCATTAGGAGGAGTATTTTCTTGTCACAGACTTTGGCTTGTTTATGGGTTTAAAACTGCATTGTGTTCTGTGTAAAGCTGTGGAATGTTTCTTTAATGTGAAGAATATTATTTTCCTATACACTAGCGTAAGTAAAACTGACTTTGTTTTTTAGAACAATATAATAATTTAGGTTCATCAATTAAATTGATTAAATGATAGTCTTTTACAATACTTAAACATTTATTTATTTATATATCTATTTATTTATTTTTAATAAATGCTTATTTTTTAATGTTCTATTCATCAAAAAAAAAAATGTAAAAATATATTGTGGTTTCCACAAAAATATTAAGCGGCCAATTGTTTTTTATCATTGATAGTAATAATAAAACAACTGCATATTTAGTTTTCTGGAGTAGCATATCAACTTATAAAATAATTTCTAAAGAATTCTTAGAACTAGAGTAATGCTACTCCACCACAGAAGTAAATTACACCTTAGCTATACTATATTCAACTGGAAAACTTTAAGTTTGCATTATATTTTTATCATTTTACTGCAATTTTTAATATTAAGAGCAGCCCTGGTGAGCATAAAGAACAACATGTAAAATATGTATAAGAAAATACTTTATAAATTCTTGTTTATCAGCAAGGTCTGCAGTAAATAATTTTGTGGGAAACTAATCCTGTAAAGGTGTTTTTCTCTCTCTTTTTTAATGCAGGTGTTGCACAAAGTCATACATAAACAAAACCAAGGTTACAGCAACCTGTAAGTCTAATCAAGCAAAGTGTTTTTACTAAAACCATCATCTGTCAAGTCGTGGCTGCTGTGAGAGGTAAAACTATGTGTTGTCCAGCTGTGAAGAATTTCTTCACTTTCTTTTTTCGTATGTGCCTTGCCTTGCCATCTTCATGCTTTTTCTCCTGTCTTGCATTCACTCTGCAGGAAGTGATGAACAGCCTCTAGTCTCAGGCTGTGCTGTTGACGTGAGCCTGCTCCTTTTTTCTGCTCCTCCTCCCTCTCTTCACCTTTAAAAGAAATACGGCCTCTTAGTAGGCCAGCAAAATGCACATGAGTGCATTCTGAACGCTTGTTTTCACTCCTGCCTCCTTCGCAGTTCAAACTTAGGTCCGGTTTTTGAGAAAGTATCCAAATACTCTCATGAGCATATAATGCTTTTTCATAAGAGATCCTGACTGACAGTTTTCACGTGATAATCATCCAGCGCTCTTCTAGTAGCACCGCCGCACTCATCTTTGTTTGCCTCCATCTTTGCAATTCCATTCTTGTCCATTCTCACTTTTTCACTCATTTATTTTCTCCTCCCAGCAAGCCTTCAGCCTCTCATTTACGATATGACAACAAAATCTTGTGTAATGACTGGCAGCACCATTGGCGGTTCTCTCAGGAGATGGTGTGCGTACGGAGATTACATAAAAATTGAAAGCATATTACCTGCTAAAACCGCCTCTCATTGAATTCATTGGCTAATTGTTATGCAACGCATCACATGTCAATGTTCATCAGTTTATTCTTTAAACAGAACAAAGACGGAAGTGCATTTACTGTAAAAATGAAAGCACTTCAAACTACTCTCTTGCGGTAAGGAGCCACAGCCTATATTTATTTGCAATCATCCTGACTTGTGAAGATGAGAAGCACTTTTGAGCCCTCAACATAGCAATTGAAAATGGATTGGGCTATAGTTCAGGATTTTACCCTTTAATGAACACAAAGGAATCACATTTAATGGCTAAAAAGTCTTTCGAACCATTAAAAGAGAGGCTAAATTATGATGCATGCTGTTTGACAAGTCAGGCTTCTCTGTACACACTTTATGTGAATTTAAAATATATCACATTGAAACAAATTACAGTACATTTAATGGCATTACAACCAGATGCAAGGAAACACAGAGATACTTGTATATACACAAACAGGTGTTTGTGTGCTCATGAAAGCGCTGGTTAAGATAATGAAATCTAGTTCTTTGCCATATGTTTGCGCTTATAGTTCCAGTATAGTACAATTACAAAAAGCATTTAAGGTTGCATTTGATTCTATACACTTGAATCATACCAGCACATGCTAATGTGTGTTTGATGCAAATGTTGCACACTGCACAAGTAATTATGCACCCAAACATTGAGGAAAATAGAACATTTTAGAAATCGAGTGAAACATTTTGTTTACTTGCATTAGCACCTAGACATGTAGATGCTGGGAAAGCATAGTTGGCCTTAACATTCAAACCTGTAAATAACAAGAGATATTCTCCATTCACCGGAGCTAGATATAACCTCATCATCTCTTGTAAGACTCTAGGGATGGAGAGCAAGGGTGATAGACATTTTCTCGTTAGGGCGAGCAGACTCACTCTTCGTTAGCGTTGGGTTAATGAAAGACTCTCAGCCTTCCTCATATCCTCCATGCAATCAACTATTCATGAGACTAATTTGTAATCCTTAATCTACATGGTAATTCATTTCACATGACACGTCAAGGTGATAGCGATATTTACATGTAAATATAAAAATTCATGTTATTTACTCAGAGGTATTATTGATGAAGTGCACATCTCATTATTATTGACATATAGTTGTGCGAGGGGGGAAAAAATTGCATGTGATTAAATGCTACAGTTTACAGGCAGTGTAATCATTACTAAATGTCTTAAGATCTTCTAAGCAATAAATATGGAAAATTTATGCTGGCATATAACTAAAATGTGTTCTGATCATTATTATCATCCTTGTATTTAAATAGCAGTACTGAGATCTGAGTTTACAAACAGATTCCTGTCTTAAGATGGCATATTGTCTGTTGAAACAGGCAGGATGTAGCTTCTTCAATAGCTGTCAACCGTTTTACCAGATGAGGAAAAGTACCAGAAAAGTTTTTTGGCATGCTTCCTATTGAATCAGTAAGTTATATTTTGATGTTTGAATGGCCCTTTTAACCACATTCTCAGGGGGAGAAAAGGCACAAAAGCTGTCACTGAGGCAAAACGTGCACCTTTGTACCTAAAAGGTCCGTATTTGTACCTTAAAGTTACATATGTGTACTTAAAGTGTACATATTTGTAACTAAAAGATACAAAATGTACCCTTTGAAAAGGCTTAGTACCTACTTTTTTTTCTAAGAGTGCACAGACGCCTTTAGTTTATGTCACAGCAGTGAAGCATAAGTTGTTAACAGCCTTTGCTGGCTGGCAGAGCATTTTATTGGACTAAAACATCTATACGCTGATGAGTGCAGGATGTCTAATCAATAGTTTTATTTATTTAATTATTATTATTATTTTTTTTGCATGTGTCTATTGAATCAGGAAGCTGAATATTGTGTTATTGTGTGTGGCATTTTTAACCACTCTCTAAAGAAATAAGGTACAAAAGCTGTCACTGGGGAAGAACTTTTTCAACAGGTGCACCATTGTACCTAAAAGGTCCCTGTTGGTACCTTAAAGTTACATATGTGTACCTAAAGTGTACATATTAGTACCTAAAAGGTACAGAAGGTGACAGCTTTGTACCTTTTTCTAAGAGTGCACAGAAGTCTTAAGTTTATGTCAAGGGAGTGAATGATGAATTGTTAACAGCCTTTGTTAACAAAGAGAGCTTTTTTTTTTTTAAAGAAGTTTGGACAAAAAACATCTATGCAATGATGAGTGCAGAATCTGTCTTTTACCAGATGAGACGATAAAATGGATATTTGTCGAATTTGAATTGCTTTAAAGGATAAATAGGCCTATATTAGTGTAGTAAGTATATGTTAGGGTTCCTCAAATCCAGTTCTGGAGGGACACTGCAATGAACCAACCGTCATACGCCAACACCAAGGTTTTTTTAGGAATTTTATCTAAATTCCCTCATTTTAAAAACATACTCGCTGCAATGAAACAACGTGGCTACTGACACAAAATCAGATTTTTCTGACTGTGGGGATAATTTATTTGATAGAGCTGAAAATGAGTTTGAAACCGTCCTGTAGTCTCAGTGTATTCATGTAGTGAAGTAAATGCTTTGCTAAAGTTTTGAATAAATATTAAACACAATATTCTAGCGTTGTGAAATCCAACATGTTTGTGAGAAACAAGAGAATGCATATCTCAACATTAATTCAACAATAAACTCTCTAGAATCAGTGAGCCACTAAACTTTTTAATTTGCATGTTCCAATGGCATGTTTAAGATTTGAACAATATACATTAGATTAACTGACTCCAGTGTGCCTGTTTGAAATATTCACACTGGGTAATGTGGATTCAGGTAAAAGCCTTCATTCTCCCTCTCTTATTCTCTCTCTCAGTCAGCCTGGGGACATGAGGCCATTAACCTCCTGCAGCCGACGCCTTCTATCCTTAATGAGGGGCTGCTAGTATGACCCACTATGTCGTTCATATTTCTCCTCTCCTCAGTCCAGCACTCTGAGGTGATCTGTCGCTCCACTGAAGAGGGGGATGGGATGTGTGAGCACGTCTGTGAGAGAGGGAGAGGAAAGGAGCTCCTACCAGTGCTGGAATGAATGAAGATACGTTCTATACACGTGGACTTTGATTAGTAATTGACTAGTACATTAACGTTCTGTTGATTGAGGATTAATTGTGTCATGTTTATTTGGGAATTCATCATGCTGCTGCGTCGTGAATGTAGAATTTCCTCTATATCTAATTTCGCCTTTCATGATGGATGTCCCTGATTTGTCCTTTGGTGTCTGCTACGGAGACCACACGCAGTACAGGAAGGTTCTCATTTGAATAGCAGATGCATTTAAAGATACATGTAGAGCATCTTCGTGAGGGGAAATCAGATGCGTTCTGAATGGAGGTCTGCTGTTGTTTCTGACAATGGAGTCACCTGTGGATGTGAGTTGAGTGACTGCAATGCGAAAATCAGTTTCTTCATCAGTTATGCTGTCTTGTTTACGGTAAACAATCCTGAGAACAAATTGAAACAACACTCTGTAAAATATATGGTAAAAACAAATGGCAGCTGTGGTTGCTGGAATTCGACTGTTAAAAATACAATAACAACGTTTTTGGTTTATGGTATTAAGTTAAATTTACAGTTAAATACAGTATTTTGTGTTACTTATTAAAGTACTGAAATCTATTTTGTACCTGTGAAATGCACTGATTACTTCCAAATGCAGGTGGCGATGAGAAAGTCACATGATGAACCAAAGCCCATCACAGGTAGATTTTTAAATATGAACATGTGTGACCCTTGACCACAAAACCTTAAGTTGCTGGGGTATATTTGTAGCAATAGCCAAAAATACATTGTATGGGTCAAAGTTATTATTATTATTTTTTTTTTTTTGCCAAAAATCTTTAGGTTATTAAGCAAAGATCATGTTCCATGAAGGTATTTAGTCAAATTCTTACTGAAAATATATTAAAACTTTTTGATTAGTAATATGCGTTGAAAAGATCTTCATTTAGACAACTTAAAGGTGATTTTCTCAGCATTTAGATTTTTCTCTACCCTCAGAATCCATATTGTCATATACTTGTATCTCGGTCAAATATTTCCCTATCCATCCAAATCACACATCAATGGGAAGATTATTTATTCAGCTTTCAGATCATTAATAAACCTTTAACACTTGAGACTGGTTTTGTTGTCCAGGGTCACATATATAGAAGGTGCTCAGGGTCATTTACACAAACACTAAACACCATCATGGTGAGACTCATGAATTAAACTGAAATATGCAATACACATCAATTTAACAACATTACATACATTACAACACTAATAAACATAACTGACACTTAAGAGCTGGTTCTTTGTAGTAAATCAAAACAATCTGCACAATAAATCAGTCATATAACCCAAATCTTTTTAGTGACACAAAAATGTCTCTAATGAATAACCCTTAAAGTAAATCAGTAGAGTAAAAGAAAAAAAGTAAATAAATGTATACTACCATATTCTGTTAATTTAGAATTGATAAATGAGTGAGATTTGTTCTTGTTTTATAGTAAACAAACTTAAAATAAGACATTTGTCCTACTCTGTCCTATGGTGTGACATAGCAAAAATGAAATAAATAAATAAAATAAAAACAAACAAATATAAAATGCATCTTTATTGTTAGAGTTACAAATAGCATGGCATCTTCAATGTTAAAGTTTTTGTTGATGTTGTTGTTTTTTACATCACACCTTAATACACATTCATACTGTACATCAATTACCCATATCCCTGAACTTATCTTAAAATTGTACAAACCTGACTTTCAGACGTGAATCAAAACACTCACTCACTCATAATGTTTTTATTTGTTTGTTTGTTTGTTTATAAACTTCATAGTTTTGAGAATTCACCTTGCATGGTAACAAAAGATGAAGCTGACCCCTCTCCTCTCCTCTCCTCTCCTCTCCTCTCCTCTCCTCTCCTCTCCTCTCCTCTCCTCTCCTCTCCTCTCCGCTCTGGCTCCATGACAGAGAAACAAATCTAAGATGGCTGATGATAAAGTATTGTGGTTTGAGAAGGTAGGCTGCAAGTGCCAGGACTTCATTTGTGTCAGAGGCTCCATGATAGTAATGAATTTCTGTGGTGAACCTGAGCCTGAGAGAAAGAGAGTCTAGCGAGCGGTTCGTGCAAGAGGTACCAGTCAATCTCTGCAATCCCTTTCAGATTTTATCTGCACAGTCCTGTCATTCCCTATAGCGTCATTGCCGTATACCGTATACATGTGTCATGCCTTCAAAGTATCTTTCTCATTCAAGCTTTTTTTTCCAGCTTGGTCAATGATCATCCACACTGCCAAATCACTCTCAAAGCCTCATTTTAGACAAAGCATGTGTGATCGAAAGACTTTTAAAGGTCTTTAAGGGCAGAGACTGGCTCTTTTATCCATCTCATAAAACCCTTTTGATTCATAATGTCGATGGAGCATATCTGGTTACTTAGGTGGAATCGGAGCAGCGGAGGAGGCTTAATTGCTCCCAGTGAGTGCAGCCAGAGGACTTGATTAGACCCCGGACCACTTCTCATGTTCTTCATTTGTGTGGCGACGACCTTCTGCGGTGATGGACTCAAGTAAGAGGTCACTCAGTGAGGTGCTCCTCAGGGAAAAGGCCCCCTGCTTAAAAAAAACATACCCACAAGCTTATCTGGAGCACTTATTATAGACTACATTTCTGGCTTTTTACGTACAGTGCAGACAATACAACCATGAAGTGAATTTGGATAAGTGAGAGGTCGAACTTTTATCCAAAAATGAACATTTGCTGACAATAGATTCACCTTCTGGCCATCCAAGATGTGGATGGGTTTGATTCTTCATCAGAGGAGATACATTTAGCTTGACATAGCTCACCAATGGATTCCTCTACAATAAGCTCTTTTAATGAATCTCTATTCTACTGACTCTAGCATAACAGTGTACTGATACTCTTAGAATCTAAAACAAGTGATATATATATATATATATATATATATATATATTTTTTTTTTTTTTTTTTTTGCTTTCTTCTTAGGGATAAGCTTATATTCCTTTGGTTTATTGCATTAAAACTAACATTCTAGTGCAAATAAAGTCTCCAGGCAGCAAAACTTAAAAGATCAGGATTTAGCTGTTTTTTTATATATATTTCTGTGTTTAATTCACATACAGCTACTATTTTATTTATTTATTTATATTTAAAAAAAAACATTTTAGAGATATATTTATCCACTCAGGCAATAATCTCATGAGGAAGTTTGTTTTGAACTTTAACATTCCAAAATGTAGCAAACAGTGCTCTTCTCCCTTAAATAACTTTAAGACTTCTAATAAGACTTTTAAGACTATTTGTAACTATCTACGAGTCAAAATCAAGCTAACATCCTGCCAAAGCTGTAATTCATGAATTTTTAATCTTCATCATTTCGTGCAAAAGTATCTAGGAAAAACTCTCTTAAGTGTGATTTGAGCTTTATTGGAGGTTACACACACAAACAGCTTTCATTGACGTTAAAAATTATAGCTAATGTTGTTGTTTTTTTCTTTTTTAGAATAAACCGTGCTTAATGTATCATATCAGTGCTATAACACGAGGGACCAGGCTTATGTTAAACAGTGGTATGAGGGGGAAAAGGTAAAAAACAATAATAGCGCTCAAGTTAGCTGCCTGCCATTAGCAAGATGAATTAGCCAAATCCACGCAAGTGACAATGGCTACAGAGGGAACCTGATCCTGGAGCCTGTACAACCTGAAGTCCCAGACACCACCAGGAAGCAGACGGAGCACAAAGAAGCCCTCCTGAGGCCCGGGAATCACACACACGTGTATTTACACAAGCAAACACACACACACAAATATGCACATCTGCAATACATGAACACAGGATTATGGATTTTAGTAGAGCATAGAATTTTTAACAAAGCAGGGAGAAAGGAATTTAGTATAATCCGATAAATATACTGTATACATACTGCGTCAGCTAAAAAAAAAAATATGTATATATGATTGATATCACAGTTTCCCCAGCTGATTAATCACAGTACATTAAGACAATTGCTTTGTATTGGAAATTTCAGAAATGTTGTTTAAATACGCAAATTAGGCATTATATAATTAAAGATTCACAGATCTGCATACATAAATCAGAATATTGAATAAAGCCAGATTCAAAATCTTTGTTTACATATTCAAATTAAACAGAGAGGATATTGGATATCTCTTTTTACCACTCCATGAATGTGAAAATATTGTGAGTGAAAAATGTTTTTTAATGTTGAATATGAAATTATATATATTACATATTAAATTACGTAATATTAAAAAACAAAACAAACAAACAAAAAAAAAGTTTGGTGTGAAAATGTATTGATTGAATGCTGAAGAAAATAGCCATTAAAGCTGTGTACTGTAATTCAAATGTACAGATAGAATCGTGCAATAAAAGTTATGCAAGCAAAATAGACCACAATTTATAAAAATAATACAATTTAATTAAATAAATAAATTATATGTATATGGTTTTACTTGTAGAGTCTTCACTGAGAATAAAAAGAAAAGACAACGGTGCAGTTAATTTCAGAATTTACAATATTTTGAAGCAAAAGGTATTT